>JAPFFP010000099.1:15177392-15199321 GCA_026153255.1 Solanum medicagineum
AATACAATTTCTTATTTCTGTCTTATTTCGCAGTGAAATACCTAAAAAAAAATAAAAAATCGTGGTCGGGAAGGTTAGAGTAAAAAAACATAGATCAACGAAAAATACTATACTTACTTTTTTAAAATTGGAGTACTAGATTTGTAATTTTTTTCTAATGTTTAATTGAAATATAGTACTTAAGTATTAAAAATATAAATTGAAAAAAACTATAAATTGATAAAAGTTTCTTGGTCAATGATAGGGATATTTTGGGGATTAACCGCACTTTGTCCTCCACTTCCCGTCGTTAGAAAGTCGTCAATAACCCGACATCGATAGCGACGACGACAAGTTAACCTACAGAGAGGAAACTGTTAAATTCGCACCCAATTTCGTAATGCATGCTGGTGGAATCGCCGGTAATACTCCGACGAAAAGCCGATGAAAAATTCGTCAGAAATGGCGGGAGGGGAGTACGGCGATCGCAACGTTTTGTTACGTTCTAATTCATCGACGTCGGAAGGCGATTTGGAGAGCCAGTCTTCGCCGAGGAGAGCGAATACCAGAAGCATTACGGATCTATTGAAGCGATTAGATAGAGGATTTTCGGGTCGACGATCGTCTGATTTAAAGCAGCGATCGGATAGGGAGCACCACCACTCCTCGTCGCCTTCGCCTTCCCCTTCTAATCGGAGAGGTGTTTCATCTACTGCGGATGAAATTCTAGGTGATAGTGCTCCGCCGGAATGGGCGATGTTGCTTGTTGGATGCCTCCTTGGCCTTGCTACGGGACTTTGTGTTGCCGGGTTCAATCGAGGGGTTAGTTTCAGCTTATAGCTTGCATTTTCGTTAAAGCTTATTTTTGCTACAATTACTGGACGATTTTACCTGGATTTATTCCTTCTTGCCTATGTTAGCGATTAGTTATTTCATTTTTATTTCCTTAATTTTTCATTTCGCGCATAATATTGATTGATCATAAGATGCATAGTGTGGAGATTTTGTTGAGTTGGCTTCAGCTAGATGCTATCAGTTAATCACTCCTCGTGGTAAACTAGTGGGGTGGAGGAATAATATATTTCAGTCCGTTTTCGGTGCAATTGTATGTGCAGTTTATAATCTAAAGCAATTTTCAATCCCAAAATATGAATTGTGGAAATTGGAACACCAAAATGCCGTTGCATTATGAAATCTGCACGTTATATTATTCCTCTTATTTAGATGTTTGTGTATCTTTCCTGGGGCTTCATGGTTTCCAGAGTGGAGATCTTAAGTTAATGAGTAACTGCAGTTCCTCTGATATGTTTTACTTTTTTTAATGTGGGATTGAGGGTCTGCAAGCTTCTCTGACCATTTTGTTTGTTGATTAAAGGTGTTGCATTTCTAGAGTTTATATTTCTTATGTTGTTTTGTTGTTAACCAGTGGTCTTTGAACTGTAATATTTTATTGTATATTGTTTGACACCGAGGATATTTGTTTAGGTACATGTAATACATGAGTGGGCATGGGCTGGTACTCCTAATGACGGTGCTGCTTGGCTTCGTTTACAAAGGCTGGCTGATACCTGGCATCGGATACTTCTAATACCAGTTTTCGGTGGAGTCATTGTTGGCATGTTGCATGGTCTGCTCGAAATATTGGACAAAATATCACAGTCCAGCTCTTCTCCGGGACAAGGATTTGATTTGATTGCTGGAATCTTCCCTACAGTGAAGGCCACTCAAGCTGCGATAACTCTGGCTACTGGTTGTTCTCTGGGTCCTGAAGGCCCTAGTGTAGATATAGGGAAGTCATGTGCCTATGGATGCTCAGCGATGATGGAAATCAACCGGGAAAGAAGAATAGCTCTCGTTGCAGCTGGTGCAGCTGCTGGAATTTCTGCAGGTATGCTATTTCTCATTAAGAAGTATCTGAACCAGGAGATATTTCTTATTCACTTCCAAAGTAATGCAGACTATAATGCCTTTAGCAAATTATATGTTTGGAAGTTGCATAGTTTGTATGTAATTTCTGAGGTGATATCTCTCAGAGGTATTCTAGGTACGTTGACAAAGATGAGACATTGTTTGGCAATCTCAAAACCATTATAAATGGATGCTTTTGCGAAGTTCTCTCGTAAGGAAGGTTTTGGTCTGTTATAGCTTGTATAGATTATGAATTTCATGTATATTCTAGTGATACTAAGAACACTCTCATGCTGTCCCATCTTTCTTCAATACCAAAAGACTTCTTTTTCTCTTTTTTCTTTCCTAAAAAATAAAACAATACGTTACCAAAATAGGCAGTCACCTTGGAACCAAATTGCCCACAAGTCCTTTGAGCTGCAAGGTTCAATATGGGTCTCAATATCAACGGAGTAGAAACTATTCCTCCTATCTATGAGAGAGGCTGTTTACTATAGCAGTGAAAAATACTTGCTTATTATTTTTGTGATTGTGTCAAAAAATAATCGGATAGTCCTCTGTAGTGTACTTTCTAACACATGCATATCCATGAGAGTATACTTGTCTGTGAAAATTGTGGCTTTGCGCCTTTCTTGGAGCTTGCCTCAGCTGGTTGATGGATCTTTAGGTTCAACTTTTTTTTTTTGTTCTGCAGGTTTCAATGCAGCGGTAGCTGGCTCTTTCTTTGCAATTGAAACAGTTTTAAGACCACTCCGTGCCGAAAATTCACCCCCTTTTACAACTGCGATGATCATATTGGCTTCTGTTATATCATCAACTGTATCAAATGCAGTACTTGGGGAGAAACAGGCTTTCACAGTGCCCACGTATGATATGAAATCTGCTGCCGGTATTTGATCTAATTCTAGTTTATTTTATTATGGCTAAAACATTACTATTATAGTTTATGGATATTTCCGTTAGTGGTGTTCTATTTATTTTTCTATAGATGCACATGTGCCAATGTAGTTTTTTTGCCCTTTCACAGTTTGGCTGCACTCAGCCTGTGTTTATGATCATGTGGCATTGTTGAATAAAATTCTTGTAATTAGGGAATTGTGAAGTTGCATTTCTGCTGTAGTTGTACCATTTCTCGTGAGAATGTTTCCCGGTAGTGTTCATACTTACTATTGTCATTCACATGCCAAAATTTGCTAAAAAAGGAATGGACAATGTCAAACATGCTTTTTTCTTGTCTCCTATATGTCTAGAGTAACATCTGAGTGTACTGTCCTTTTCGCTGGTAACAAGGAAGACAGTGACATGTTCTTATATTGTCATTCATAGGCACAACTTAAGTAGGCTGTAACATGGAATCAGTTTCTATTCTAATTTTTGGCACAGATACCATGCCAACCTCACCTCCTCAGTGGGCATCTAGGCATGTCCTCATAACATGCTTGAACCATCATGGTCTCATTTTCCTCATCTTGTCTACCACGGAGGCCACTCCCATCTTGTCCCGGATATCTTCATTCCTAATCGTATCTCTACTAGTCAGCACACTCATCTACATCAGCATTCTCATTTTCACAACTCTCATCTTTTGTACATGAGAGTTCTTAACAAGCTAACACTTCGCCCCATACAACATAGTCGGCCTAATCACCACTGTGTAAAACTTATCAGGCAAAACTCTAGAGGTGAGCCTCCATTTCGTCCACCTCCATTACATCCACCTCACACCATTATGATGTGTGATATTATCGTTGATCCCCCATTACATTGAATTAAAGAGCGAAGATACTTGAAACTTTCTCTTTTGAAATGGCTTGTGAATCAAGCCTCACTTCACCAACCTTGTGCGTCTTATCACTGAACTTGCACTCCACGTATTCAGTCTTGGTCCTACTCAGCTTGAACCTTCTAAACTCAAGGAGTCTAGGTTTTGTCTTCAAACCTCAAGCCAAGGTTAACTCCACAGCGATTCTCGCCAGTCAGTATTATGTTATTTGCAAATAACAAACAAACACCATGGCACCTCACCTTGGATATGGTGTGTCATAAGATACGTTTAAGAGAGAATGGAGAAAGTGATGTCTGTTTTAGATGACTGGGTATCATGTTACTTCATGCATTATGTTTATTAACTGTCTTGATTCTTATCTTATTAAATTTTTTTCTAAATACTTGAGAATGCTTTGTTTTTGCAGAGCTTCCATTATATCTGATACTGGGGATGCTGTGTGGAGTAGTAAGTGTTGTTTTCACTCGATTGGTGTCCTGGTTCACCAAGGGGTTTCAGTACCTCAAGGAAAAGTATGGACTTTCTGATGTTGTCTGCCCTGCTTTGGGGGGTTTAGGAGCTGGTGTAATTGCTCTGAGATATCCTGGAATTCTCTATTGGGGTTTCACTAATGTTGATGAAATCCTACATACTGGGAAAACTGCATCTGCACCTGGAATCGGATTGCTAGCTCAATTAATTGCTGCAAAAGTCACGGCCACTGCTTTGTGCAAAGGATCTGGCCTTGTTGGTGGATTGTATGCACCAAGTTTAATGATAGGTGCTGCTGTGGGTGCTGTATTTGGAGGGTTAGCCGGGGAACTGATTAATTCAGCTATTCCAGGGAATGCTGCTATTGCCCAGCCACAGGCATATGCATTGGTCTGATATACTTTTACTTTACCAAAACAATTATTACACTTTACTGTACTTTAGGTAGCCAGCTTTTCTAATGGATATATGTAAACAATGCAGGTGGGGATGGCTGCTACACTAGCTTCAGTTTGCTCAGTGCCTTTGACTTCAGTGCTTTTATTGTTTGA
Organism: Solanum medicagineum; assembly: GCA_026153255.1. Taxonomy (NCBI): domain Eukaryota; kingdom Viridiplantae; phylum Streptophyta; class Magnoliopsida; order Solanales; family Solanaceae; genus Solanum; species Solanum medicagineum. The sequence continues at coordinate 15,182,088 of JAPFFP010000099.1, forward strand.
GCTGACAAAAGATTATAGAATTTTGCTTCCTCTCATGGTTAGTCTTGCTGAACAAAGATCACGAACTCTAATTATTTTTCATGTGTCTTACTGATAGCTCCCATGCTTTCTTAAAACACCTATCTATGCAATACAATCTCTTGCATTCTGAGAAACTCAAGTATTTTTTGAGACAGATGCTTGCCATCCTAGGTTAACTTTATAATTTGAGTATGCAATGGACTTCCTTTAGTAATGCGTTTGTTAATATTTGAGTTACTCTCATCCTGAAATTAAGGTTTCCCTGCTTTGATACATGTCTGGTGTTTATTTTCAAGTTTATCTTAGGCAATCATTACGTATATTGCTGACTTTTAACTGTGGCAGTATTGCAGTTTGCTTGTTTGAGTCTTAATTTTGAGTTTTTTTGTGTGTTTGACCTCCACACCGGATTTTTTGGCTACTACCTGAACACTCTTCTGGAAATTCTTTCCTGGAATCACCCTGAGGGGAGAATGTGCATGGTCAGGTGGTGAATTTGATCTCGGTAACCTTTTTGGTGGGTTAATTTAATCTTTGATAACTTTTGGCCTTAGGGAGTGCTTGGGTTGGGCTTTTTAAAGTAGCTTAGGAGGTACTTCTTTAGCCTTAAAAAAGGTACTTATTAGCACTTTCTGTGTTTCCCAAACACTTCCATAATTAAAAATGCGCTTAAAATCCAAAAATTACTTAAAATAAGCCAATCTTAACACCCACTTATAAGCTAAAAGTCATAAGTTGGTCAAACCCAACTTTGGGGTTATAACTTATTCTTTTACTTTTCGCCCAAAGAATGTGCTTAAAAACACATTTTTGTCTTTCTCAAACACCTCCAAAAATTAAAAGAAGTTAAAAGCCAGAAGCTACTTAAAATAAGCCATTTTATACAAAAAAGTATCTCACACGAGTCCAGAAGATGCATGTCACAGAGATGAGGATGTTGAGATGGATGTGTGGGGTCCACCAGGAGTGACAAGATTAGGAATGAGACCATTCGGGAGAAGCTTGAGGTGACTCCGGTGGCTGATAAGATGAGGGAAGCGAGACTGCGATGGTTTGGATATGTGCAGAGAAAGAGTACCGATGCTCCTGTTAGGAGGTGTGAGAGGTTGGTCTTAGGAGCTACACGGAAGGGTAGAGGTAGACCGAAGAAGTATTGGGGGAGGTGATTAGACAAGATATGGCTGAACTTGATCTCACTGAGGACATGACCCTAGATAGAAAGAAGTGGAGGTCGCCAATTAGAGTAGTAGGCTAATTGTTTTTTTTTTCCCCCTTTCCTTTACTTTTTGTCATATCTAGTTTATTCTGCTTATGGGTTTTTGAGACAAGGGTTCCCAGGAAACAACCTCTCTACTTCTGTGAGGTAGTGGTAAGGTCTGCGTACATTCTACCCTCCCCAGACCACACTTGGATTCCACTGGGTATGTTGTTGTTGTTGTTGTTACACGAGTCGTATGTAAAATGAGATCCAGATTGCTTTCTAACTTAATTACAAAATAGCGTGAGATAAATCTGACTTGTTCTCCTTGTTTACAAACAAAGTGCTAATTCCTGTTGCTCTCAGTTATCTGGTATATTGTGGATCCGTGAAATGTGGATTGAAAAACATCTATCCATTATTACCGATCATGGAAGAAAAACATTTTTATTTGTTAAAGTTGAGTTCAATCTTCAGCAGAGTGGACCACCTTATTCTCTAATTGTGGAGCTGAAAATACAAGAGTTTTGTGCAAATAAATGAATCAATAATTAGTTCTTTTTGCTTGTCCGGTTAGTTTGAATTAGTAAAGATTGATCTCATATAGGGACCTTTTTTTTCCCTTTTTCTTGAGAAGGGATCGCATATAAGGACCTTGACTGTATTGTAATTCAGTCCAGTCTTCAGCAGAAATTAACTGAAAATGGGAAGGCTGTATAAATAAGACAAGCATGATTCATTACTTCTGATTTTATTAGTAGATCTAATTTGTTAGTCTAAGTTTATGAGGAAATGCAATACTCTAATTCAGTTGAACTAAAATATACAATGCTGAAATGACAAATTTATGCTCAAGAAATTAATCACCTCTTTAAGCAACCAAACAACCGGCCTGCAAGATTTGAGTTTTTCACTATTAATTAGGCATTTTGGTTTACCATGCTAGGAATCCACTAGGAATATTCCTTGAGCTCCAATTGGAAGAATTACGACTAAGTAGGTGAAATCTTGGCTTCGATGGGCTAACTTTTGTTTGCATCAGTCAATGATAGAATAGGAACATAACTCTGCATACTTCCGTGTTAAGGTAAAAATATTATATTTAAGTGAAGTTAGCTGGTTTTGGAAACAGCCTCGCTACCTCCACGAGTTAGAAATAAAGTCTACATACACTCTACCCTCCCCAAATTGCATCTTTGGGATTTCACTGGGCTGTTGTTGCTGCAACTGTTTTCCAGAAAAGACTATATAACATAACTTTCTAGTTTCTAGTACATGCCTTGCTGATTTGGATTTCATTGGGTGGAGATTAATTTTGGATAAATGTTTGGAATGGAGCCAACTGACGTGTCTTGCTTGGTTGAAGCACATGGAAATATTTTCTAGATAGGTGGGAGCAAGACTTCTCGTTACTTCAACTTGCTCCTATAGCATGTGAAATTGTTTGCTAACCTCATCTGGAGGCTTAAGCTGTTAGGGAGACACATTATTTGTGTATTTTAGACTGCAAAACGTGGGTGCATAACTGTGTGAGCTTGTCATCAGATTCAGAGATTTGTGGTGAATACTCCATGCCTTCCTAACTAGTGGGGGGGATAGATGATTGAACTTGGAAAGGGGAAAACATCGTTTATGTTCTAAAAAATTTAGTGTTAACTTTATATAGAGTTTATACTCCCTCTGTACCATCTTATGTGACACATATTCCTTTTTAGTCCGTCCCAAAAAGAATGTCACTTTACTATAATTAGAAACTTAACTTTGAAATTCACCTTTTATCCTTAGTGAAATGATTTACGATCATACAAATATCTAAGGATTGTTTTAGACCACAGGTTTCTAAAGTCTTTCTTTTTTCCTTAAATACCGTGTCAAGTCAAACGGTGCCACATAAAAAGGGACAGAGGGAGTACTTCTTTCCCAAATTGTAGTGATTATTTCTGACCATGTGCTGGATATTTAGATGATCACATGGATGTTCTTTGCTATTGTAGGTTGCCGTTGAAAAGATATATGGGGTAAAACTTGCATTTTTAATCATGCAATTGTTTTAAATATTCTTTAATAGGGTGCTGTTGGGCTGGCAATATGGGTGCCTTCCGTAACCGACCAGCAGAAAGAAGCGGAGTCATCAGAAGCCAAGTCAGCATCAAAAGGTTACTCTATTCTTTCACCAGATGATGAGAAAAATGAAGGGAATGTTTCTAGGCAATTTGGTGAGAGAAATAACTTGGAACTAATGGCACTTGGGCATCATAACAGTCATGAATTATTTGATGAAGGTCTTGTTCTAGAAGATCTAAAGGTACTAGCTTTGAATTCGGCATCGAGAAAGTGGGAAAAGTTTGCATTTTATGGAATCTTGCTTTTAAATGTTTTGAACCAAACACCACCTATTTTCTTTAGGAGACTTTTCTTGTGATTTAGGTACTTCAAGAATCTAATGTGTATTTCCGTCTTTTAGGTTTCTCAGGCCATGTCAAATGATTATTTGAAGGTCTCTTCGAGCCAAACTGTGAAAGAAGCATTAGAATGCATGCATGACGGCCGACAGAGATGCGTTCTTGTGGTTGATGCTGAAGGTTACTTGGAAGGAATTTTAACATATGGTGACATCAAAAGGAGCTTGTTTAAGAACCATGGGGATTCTTCCGACAAGGATTCTTCAGTCATAGATGTATGTGCTTTAGATTTATAATATGACACATGTCTGTTATTGTTTAATTCTTTTCCTTCCTGATTTTGTGTTCACGTTCCTATCTTTGCCTCCGGGAATTCAGTCCATGTGCACCTCCTTCGTTTTCTTACTTTAGTTACATGATTTTCAGGCAAATGCTTGTCTTGTGTCCTCTTTATGCACAAGAGGGATAAGCTATCGTGGCCAAGATCGTGGACTCCTGACTTGTTATCCTGATACAGATCTAGCAATTGCGAAGCAACTAATGGAAGCCAAAGGAATCAAACAATTGCCTGTGGTCAAGCGTGGTGGAGAATTCAGCAGAGAAAGAAAACGCAGAATTATTGCTCTTCTGCATTATGATTCAGTAGAGGAGTCAATCAGGTTTTGCATCTCCTCTGTGTAAATTTCTCATAGTAAGCTTGTATGTTATATTATGTTTCTTTGGTCGTGTTAGCTTGCTTCTTATTCCAATAGAACATTATTATATTAACAAAAGAAATAAAAAGGAGAGAAATACTAGGTGTTGAAGACAGAAGTAAATCAAAGAAAATTAGGACGAATTATATTTTTTGGTATTAACAAAACTATGCAGATGGAGCTGAACTTTATAGGATATTTTCGAATCCTTGTAAGATGAACGAGAACATATGTTTTAAAATGTAAATTGGCTTCCAGCACAGCTTTTGTGCTGATGACTAATAGACTGTTACCTTTCCCCCAAAAAGAGAGGAAAACTACTCATTTGTGGATTTTGAATTGTTTTGTAAGTGTTTGGGTTTTGTATTGTCTGTGTCTGAATGTAATGAATGGCACAGGGATGAAGTTACTCGACGAAAGTCAGTCCACCAGAAGAATGAAGAAGAAAAAGACGAGCAGATCATAATGAATGGTCATAATTGCTGAAGAATATCAATAGCAAGTTTCAACAAGAAATTTGCGTTTGTTCTAATTTGGCATCAGGTTGGTGTATGCAACTTTGCTGCACTCCTCAAATCTGAGACTGGGAAAGCAAGCTTCAGCAAGAAATTTACGATCTTGGTTGGACCTCAGTAGGTAATATCTGATTTACTGTATATTCTTAACTTAATGTGCGTAGAAATTGAGGTCCTTTCTGTTTGTATCTGGAGCGGACGTGCTGCACCAGGCTGCCTACAGAGCCCGAGCGTAATAGCATAAATTTTCCTCAATAGTTTTGGTTGTACTCCTCGGAAAGGCAGTAGTGACCAGTGTAAATTTGATATTTTACATTTTGTACATGAAATATATACTTGGTAGATCAGGATAATATCAAAATGCGAGAAATTGCCATGAACTGTTAGTATATACACAACTAGAGAGACAACTAGTTGAAATTCTATTCATATGTCTCTTTTGATATGATGTTAAGATTACTTTTACTATTGGGTTGTTTCCTTTTTAACCATTTACATATTTTTCATCAAAGTCTATGGCTTGCATAATAATTTAAAACATAAGGGATATGCTAATGAGTACCCTTCCATTATTGGATATTAATATTATGATTGAAGAATATTACTAGGTGATAAGCGATCGGCAATAATAGACGAGAAACAAAACAAAAAAGCTTGTGCATCCAAAGATGCATCTAGTATTTACAATTTGGTTAAAAATCAATTTATATTAAAAGATTGTCAGTAAATGAAGTGTGTTTCCTCATATCCAAATCCCTTAGGATGTTCATCGATTTTATGTATGATTAACTTGATTTTTAAACCTGCCAAGTCAATAACAAAATTAATAAATTTTATATATATATATATATTATCAATTTACTGCTGATAGAAGGTTGTGAAATTCATTAGAAGCATGCCTAGTAGTTTGGCAAGCAACGAATTTAATAATCATAACATTGGACATTAAATACCTTGTGCCTAACATGTCGGACCTTTATATGACAAGGGTGACACATAGAAAAAACAATAATAATTTGATTTTTCATACAAGGGCAAAACAAAATGAAACAGAGGAACTAATAGTATGTCCCATGGAACACATGTAATTCTATTACTATTATTAGACTTGTGCCACAACAACTAACATAATATGGTACTGATTTCCAACTAAGAACATAAAATTCTTGCTGCAACTTATACTCCCAAAAAAGTTGCATGCACATCATGGTGCAGTTTAGTGAAAACAACTAGTACACGGCCGACATAAACCTTAGCCTCCAAAGAACGATGAAGGGAGATAAGACATGGAACTTCTCCATGTTACAGCCTGAAATGTTGTCAGTATAACAAGAAGCTGAGGCACAAACACCAAATAAATGGCTGGTATTTGAGAAAAAAAAAGAAGATAGAATATAGCTTAAAAATTTTTCAATTATAGGACTTTGTATAGGAGGTATGCCCATTAAATACCAAAATCAGCATCTCTAACTTTCTTTTCTTTAGAAAAGGCAAAAACTATAAATTTACATCTGAGGTCCAAGCGGCAACCTGTTCATAAATTGCTGATAAGCTGATGAGCCATTGGAGAGGTTCAATCCAGGATCCAACATAGGTTCCACCTTTGGTTCTTCCTTTGGGAACATAAATCCCATATCATGCATGGGTCGCAACTGTCCTAGATAGGAATGAATAGGAACCTCCCCTGGCTTGTTTTGATGAGGGTGAAATCCAGCCATTGCTAGACTGGACAGGCCGCCTTGCTGGTTCATTCCGTAGCTAAAACCTGGGGTAGGTCCAAGTTGGGGCCTCCCTGACATACCAAATGAGCCCAGTGAAGGTTGCCTGTCAAAACGTGCCATGGCATTCTGAAGTTGTGCAGGCTCAGGCCTATGTAAATGGTTTTGAGCAGGGGCAGGTACCGGAGTTGGATGAGTGTTGGAGGCCGCTGAATTAACATGACTGCTGTTGCGAGCTGCAGGAACATCATGGTTGTGCTTCCCTTCATAGGTGGTAATCACCGACTTCAGGTCATGTGAGGCCCTCTCAACATGCTTCCTGACATTGCAGCCAGCACTTGTGCACTTGTAGTAACTCCTGCCAAACGGGAAAGCCATCATTTTTTAGCAAACTTTACAAGTCAATTCAGGATTCTGGTGTTACAATTTTTTGACAAACCTTGGATTTGGATTCCCTTTAACGACCTTTTGCCCATACTTGCGCCAGCGGTATCCATCATCAAGGATGTCCACTTCACTTGTAGTTTGAACCACAACTCTTGGCTCCCTGATGGCTCTTGTGGCACCAGTCATATCTGCAGAGTAAGTCTCAACCTTCCTAGTAATATTAACAAGAGATAATAAAAAGTTTAGTCATCAGGTCAATTTGTAGAATTTTGGAAATCTTATTCATTAAGGTTAATGATGATAAAGAAACCTTCTTTTAGACTCGGACTCATCTCCTTCACCGTCATAACCTTGTGATACACTGCCATGAGTTGCACGATCATCTTCATCTTCATCATTTGAAAAAGTTGACGACACATCTACTGCATCCCCTGATTCCAACTGGGTGTCATTCTGAGCAGGGAAAGAGGCAGATCTGTTGCAGTACTCGGAGCGCAAGTTCACTGATGATGTTGCCTCAAGATTGTTGTTCCTCCAATCAAAACCTCCTCCAGCACCAGGTGCTTTCTGGATGTTTGCCCGACCCAGATCACCACTAGCACCTTGTTCAGTACCATCCACCTGTAGGTCACCAAGTGAATTTGTGGATCCAAGGGCTGATCTACGGTTAGGTGGCGGTTTTGGGTGATTGTGGGCTCCCTTGTATATAATCTCAGTAATATGACCCTCTTGAGAACGCTCCACTTTCTTCTTGACTGGACAGTTTGGATGTGTGCACTTATAATAACTTCGAGGATACTCGCTCCCTTTAACTTGTTTCTGCCCGTATTTTCGCCAATTATAACCATCGTCTGCTGGGGCACCAACAACATTCGGATCTCCACCTCCTCTTTGATCAATGTCCTCATCTTGCAGTTCATTGAGAGGTGGAGAATGCTCCACATTACTACCGACTGCCTGAAAGGTCCTCGACTCTGGTGCAACATTACTACTCATGACATCCTTCTCAGCAGAAAATCTAGGGAAATCAGATTCTTGATGAAGTGTTCCATTCTGAGTCGGATTTTGTGTAGCTTCCACATGGTGAGATAAAAGTGAGTTCTGTGAATGAACTGAGACTTCAATGTTTGGAAATCCTTGCTGAGAAAAATTGGATGGGTTCACCTGCAACCAAGACTAACAAACAAGCTCGGATATTGGAAACAAACAGAATATCTGTGCAGAGTGCATTTGAGAGACAGAGAGAGAGAGATTACTCTGCTTGTCGCGCCAGGAAAAAGAGATGGAGCAGTCTCTGGAACTGGCTTGAAAGAAAAGGACGATGAATTCATACTCTCTAAAGCATTCTCTTTCCTCTTATCTGGATCCTCCATCATCAATGCTGTGTTCCTACTCTCCATGCCAGAGGAAAATGGAAATTTTCCAGTTGTTGGGGATGGTTGCACCTGCAAGACATTGATAGTAACTTTTATATGAAAGAGAACCTTGAAGAAGAATACCTCAGCTTCAGAAGAACGGGAATTACACACAGATGTACAAGCACCCAAAAGAAGTAACCTTTGCATTAGACCAAAGCCAAAATGATTCAAGCAAATAGTGCCCCAAAATGATACTCCCTCCATTTCAATTTATTGTTTTAGTTTTGACTTGACACGAAATTTAAGAAAGTAAATAAGACTTTTGAATCTTGTGGTATTGACCTGAAGATATGCAGAATGAACCAAAATGTTCTTTAATCTTGTGGTCTTAAACACGCCATGAGGAAAGTCAGAATTAAAGAGTTACCAAAAAGGGAAAGGGGCATTCTTTTTCAAACTAACTAAAAAGGAAAATAAGACAAACGAATTAAAATGGAGTATACATATCAGAAACTAATAACTACAGCCCTTGAATCTCTTTTCTGAGTTCTGAAAACTTCAATTAGAAGATCAAATAAATAGTAAAACCAATATATGGATCATGATGTGAAATTTTAGGACACAACTTCTTAAAACTCTGACATTTGGTTTTGCTTTGGTAAAATATAAAGCAAGAGGAAGATGAACGGAAGACAGATTTTATTGCAGATGAACTTTGCAGTGCAAGGGTAAAAGACTGCTAGTTTTAAAAAACATTTTATAATGCTTATGCTACAAACTCAGAAGAGGAAAGCCTCCATTCAGTAAATGCAGAAAAGAATTGCATGGACTTTGATAAAATGAAGGAATTCAATCCCAGTAAAAGAGAATGCTCGTGACAATGACACACCATACAAAGACTCGTGAATAAGTAAAAGCATCTGACTTTTATTTATGAGCTAGTGTTTTCTAAAAATAACATGACAACTACTTATTAACAAAGAGCTATCTAAGCAAGTAATCTATATCCTTATACAGCTTTATATATTACTTGCTCCGTTTCAAAGAGAATATCTCTTCCCATATTTGGCAACTCTTTAGTTCTAACTTTCCGTATGACATGTTAAGATTAACTTATCTTTAGTTTAAACCACAAGATTCAAAAGCCTTCTCAGACTTCCGTGTCAAGTCAAAACCAGAAAAACAAATAGAAACAAAGGGAGTAGTACATTTTAACAAATCACAGCATAGAACATCATGGACTCTGGCTTAAAAAAATTAAAGAAGTTGGTAAGGTAGAACTATAAAATAGATACAAATATATGTCTTAACTTGATCTATTCAGTATATCACCCAAGAACAACTCTAATCATAGTCACAACTACTCTTATTACATTGCAGAATCAATAGCCTATATTATTTAAACTTGTCTGTTGTATTCCTTCCATTTAATGTTGGCATGCCTCTTAAACTTCCACCATCATAACATAGTTCAGAAACAACCAGTAATAAGCAATCTAAATCTGGAAAATCAGTTGTGTTGGGGGTCAAAGGGTAGACAGAAGGTGTATTCATACCAGTGAATTCGAGAGGAAAACAGGTGACTCTAGCAGGGTGGTTGGACTAAGACCAGGAGGAATAGTTAAATAAGGAGATCGAACTCCTTGATTCTGCCCCAGATCAGCAGGTCTAAGACTCTCTGTGTTCAGCTTTGGGGCATTAAATCCAGCTCTAGCTGCCATTCTTTCCAAAAGTCCTCCCCCGCGAGAGCTCATTTTCGGGTCAGACAGTGCACCCAACTTCACCGGTTGTTGTTCAGTAATTGCAGCTTGTGCTCCATCATTTCCATCAGAATTGCCAACATGATCTTGAGGTCCAGAAGCTATGTTTTCACGTTTAGTTTCATTGGTGCCCTCAAGAGTTGATCTTGACCCAACATCATCACCTAGCAGTGAAGAGAAAAATGTTCTTGGACTTGGACTTGGAGCCATCCAATCTCCCATAATGGCAACATGATCATCAAATCCACCCATCAATTTGTCAACACTGTTAGCATGAGCAGCTCAAACGCCAAATTAACTGCAACACAGAGTAACATGAAATGAATACAAAGCCACAAAGATTCTAAATCACACCAATTTTTAAAACAGACATATCTTGAATGTTTCTTTAACAATGTCAAAGGAGGAGTGATACTCGAGGCGTTAAAGCTCCTTCCGCTATAAGACACTTAGCCATTCACTCATAATCTTTTTAGGTACTTTAACTTATTTGTTTCCTATTTTGAAGAGATAGCAAATACTCCTGAACAACTGTGGTTATTCTTGCAGTAAATTCTCTCAAGTCTCGTGTGTGTGCGCGCACGCGTGAGCACACGCTTCAGATATAACAGAGCAAAGATCTCAAAACCGTCCTCTCCATTAATCTATTTTCCTTCTATATCCACCAGAAACACTAATGACTCTCGGATTATCATTTTTTTTATTTCTAAATTGGGGGTCAGGGAAGGGATTACAAGGTGGGAATTGAACCCTCACCAACAAGATGAATGTTCAGATAGCCAGCCAATCAACCAACCAATTGAGCTACTAAATATTCCCTTGGGATTACCATTAAATCAATGAATCAGAATACAACAGAATAAAGAATTCACATATACCCCTCTATCAGATTTTCCTTTTGTTATCAAAAAAGCCCATCAAAGGAAAACAAACAGCCATAAATTAATTACATTCCACAATAGCAGAATTTTGATCTAGGGCAGCTGGAAAAACATGCAATTCCTGCAAGAAAAACCAACTTCTCCTGCCTTAAACTGATTATAGATAGCAAAGTTTGAAACTTCACTAAATCTTGCAACACATCAGGATCTAACAAATAAGGAAACAACAAAAAGGGAAAGAAAAAATCATTTTCCAGGCAAAGGGGGTCATCAAAAACAAAGGAAACAGGCAGATAGCAGATAAAAACCCCAGGAGGCAAAATCAATCATTAGAAAGTGATGATCAAAGAATAACAAAATAAACATAAAAAAGACAGTCAAAGAAAAGAATGATAAAAATGAAGAAAGATAGACCCTTTGGCCTGACCTCCAACAGAGATTAGTCTCAGGTTATGGGATTATTTTTTTTCCTCCAGCAAAGACTTTCTTCCAAGAAACAAATGAGAAAAAGCAAAAGCAATCCTTCCTCCCTCCACAACTTGCTGTCAATTTCTCCCCTCTTTCTCTCTTTCTTTTTCTCTCTCTGTGGAAAAATAGCTAGATTGGGCACAACATTATGATTGATTAGGCAAAAGAAAATTAATAATTATAGGAATATATGAATAAAAATTGGAAGTGGGGTGTGTTTGGATGTTATGGTGGACCTCTAAATGTTTTGGAATCTTTTGAAAGAGAAAAACAAATGAAATTGGGGATTTTTTATGAGACTTATAACATACAATACAATTGCTTTTTTTTTACTGTGTCCGAGCTAGCTTTCACATACCTCAATTGATTCTATGAGATGCGTTACGTCTTGAATATTTTTTTAATGGGTGTGTTTTTCTCACAAAATTTACTTATACGGAATGGAGTAGTGTTTTAGTCTTGAAAATTGAACCAGAGACTTTTTGGTGCTCAACTAACATCATTCACACTAAGTCACACCCTTGACCGCAACATACACACAATTATCTTTATTATTTCGTTAGTTTCAATTCATCTGACTTGCTTTTTGCCTCAGTTCTTAAGAAAAACGTCTCTTTTTTATCAACTTTTTAACTTTAACTTCCCATATTTGATGTTCAAGATCACAAAATTAAATAATAGTTAGTACATTTTATGTATATTTAATACAAAATTTTATTTATAAGAATGAAAATGTTCAAATTAAAATTAGACCGTGATTTTGATGGGCCGGGCTAAAGGGCAAAAAAAACCCGGTCTCGAAATGGAAAAAAATGTTATCCAAGTCTGACCAGCCAATAACAGAAGACCACGTGGAAGGTAGTTTGACTGATGGAGCTAATTTTGAGGAATAACATGCTGTGATAAAACGGACAAATGGGCGAATTACAGTAATGGCAACCAATTTTTTTTGCTTTTTGGGAACAATAATAAATTTTAACAAGTACTTTTATTTTCAGGTAAAATCATTAATTATTAAAGATGTATAAAGCCCCCTCCTTTTATAGAAGGTAAATTAAATTAATGATCTATGAGATTTATGATTAAGAATGATTAAAGTATTACTAATAATGTTATATATACTCATATCGGGATATATATATTTTGATATGCTTTTTTCTAGCTATTAGGTACTTTTATAAATGTGTTATTATTCAAGATTTGAATCAGTAAATAAGAAACAGATATAGTTGCTTTTTTTCTTCATGGTTAATGTTTTGGATGAAACCTAAGTAGGGGATAAACTTTATGGATGATTAAATGAATATGATTGTAGATTTTAATTGACTAAAAGTTGGAATCAATCTTTATTTTTTTTATTTTTTGGTATGAATTTCTCCTTTGAAAATTGATATTTCGGTTTTATTATTATAAAATCTATTTGTACTCAATATTTAATGATATATGTTTTTATTTTAACTTTACCTAATAAAGTTAAATTATTTAAATAAGCGTAAAAATCAATTAGTACGAGTTAGTATTTATACTTTGTTTCTGCATTAATTTTTCTATTTATTATCTATGTAATTATTTGTGTGATAATGAGAGTTTTTCATGAAAATAGACTTCTTACCTCATTTAAAAGTAGGTAAAACAGAATAATGTGTAATAAGTGTTTTTATTTTTCATTGCTCGTATAAATGATTAATTAATGATTATCCACTCAAGTCATAAATCTTGTTACCGTCTATTTTACGATCCGACACTCATGCTTTAAAACCATACGAAAAAAGAAAATTAAAAGTAAGCAAAATTTCTCAACAATGCATATATAACTTACAAATTACAAATACGATTTTATATCATGATTTGAGATTGTAATTATTTATCATTTCTAAGAAAAAATATAGACAAATAAACTTAATGCAATTATCAAAACTTAAAGTCTATTACTATTATGTATCGGCAACCTTCCTCCCAGCCCTGGCTGGCCAACCATCCTCGAAGACCATTTTAGGGGAATTCAAAAAGCAGTGTGAATCAAGACGAAGCAAATCCACCCTTATCCGGTAAATTAATAGTATCCGATTCAATTTTTTTCCTTCTTTCTTACTTTCATGGATTGATTTGGCCTTTTTCCGAGCCATTAAGATTAAATTTGTATTATATTTAATTTGGCTAATTAAAGTATTGACTGGTAGAATGTATTATGTACGTATTACGTGGTACAGTATAATTAGTTTTTTTAAAAAAAAGATAGGAACAACGTAATATAGACCATTTATTTGGAATCATTTAGAGGTGGATGGTGGGGGACATTGACTTATTTTTTTAGTGTAACCATAATAAATACGATATTTATAATCAAATATAGAATGATTGATAATGAACTGGCTATTTTATTCTACATCATAGAAATTGACTTCCACGATGTTTAGAAAAAAGGAAAAAAAATTATTGGAAATTTCCAGTTTTATAAATTAAATGGTCTAGTGATATTTAGTGTAATAGGAAAGATTAAAAGGTAAATGATTTGTTTTATAGGTATGGATAGGTCCACCAGTGGAGTCACGATATTAATTAAGGGGGTTTGATATTTATTATATATAAATAAATTAACCTTGTATAAATAACATAATTTTTTGTCGAAGAGAGTTCGGTGAACTCCCTCACTGTATACTGGTTTCGACCCTGAGTAGGTGAAGTTAGGATTTTTAGTTTATGGATTGGTATTATAATATTTTTATTTATTGAGTTTTGAATAGATTAACCGTAACATATATAGATAAAAAAATCAATACAAATATAGTTCAAACTTCGAACCTAAGTTATTGAATTTTTGTCAAATGTATATTTACTATATTGGCTTTGTTAGAATAAAAATCTGTAATTATTTTTTTATTTATATCTGATATATACGAGTAATAATGACTTGATAAGTTGAAATGATATAACTTTCATATAATTGAACTTTAACAAATATTGACAATTTTCAATAATAGACCTAAGTGAGTGAAATTGTGTGGCCTCTTCATTGATATGGTCGACATCGATTAAGCAATTTATTTCACTACGACAACTTTATATATTTCATTTGATTTGCGACGTTTAGTTCTTATTTGATGCTTCACATGAGCATTTTTATAGTTAAAATTTGAAGTAAACTTTATCATACCTGAGTATTCGAAAAAAATTTCTCTTGTCTCTAAGAATTCATCAATATCGCTATAATGTTTCAATTTTATTCTTTCTACACGAGGTGAAGACCAAGCATTTAATTTGACTTGTTTGAAAATAGAAATTTGACTAGAAAATGTTTCAATAATTTTATGATCGTTATTTGTTATTTATTGCATAAAAGAGCAGTTCTACAAGACAAATTTGAAAATTATTTTAATTATTTATCAACTAATCCATAATTTTAACTTCAAACTTGAATATAGAGTTTTTATTAAAAAATTCAAATTTATTTTTATGTTCAAATATACCTTCAAGTTTTAAATATTTTTAACTTTAATTTTTTAAAAATATAAATCAAATCATATCGAAATGCTATTTGAAAAGTTAAAATTGATAATTAATAATTCATTATTCATAAAGCAGTATAACGCATAAAACATTTACATTAAGAAAAGTATAAATAAAATGGGAGATAAAAAGAAAAAGTGAAAGTAATTTAAAAAAAATAATAAATAAAGACAAGCAATTAATGTATTTATGAAAAGACTAAAAGTAGCACTAATAAATTACTAATCTAGGGATTATCACGGGGAAAAGGAAATGAATAACACAATTAATTAATAAATGATTTAATTAAATTAGTGGAATCTAATTAGAGTAAGTATAGTTTAAACAAAGAAAAGACAAAGCAAAAATTAACATTTTTGTTTGTTAGTGATAATAACATGCCAATTGGGGGTTTCATTATGGAACCAAACAATCACTCGAATTTTTTTCTGACATCTAATTTTATATAATTAGTATTGCTAATTAGGGTGCATTATCATTAACAGCTGACAATTAGACCATTAGATTTCTTATATTAATTTATTCTATAATCTATTAAGTCCTTAATGTCATGTGCAGATTGTCACCTCTCTATCATCTGCTTATGAGACATTTGATCATGAATAAATTATGTATAACTTACCTAAATTAATAGCATAAAGAGTTAATTATTTTTTTTTTATTTTTTTTTTAATTTATAGAATTTTTTTTATAAAATATGACAGTTTGAATACATTAATTTAGTAATTTAAATGCGTTAACTCAGTTTTGGATTAAAAAAACTAATACGTTAGGATGTTTAAATATAAGCAGGTAACGTTTATAGCATGATATATTGAACACAGAGATAATTTAAGAATCAAAATTAATGTATCCGGATTATTGACTTAATGTATCAGGATGGGATGGAAAGGAGGGATTTTTGAAATTTTTGGGAATGAGTGAGAATAATGAAAAATATGATAAATAAAATGAGTGTAATTAAGTATTTCTTTTATAAATTATTCACACATATTAAAATAATTTTTGTATATAGAAAAATTAAATCAAAATTATTGAATTCGATCGAAAATATAACGTTTTAGAATGACTATGACTCTACAAATAAATAAAGTCAGTTAACATTACAAATCAGGTCTGGACATTCTTATTCATATCTTAAACGGTAGAAGATGCTTTTGATAAACCTTCGACTCAAGAATGTGATTTGACCTTATTTTGCAAAAAATAATTTAATTATATATATTAAAAAAATAGAAAAATTCAAGAGAAAATAGCCAAACGCTCCCCCCCCTACCCCCCCCCCCCCCCCCCCAACATATTAGTCAATTCTCAACTACACACTTATATTTCACGGCGGTCCTATTACCCCATAAATTTTTTATTTTCGATATTTTATAACCCCTAAACCGTGATTTGTTCAAGCAGGTGAATACACCTTTTGTAGGCGTGAAAGGGTTGAAAAAAAAGCTGTAAAATGGCAGAAATTAATTTAATAGTCCATGTGTCGATCTTCAATTGGAGATTATATAAATTAATTTAATTTTTTTAAATTCTTTCCCTTTTTCTAATATCACAAAAATTTCATATTCATATCATAATTTCTTCAAACTTTTCTCAAAGTCCTTCAGTGGTGGTCTTCTTTATGTTTAGTTAGCATATATTAATAATTTTTGTAAAAATAATCACCTCACCCACAATAAAATTTCGTATATAAAGCTCAACAATGGAGTTCAAGTTTCTTCTTGAACTCCTCACATTTTCAGGAATTTTTTTTTTCAAATTACAATTAACCAACAATGGTGAATCCGCAATGTCACCTTTCGATTTCTTTTCTATCAAATTTTCTTTGTACTCTTGCATCTTTTTTGAATTTTAATTATGGAATTATAACCAATAATGGTGAATCCGAAATTTCACCTTGTAATTTCGCTGTTATCAAATTTGTTTTTCACACTTGTATTTATTTGTGAATTTTAATTTTGAATTTATACAAATTGAAACTTTATGTAGTATAGCTATGAAGTTCTTCTTTATTAGTTTGGTGTATAGATTTTTTTCCCCATTTTCTCTTGTTATCTAAAGAAATTATTAGGATCTCAGAGAAAACAAATGATTTTTGTAAATTTAAATTTTTAGATTTGATAAAAATGAGAACTTTACATAATTTTATAGTGGAGTATTTTATTATTAATTTAGATTAGGTTTACAATTTACAAGAAAAAAAGAAAAAAATTTAAAAGTGAATGTACAGTAATTTTAAAAAAATTTTGGTGCTTTCCTTTCCAGTGAAAGACCTTATTAGGCTCCTCTTGTGTATATAAAAAATTTGGTTAATGACAAAC
>JAPFFP010000099.1:15212512-15236501 GCA_026153255.1 Solanum medicagineum
ATTAAGTACTAAATCTACTGTTACAAGTCTTATTTAATCATTTAAGAGTCCATGGACTTGCCTTCAATCTTACTTCATCTTAACAAGTGTAAATTTCGTCGTAATTTCCTATACCAACTTAAATAAGACTCCTATTTGATATTATGCTCAGTAACTTAGTGTTAAAACAAATATCAAATTTTATTGGTACGTCTCGTTGGGAACCAGGAAACAACTAAGACCCTATCTTCTACTTCGTACTATGAGATAAAGGCCATGAAATGGGAATTGCGATGAACTATTCGATCCAGCTCCTATCTACTTTTCTCTTTCGAGATGGCTTCTTCAATGGCCAGGCAAGGGATAGAGTCTTGTCTTCCTTCTACAATTCCAAACTTTGTCCTAAGAGTTCGTTCAAAATTAAAACAGGAAAGATAGTTTCGAAAGTGAAGACATAAACTGAGAATCTGGGACAGGATTACTACTGGCTTGAACGCGGTGTGACTCATTGTTATTGGGATCTGACTTCCTTGTGACTCTTCCTTTTCTAACTCCGCTTGTATTTGAGTATGAACTAATCGACTATCACTTGACAATTGATAAAACTTGTATTCTGATTATGATCATGATAATGACATATTTAATTTTTAACTAAGTAAGAAATATATTATATTTAAACTTATTTTAAAATTATATTACCAATAAAACATAAATAATAATATAAATTTAATATGACGCATGAGTAATTTAAAACATGGAAACAGTTAACGTACAATAGAGTAATTAAAAAGTAAGTGGAACAAGCATAGTGTAGAATATTTCTTGGAGAAAAAGTGTATATAATATAGTATTATAAAATATTTTTTTAAAAATGACATGAGGCACGGGGCGCGGGACCTAGGGTTTGATGTTTAGGGGCACAAATTACAAGTCTGTTTTTTTCTGCTCAAGGGTTATTTTTCTGTTTAGTTTATCTATAATATTTTTTGTAATTTTTTTTTTGAGTTTTGGGGCTTTTAATTTTCTTTTTTGCACTAGGTTTACGTTGTGAACAATTAAAACAATAATTTGTAGAATGTTATCGTAAATCAATTAGTGTAATCATATATATTAAAAATGAATTATATATGAGAATTATAGTCAATAAATAATACTAAAACTATTTTAATGTGTTTTGGAGAAGAAATCTTTACTTAAATTTTCTCCTCTTTGCCCCTCATTCTTCAAGAATAAGGAAAATCCTTTTCGAGTGCCCTGGGCGATACACGTGCAACAATGGTCGGAAACACCGTATCCTTTTAACCTTTTAATTTAAAATTTAAGTATATATAACATGCGTATATTTAGTTATTATTTATATAAATTCAAATTGGTACATATAGAATGCTTCAGAAATTTCAAAAGATTAATGTATGTTTATTCAAAATAATTTTATCTTACGTGATATTAGATATAGATTATCCTCTTTTCACTAGTCATATTTCTATACGTACATCTAGGAATCAACTCAATACATGATTAAATCATCTCAAATGACATTATTTCATTTTAACCTTGATGAGTACTACTTATACGTCTCATCTTGCACAACTCAAACAATGATCAAATCATCTCAAACAATATTATCTCATTTTAACCTTGATAAATACTACTTCTATGACTCATTTTGCACAACTCAAGACATGACCAAATTATCAAACGACATTATCTTAACCTTGATGAATACTCACAAAATAGTGGTACCATATTTAAAAAATTATGTAATATATAGAGAAAGTAGTTATTTGTAGAATTTAAAATCTAGGGAGTGGTCAAATAACTTGGTTGAGGGAACATCTATGTCATCAGTGCAAAAAGTTGAATCCAATTCTCTTGTCTTATACTTCTTCTTTTGCCCTTTGTTATCCATAGATTCGATTCTTCCTCAAAATAATGCCAAACATGACTAGCAACTACTCTATTTTATCAATAAAATGAAAGAGAATTATGTTGTTTTCAAATTTGAAAATAGCAAAGTCAAAAATATATTATGTGATTTTTTTTAATATTTGTTGAGTTCTGATAGATAAAATATAATGTATTTATGTTACGTGAAAGTAGCAAATATTTTAATGAATTATATCAATCGAGATACACATAAACAACAGAAATCTCACGAGTAAAGTCTGAAGAGGATAAAATATACGCAAACCTTACTGCTACCTCATAAAGATAGAGAGGTTGTTTTCGTAAAACCCTTATCAAAATTGATCAAAACACTATTGACACAAGTTTCATTTTCAAATTTCAATGGAGATTTTTTTTTTAAAAGGCAGAATATCATAGATTTTGGTGAGTAAAGTTACTCAATACTTGTACTCAATGAAAAGTATTTTCTCCATCTTAATTTATACGGCATAGTCTTTGAAAGTCAATCTTCTTTATTTTGATTGTTCGTTCGTATATAAAATCTTTAAGGTTTTTGAATTTATTCTTTTTACATATTGAGAAACTACATAAAAAGTACTATAAGTCAAAAGAATAAGTTACCAAAAAAAATGGATCTCAAATTTTTAATTATATCATATAAATTGATATTTATAAAGTTACAAGTATGCAATAAAAATGAATAAGATGCACACAAACTAAATCGAAGAATACTGTTGAATTTTTTTTTTAAAAAAAGTCAACAACTCTTATTTGATAGCACTCCAAAGAAACAGACAATCCCCTATTCCTTTTTAATCTCTTCCTAATCCTAGGATTATTCCCACATTAGGGAAATTTTTTAGCCAATTTATTTGATAAACAATATAAAATAAAGTTCAAAAAGTGTAGTAATTAATAAATTAATATTAATTGAATATAATTTGTTGCACTATGAAAGCGGAATCCTCGCAAAGAAACCTGCCTGATTTTTGGACCGTCCTTTTTTTTGTTGTTACTCCGAGTTTAGTACAACAACTTTTCTTTTATTTATTTAATTATGGGATAAATAATAATTTTAAAAAAGTAAAACATTTTAATTGAAAAGGGGAGTATTTATTAAGTATAGTAGCTTTTAGCTAAATGAATGAACCCATTATTCTAGTTCTAGTATAGGCTTTAAGAGAGAAATAAAGATTATATTTATTGGATAAATGATGCTCCATCAAATTAAATAGAACAAATTAAAAAATCATCTACTAATAAATTGAACAATTTATAAAGGAAGCTTTTCACTAACTATTTTAAATCAACCACCAACATTTAATTAGATATTTCAAATTTAAATTATGAGAATAATTAAAAAACTAACTATCGAAATACACATCTTTTCTTAACTAAATGTCGCATTTTCGAGTCATAAGGATGAACAAGATCAATTACCAAGAATTGTGATGGAGTAGATTAAATCGATTCATCCTTGACCAGATGTCTTAGGTTCGTATAATGAGAATGAAAAAAAATTAATTATCAAAGATCATGCAGGAACGGACTTAGCCTTTTGTTATTCAATAAAAAACTATACTATTTATATATGGTTAAAGTAATTTGTTATATGTATATAGTAGACATTGAATTTCCTTCAATCAATTTGTATATTTGCTTTTTCAAATTTTAAACCCTCTTAATGACAATTCTGATTTGTCGCTGAGATAATCATATTAGGATAAATAAGATATCATTATTATTCACCTAATATATTGAGTTTGATTCATGGGAAATGAAATAAACATAGCAAAACACACTTTCACGTAATGCATATTCTAATTAGTGGAGACAAAAATAAATCCATTTTACCGGGAGAAAATTAATTTAAATAGAATAACCAAACAATGGGCCCATAGTCCCAATTTGGGGGACTGGGGCCCCGTGATGTTGAAAAATTGAAGGGCCAGGGCCCATTAAGCGGCAGGGACAGACGCGCACGAGTGGCTGTGGGCCCATTTTCGCCAAACATTTGACTTTCCGACAAATTAGTTTTCAAAAGTCTCCAAATTTTACGTTTATAATTTATATATTTACACGTGTCCAAAGTTTGTGACTATCGAGGTTCGTTGGGTTAATGTACTCTTACATAGAAAATTTAATGGGATGTGCCAATAAAAAGTTTTCTAAGAATTTTAATTTGGATCACTATTCGAAATTATGGAGAAATACTGAATTTTTTTAGCTCATTTCAATTTTTTGTGATAAAATATGAATTAAAGTGGAGGGTCTTGATCAACAATTTAATAAAATGATATTGATCATGTTTTTCAATTTTTGTTGAGAAACAAATGAGCTTTTTACTTTGTAAAATTGTGCTCAATTTAATATGTGGTAATTTCGCCAAGTGTATTTTAAAAAATTTACTACGTAAAAATATTAATTATTTAAAATGCATCACAATTTTCAGTGCGCTAGCTTCGATAAGTTGTAGTTTGTACCAATTGATGTTGTTGTGTATAACAAAAAAGAAGATTTATTTCATGTAATTAACTTATCTTTGTAATAAAGACTTGAAATATGAACAATTTTCCTCCCAACATATATGCCAAAAATATCTAATAGAACTAATTAATCAGATGTCTAATTAAATTACGTCATGATTTGAATGTGTAAATGAAATGTTTATAAAAGAATAATTAGGGTAAAAGAAAAAGGCATATATATATCATGGTGGCCAACACGGTTTGCCTTTAATTCATTGTTAACTCTAAAAGTAACATGAATATGGAAATTAATCTTAATCAGTAATCTTTTTGTTTTCTCCAATCTTAGTCTAACTCGTGACTTTTCTATTATTTTTTTTTCTTTATTGCTCTTGACTTCTTATACTCAATTGAATGAAAACAACTTCTATCGTGTTACATATTTTCATTGTATCGCATGCACTTCTTGAAATTAGTTGGGCCTGGACTTATCTAATATGTAACTTGTCCAAAACTTAGTGGATTGGGTTTCAAATCTAAAACAAATGGATCCAAGTGAAATCGCATAAAATAAATATTACAAATAAGTCATATTGAAAATGATCATAATAATTTTAAAATATTAAATCAGGTCTACTATTTTTATATATAAAATAAATTTTAGAAATTGTATATACGATTTGGTCTTTGATTGCCCTTTTTAAGTTAGAACAAATCCAACTCAACTCGGAGTTTTATTTTCCTATAGCAAATCAAGTAAAATCAAATTACTGATCGAATTTTTTTTTTATTTGCAATTTTGCGCGACTTTTGATTCGATTTCATTTACCCCTATAACCAACCACTAGAGTAACACAAGAATAATCATTGTTGTTTTCATCAAACTAACCGTTAATTAGCTGTTGGAGTTACACATAAATGGTTAAGGAAAAATCTTTCTTATTCTAATATTATTACATTTACTTGTTATTTACTAAATTATTTTATATGACATTAATTGAGTCAGATTAGCCGTTAACTATTTGCTGAAGTAACACTTATATATACGATGTATTGTTCCTGAGATTGAAATATAAAATTCTCCAGAGTTATTTGAATAGTCGCTATTCCTCGAAGGTAAAGATAAGATCTCTATATATATATTTTTATCGTTTCAGGTTTTATCTAAAAAAATCTTTTGAGTATATTGTTGTTGTATTTGTCATCTCTTCTAACATGTCAATTTTTTTTTTAAAAAAATTGTTATCATTTGTCATAAATTTATAGTTGAATGAATTAGTTAAGGTTGCGAGATATGTCTAATTATGTTATTTGTTTTTGACGCGTCTTAAACTAAATTTAATTTATAGAAAATACTACAATCTATATTGATTTGCCAAGAAATTCATATTTATAAAATTATATTTAATATGTTATTATTAAATTGTCAGAGGTAATCTTCGAAATTTTCTCTTTCATATGAATACATGTTTTTTAAATCTTTCTGGACCTTTTGGCTAAGATTTTTATTAGATTAAAATCTTTACTTTCTAGCATCACAAGTATACATTTATTAGTGTTTATTAACTAGAAAACAATTTAAATATTTACTGCTACATTATTAAATTTCATAAATGAAATGTTTTTTAAAAAATTCTTTATATATCATTTTTATTACATATTATTTACTCGTCAAATTACACTGCGTAAATTTTATTGTGTTGATTCGCCATGGAAAATGGAGAAATTTATGACTTGTTTTCAACAAATCCAAATTACGAATTGATGGTTTCGTTTTTGATTTTGCTGGAATAATGGCAGGAAATTGAGGATTTAGGTATTGGTGTATGTTTCATCCATGGCTGAAAGTGGCCGGCGACGCCGTTGTAGAGATGAAGGTGGAGGAGGAAGCTCCAATGCCGATTTTGAGCCGTCAATGGATGAATTTCCACTCGACATAGTAGCTCATGTATGGGAGAAACTGGATTTGGGTTCTCTTTGCACAGCTGCTTGTGTCTCTCCAGCTTTCAATTCCGCCGTCGCACAACTTCTCCCTTCTCTATCGTCTCTCGATCTTTCTGTAGGTCAATTTTTTTTCTTCTTCTAATTGAATGCCCTAATTATGTTGATGTAGTAGATAAAATGAGTTAATTAGTAGCCTCACTGAGCATAATACTGATGTAATTAGCAAATTAACAAAAATATTTCGCGTATAGAGTTACTTGCATATTGTTGCTCATGGAATTAGTTGTGGTGAGCGCAAGTTTGTTCATGGTTATCAAAAAAGTTATTTCTAGTTCAATTCCCGAGTTGATGTTAAGTGAAATATGTTGTTTCTAGATTATCTAAAGCTTTCTTAGATTTGGATACTTGATTGATTATTATTTAATGAAATGAGTGTGAATAGAGTGGAGTAGAAATCCAGGGCTTATGTAGTGGAGATCATTAAATTTAGGATTGAGACGTTGATTGTATTGACAGCGATAATTATTTTGAGTTATTGAGTTGATTTACATTGACCTATTTTCGATGAATCTGATTATTGAATAGAGTAAAATGCATATGGAGAATGTGTATAGATTGGGATTGAGGCGTAATTGCCTGTCCATTTGACCATTTTTAGTTTGGTTATGTAATTTCTACTTCTGGGATGAAATTTAATACTTGTTACATTTGATTTACAGGGATTTTATCTGGATGAAGAGAGTCTAAAACATGTCATGCGTAGGGTCAAAGGAGCCAAGAGTTTAACCATTGATTGCCTTCAAATGAAGAATGATTCCTCCATTTTCAATATACTTGGTGAACATATTGAAGATTTGTGTTTGCTCAAATGTTCTTCTCCATCTTATGACATTCTTAGTGCAATTGGAGAAAGGTGCCCCAACTAAAGGTATTTTCCCATGTCAAACTATAGTTTTGCTACTTCCAACAATTGGCATATATAGGTAATTGTTATGAGATGCTTCACTGGTTTATAAATTCTCATTTTCAATCATTCATTCTCAAAAATTCTCATCTTTGATGTTACGAGCTTTACAAGTGGTTGCAATCATTTTATCAGGGAATAGAAGGCGTCAATTGCCTCCATTGGTGGATTTTCAGACTGTTATTATCCTGAAATTCTCTCTGCATAAATGGATTATATTTAGTTCTGATAGTTCACTTGAGCCATTACATTTCAACTTGCAGAGGCTGATTTGTAATTTTTTTTCTCGATATATCTGAAGCAGATTGTTAGTTTGTGAACATTCATCTATCTGCTGAATTTGATTATTTTTGTTGACCCTTGATGGCATCTGAACTTCTTTAGGCTGTGTGGGTATAGAAAACTGCAAACTCCATTTGCTTTTGCACTTGGCATTCATTAATTTCACTCTATATGTCCACCTTCAGATGGAAAATTCAAGATGATTAAGTCCATTGTGGTTACACCAATGTTATGTTGCTTTCATACTCTTGTCATTTATCCCTGGATTTGCTTCCAATGTATATTTTCTTCTTTCCTTTTTTCCTTTTCTGGATCAGGTACTTGGTTATTGAATTTGTTGGTTCTAAAGCAAAACAACTTTTCGAAAGAGAACTTACAGAAATGCTCCAAAAGTTATCCTTGTTAGAGGTAAAGTATTCTCATCTTT
This sequence comes from Solanum medicagineum, assembly GCA_026153255.1. NCBI lineage: Eukaryota > Viridiplantae > Streptophyta > Magnoliopsida > Solanales > Solanaceae > Solanum > Solanum medicagineum. The sequence goes on from JAPFFP010000099.1 coordinate 15,220,485, forward strand.
GACATACTTCTCCTCTCTTTCTTCTTCAAATTGTTCCTGGTGCCTCTTCAAGCTTATTACTCTTTAAACAAAGAGTTTTTCCTTTAGAGCGTTTATTTTATGACATTTTTCCTTTCCTGCAGTCACTGTCAATAAAAATTCGAGGGACCCACTTTGATGTATTTGATATAGAACCTCTTGAAATGTTTCTGCCCAAGAGTTTAAAAAAGTTGAAGTTACAGCAAACGGCAGGAAACACATTTTTACGTTCGACACACAAGATCAGGGATATCCCCTGGTTCTACTTGCAAAGCTTATCTCTTGTCTTGGACGTTATATCAGATCGTCTTCTCGTGATGGTTGCACGTGCTCTTCCTCAATTAGTAGAGCTGGATCTTGAAGACAGACCTTTTACTGATCCACTGATAGAGGACTTGACCAACATTGGACTAGATGCTCTGAAACTCTGCAAGAATCTAATTACCCTCGCAATTGTTCGAAGTAGTATGAATTGTCTCACTACATTTAAGGGAGTGGACAATATGGGCATGTTCCTTCTTTCTGAAGGTTGTGAAAAGTTGGAATCGGTGAAACTTGGTGGATTTGTAAAGGTTACTGAAGCTGGGTTTTCGTCAATTCTGCAATCATGCCAGAATCTGAAGAAATTTGAAGTGTTGACTTCACCTCTATTATCAGACTTGGCGTTTCATAATATGATAGGAGTTGCAAGGTCCCTAATTGAATTAAGGTTGTTATCGTGCAGGCTTCTCACTAGTGCAGCTTTGGAGAGTTTGTCCTCATTTAGTAAGTTGGAGGTACTTGACACAAGTGGGTGCAGAAGCATTTCAGACTCCGGTCTCTTCTACATAACAAGTGTTACGACACTCACAAAACTAAGCTTAGCAGAAGCTGATATCACTGATATGGGTCTTGCTACTCTTCGTATGGGAAACTTACCCATTGAGCAGTTGTGCGTCAGAGGCTGTAAAAGATTAACTGACAAGGGAATTGAGGCTTTATTTCGTGCGGAGGGGAAAATTTGCAAGACGTTATCATTCTTGGATGTTGGTCGCATTCCTGGAATATCTGATGCAGCTATATTTACCATTGCGTCTGCTGCTAAAGCATTAACTGATTTATGTCTAAGGTACTGCTTTCATGTGACTGATGCTGCAGTGAAGATGTTGGTGGATAGAACAAATCACAAGAGTAGTTTACTAAGACTTGATCTTTTCAACTGTCGAAGTCTGTCTGGTGATCTGATGAAGCTATTTATGGACAAGTCCTCTTTCTGTGGTTTGCGCTGGCTTGGTGTTGGATCTACCCGGTTAGTCAATAAAAGAGACGATTTCTCTGCAATATGCAATGCGCGACCCTGGCTGGTTGTGTGTTATGGTGGCTGTGAATTTGGGTGCCATGATGGTTGGCAATTTCATCAGATCATTATGCAATAGTTAACAGAAGGCGGTTTTTGAAGAGGAAACTCTTACAGAGGAAGATGGACCTCATCCTTTATATCTCAAAGGCTGGTCACTCCAAGTTCCGTTTTACGTTGTAATATTATCTCCAATTTGATACCTCCATATTTGAGTTGCACAAGTTGGTGACTGTGATGCATGTTGGATTGCTTCCTAAGTCTTGTGCTTTAGTTGGACTCTATTCTGCTTATTCTAGCCTTTTCCCCTAGTTTAGGCAATTACTATGCTTTATTTGCTCTCTATTGTAATGACCCTTTTGAATTGCAATGGAAACACCTTGTTAAAAAGATCTTTCTTCACTTTATATGCATGTTTTGAATGAACCATCAATTATATTTGCTCTCTTGAGTCTACATTTACTCGGCCATCGTATTAAAGACAGATGTCCAACTTCACTTGGTATACGAGTAAAACCAGTACGTGCAAAACGTTACTGTAAGTGGGGAAGAACAGGACCAAATCATTCTCTGATTAAAAGCTTCGAACTTCAAAGACAAAAACCTCAACCACTTTCTGGCACTTCCATAATTGAGCCCACAAGGCAGGTAATAACATATGAGAAAAGGCAAAGGGAAAAAACAAAGTTGCTAGTTCAATTCCTATATTCCATACATGTGATTCCTAAACTTGCCAAGCTACTTGGCTACAAAGGAAATTCAATAAGAGCAAGAAATTGATCCGGGCAATACATCAATTTTTCAAATAAAACCACTTCGTCCGCCCCTTCTAGTATGCCTGTCGTATGCAGTGTTGAATTTGTCAACAAGCTCGTTCATTGTACTGCAGCCACAAAAAAAAAAAAAAAAAAAACGTTAGATTCTTTATGACCAAGTGTGTCACCTGCTTGCACTACAAAATTAGTGGTAATACTTGTGAGGACTTATTTACTAGCGCTTGCACTGTTCCACACTATACTACTAATTTGCCGATGATGTTTTACTTATAAACAGTTTTGACATGATTGACAAGTTTAATTGAGAGATGAAGCTGCCTACTGACATCATCAACTTAGGAGTCTTTTAACATTCCTGTATTATTATGAACATAAAGGTATAAAAATCTATTGGAAAGAGGAAAACCCATGGGCGTATCAGCATAACCTCACGGCTTCATACCTCGCAGTATGTCACAGCAGCTTCAACTAAGTACCTTTGATGAATTCTGTTCTTTTCTATCAGGTAAGACAAACTACTACCTCCTATGAGTTTATTTCTTCTATCTGTTGTAGTCATTATTATTATTCCACCAAGGTCCACTTTAGTCCTAAAACTACACTACACTAGAAAATATATCAATAATGAAAATGAGAAAGAAGAAAGGAGGGACAGAAAAGTTGATGTTAGATGTTAGTTGAGCTACTTTTACCAAATCGCAAAATAAATTATCATGATGATCAAATAATTTTTTGTAGAAGCCTCAAACATCATACCTAGAGCAGTTGGTGAACATGGCGAGGTAACTAACTAATAACGTGTCATTATACTCCTGCACCAAATGAAAGAACAAATAATAATGATAGAATCAGAAAGCAGTCAAAATATATTAGGTGCACTACCGCAAATATAAGATCTCTAATAAACAATTAGCGGTCAGTACTCAAACTAGTAGTCACCCTTTAAAGATCTTGAGGTTCTTATCAGGGAACCAATATGAGGAAACCCAGTGACCTCTAGTGAAGATATACACACAAACAGACAGACTCACACGTATGTATCTGCAACTCTACTGAATAATGTCAAAATGCACTTACCATCAAGAAATCATCTTTAAATTTTTCCGACTCGATAGCTGGTAATCTTCTTAAAAGACTAGAGACCTGCCTCAAAAGTGAATTATCACAAGGGATATCACCTGCACCCATAGCAACTACAACATTAAAATCCTTGGATATTGAAGGAACTCATGAGGCTAACATTTGAGGAGCAATGTCTTGGGAAAAGAGAAATCCCCTTCACTCATACAGTAAGCTATCAAGAATCTGGACTCACCAGTCCATCTAGGGAAAACTTCACATTCACTCAGGTTGTATGATATAATAAATTTTTATCACGATTAGGTGAGTAGCCCAGTTAAAGCACAACCTTCATAATCCATTTTAATGTAACTTCAAGTCCCAACAAGTTCTAGATACCTTTTTGCATTGCAAGCAGATAGTGATGTAGCACTTTGATTCTGCTATTCAGCATCTTAATGGCACTGTGTATGCCAGTGAGGTGGGCAGCCACTGTAAGAAACAGAGCATGTAAGTCCTAGACAAGCTCTGCCATTATTGGGCAAAGTGCAGAAGATACAAAAAAAACAGATAATTCTAGTTCTGTTAAGCACATTTCCAAGCTTGGAATTGCATAAAAACAAAAAAGTTAACGGTGCTCACACTGAGTTGCAGCAGAACCTCCATCTGATGGTTTAAGATGAGCAACATGATCAACAGAAATCCGTTCAGCTTCAACAGTCTAGCAAGCAATGAGAAATTTGAAAAACGTCTTTTTTTTTTTTTTTGGGGGGGGGGGGGGGGTAAGGGGCCCCCAAGAACTAGGTGACAAGACGACACAAATTGATGAGAATGTACCTCTAACTGGTAACTTGCTTGGATAAAAATAAGTTGTGGGATGCCATCAATGACATGCAACTCTTGGTACCAACAAACAGTTTCAAAACAAAAATATTAGACATCAGAAGAACTTATTTCACAAAAACATTAATGTTCCAGCAGAAGAACCCACTCCACAAAATTGTATAAGAGCTTTGAGGTGATAAATGTAAGAAGCTGCAGCTAGATGATGTTGATAAATGAATTTTATTCTAACAGGGGCAACAAGACAAATTCTGCCAATAAAAGTTGCCACATTGATTTCAGATCTTTGTCATAAATCAATGTCATATTGACTATATACGCACCGCTTTCATAGATAGTAAGTGGCAGGTCCTTCTGTGTATGATTGATAGAAGGATTAAGAAGCACGTACACAGGACTTTCATTGATATCCATCAACTGATACACAGGAATATATGACAAGGTTATTTATTACAATAAATATGGAAAGAAATACAATCTATTAGGAAGGTAAGCAAATTAATCATCTCCAGAAAAAGTAATATATGAATCATGGGCCTTGACAGGCATATCCCATTCCCATTGGCCAAAATGAAACTACATTCACAAACAAAAGGAGATGTTACAATAGCCTTACTCCACTAAATAATGATTGAGACCACGAAACATCAGTAGCATTTTTGTTTTCTCTTGTAAGTCCAATGTTCAAAGATACATGATCAAATCATTCCCCATAGAGTGTATAATGCTGGGGCAACTCATATAAACTGATCCTCTTGTGATAATAATATTATTCCAGTACTCAATCATCCAAAGTTTAGGACACACACATCAGCTCCGCTTCTTAACTGTGATACAAAAACCATTTGCGCAAGAACTAACAGAGAAACTGACTCGAAAATCCTTTTATGTACATAAGTATATATGTAAAACATACTTGTTATGTTACCAATCTCCACCTCCTATTACAACTTTCGCTTCACCTCTACCTACCACAAGTGAGTTGAAAATGCAACTATTTGTTTTCTTGGAGGGATCGTAGGAATAACTGGTATAGTTACTACCATGTATCTAGAAGGTCATGGGTTCAAGCCTTGGAAACGGGAGCTTTAGTACACCGGGACTGCCCTTTTTTGCTTTCTTGAAATACACAATTTTTAGTACTAAACATTATTAACTTCCTAAATAGCATCATCCTATAGAATTTATCGCCATTTTTTCCCTTTTACCAGATAACCATCCTCTCTTCCACACATGGAAAAATACAAGCTATCTTAAGTTCTATTTTTATCCTCTCAATTAACAAGCAAAAGGAACATAAAGTGATAAGTACATTTGAAAACAAAAAGAATTCATTAAGATGCTCAAAGACAGGTTTTGAGAGATTATAAAAACTCACAGCTTTGTGAATATGCATATCCAGTTCTAGTGCATCACTCCCGGATGAATACCATCCCAGTGCATAAAAGTTGGGGAAAACCTTCTTATCTGCACAAAATTCCCAACATTAGCATTATGAGCTACAAACTTAACTATAAATAAAATTTTAACCATCAAGCTATCAAAAACAAGCTACAAGTGATAGTCTTAAGCATAACTTGGTAATTGTGGATCTTAAACATGAGTCATTACCTCAACAAAATAAGACAACCAACATTCATAAAAGGATATAAAAATGTCAATCTTAAACTAATTCGAATTGCAACATGAATGATGGATCATTTATATACTCTATTCACGATCATGTCATTCTAATACAGGATAATATGATTTTCAAAATCAAATTAACGATTCTCTAAAGATCGAATTATGAATTCTAAGGGCGAAGAACACTCACAGAGCTCCTGCTTCTTCTCGAGAAAAGCGCGGTCGAGGGAATGAGTAGCGGGATCATAGAGAAGCTCGAAGCTGTTGAAGATCTCGACAGTACGGCCACTCTGTACGCCGATGACACAGCCGAAAACTCTGGGAGGTACGGAAGGGGAATCAGCACCGTTGGAGGAGTGGGAAGAAGGAGGTTGAGACTGGGACTTGACACGAGTGTAGTGATCCGATATGTTGAGTATCACCAAAGGATGGAGCTTAAATGTTAAGCCGCTACTCGACGATGATGCCATTCTCACCGTTCCTCTTATCGGAGTTCCCCTGGTTAGCCGGCGAACAGATTTTGGAGAAGAGAAAAAGGGTAAATTACTGAACAGTTCATTAATTTTCTATTGCCCCTTTAAACTATTTATGTATATCATAAAAATAAATAAATAAAAGTAAGACTTTCTTTTTTGTTTTAATTTTTCGATTCTTACGTTGCAATATCAACTAATTCCATCATTGAAAAGAACTATTTTTTATTCAATTTTTCTTTCCATATTCTTCGTCTGAACCTCATATCTTTGATTACGTAAAATAATTTTGTTCATCCACTATATCTTTCGATAGTCAAGAGTTTCGAAATGTATATTTGTGATTCCACCCACAACATCATATTTTATTAAAAAATTAAAAAAATATCTTTTTTTATGTGTCGGTATAAATGATAGTTTGTGCCATAAATTATAACTTCAACTCTAACGAAGATATCCAAATCCTCTTTGGAAAAACTTAAGTAATAATATATTCATTTTAAATTAATATCTTGTGTTTTCTTAAAAAATAAATTCATTTTAAGATCATCAAAGAGAACACATTTCTTATTCAAAATTTCTTATATTCATCACCTAAACTTCAGACCTTTGATGACGTAAAATAATCTTGTTCATCTAGTATAATTCTTGTCACTCAAAAGTCTAGGAATCTATACTCGTTAGTCCATACCATAACATAATACTTTTTTTCCAAAAATAAAAAAATAAAAAAATTTGTAGGTTGGTATAAAGCAATAGCTTCTACTATATTTTTCATTTCAATTTAATGTCTCATGTTTTTTTAAAGAAATAAAATAACTTGAGTCTATTTCACAATTTATTACATACTTATACAAACTCAAATATTTTAAGATAAAAGCTTCTGTCTTTGGATAGTTATAAATTATCTTCTCTATATGTACAAAATTTGATACAAACAATAAACCAAAATATGGATTGGGCTGTTTTTATCAAAATTAGGAACATTTGGGCCTAAAGGAGGAAGGAATGGAATTTTGGGCTTGAAGTCAATCTAGAAATAGTCATTTTTCTTTTTTATAATTTAAAATAATTTATTTCATTATTGAAATTTCAAGACAACGACTATACTTCGTTACGGGGTAAAATGGCTAGCCCGTGATATTACTATTAAAATCAGTTGACGTGGGAGAGGGATATTGAACCAATACTAATTTGATATTACGTTTTACTTGTTTTGTGTAAAAGGGAAAATCAAATCAGATGAAAAATAAAATAAAGTTTGAGTTGTCTATGTTACTAAATCTAAGAAACGTTTACGCTATCAAATTACTTTTATTGTCTTATAACATATAACCTATCGAAGAAGTTTGACATAGCTATGAATAACAATACTAACATCTTTGATGTAATTTTACAAGTAGCACGGTCTGGGAGGCTGGGTAGTATATATATATATATAGACGTTATTCCTATTTTGAATGGTAGAAAAGTTATTTTGATAGACCCTTGACTTAAGAAAAAATATAATCTAAATGATTCGAAAAAAGAAATAACGGAAGCAAAGCTAAAGCCACGACAAAATATTAAAAAAATATAATACTATTATCAGAGAGCACAATAAACAATGAATAGTCTAACAAAAATTGAAGCACAAGAAACTACACAAAAGCACTAGAAATTAATTAATATAGTAGGTACATATTTTTCTACTTATTATGGGACTCGATTCTTTTAGACGAGGGTTTTTTCCGGAAACAATCTAGGGCAATTTTTTTGGGAGCCCAACATTGGGTGAAACGGGCCCTGCTCTGATACCATGATGAAATTAGGTCTTGGGCCTAACTCACACCCCAAAAGGAAGGAGGATTGCCTAAGCCTTATAAGGAGTCCACACATCTCATTAACCACCAATGTGGGACTTTTCGTCTCAACAGTTGGTATTGTAGTAGGTACATGTATTGAGTTCTAAGTTATACTATATTATTAGTATAACGAATTTTATCATTACAAATTTCATATTTTAACTAGGGCTTATCTAAATATATCTCTTTGCATAACCTAAACATGTTTTAAACAAATAAAAATTTCTTACACTGACATTATATATAACTTAAATTCGCGTATTTGATTCCCTATGGCAGTAGTTGAAAATAGCAGCGACTTCACACGATACCTCTGATTGATCAAATCATGTGTATAGGTTACCCTAATTAGAACTAAGGTACTAAAGGAACTGCTCGACGTTATGCACACTATTGAATAAAACAGACTTCTTTTTTATTTTTTTTAACTTGCTATTTGGGAGTTTGTAATATTCCCTTTTGTTTTTTGTCATTTGTAGGCATCAAACTTAGACATCACCATATTATACTCTTTTACACGGTATATTATAATTTTATATATGTATACATATACTCACTTTTCATCTTTTGTAATTGTAATGTGTTAGAAACATGACGACCCTCTCTTTCTTCGTCTCAATTTACGTGAAATCATTGAAATATACATGTCAAACACAACGTTTAGACATTTTGGAAGACTTGTATTTAGACACGAATAAATTTGGAATTGCTTTTTGAATTTCAAAAAAAAAAATGTAATAATTTTATGTCCAAATAGTTTTCAGAATTAAATTTCCAAAAAAGGTGAATCTATATATATATGGTGAAATGAGCACTTAATTTTGACTACAAATTAAGAGTATTTTTCTAAAACTTTATAAAATAAAATTGACATAAGTATTTGAAAGTTACACAAAAGGTACTGAAATTCGACTTAACTGATAATAATTTTTATTAAAAAATTGAGAAAATCGTATGTGCAGTCGAAGAAGAAATCACTTAACTTTAGATTCTCAAACTATAACACCTTGATATAAAATGAGACGATCATGAGATTCAGCCGGGTATGTAAGCGGGAGGAACAACAATAAAAGAAGAAACGAACGGAACGTAGAACTTAGAAAAACCCAGCCCTGCTATCCCGATTATGAGAACTTCCCTTGGCCCTATCGAAGGTACGTAGTGAACGTAGTAGCTATAGATTCGTTGAACATAGTTCAACTTCATTCTATTAAGTTGCCATCCCGTCTCCTTCAGCAAGGCATGATTAGTTCCACAAATCTCACTGCACTGACCATAGTAAACTCCTACTCGTTGTACCGAAATAGAGGTCTGATTTAAACGACCAGGTACAGCATCACATTTGACACCTAAGGAAGACATTATTATCGATGTTCTACATATTTTTTTTTAATTGTTAATTAAGGCCAAAAATTTAAGAAAATCCTCGCCCCTCGGCTGTTCAAAGTGATTTTTGTAAATCACTTGACAGTTGCAATGTAACATAAATAACTAGTCAAAATGTACTTTCTCTAACAATAATAACTTAATTAAGCTTTTAAATATGATGATCAATTGATCATAGATATAACGTAACGAGCTAGTAAATTATTATCAATAATTTAGAGGATGAAATAATAGTGAATCTAAATGTTTGGATTTATATGGTTGAATGTATGTGTAAGGAGTACATTTTATGTACGTACTAAAGTATATATTTATGTCTGTGATCCTTTAACCCCACGAATACAAAATTTCATTTCAGTATTACTTTTTAAAGTAGATAACGATGCTAAGGACATGAATTATTCTTACAAAGTTCACGTGTGATGCATCGTACCACAATCATATACTGACACTTTATACCCTTACCGACTTCGATCAGTCCGTAATTAGGTAGATTTAAAATTTAAAATTTATAAAATACGATCTTGAGTTAATATGATCAATTTATGTGAATTCATAAATTACTAGCTAGATCTGTCTCCGAATGTCATGAAAAAACGAGCAAGATAGATGAGTTTAAATAAGCGTGTAGAAGGAAAAATATCATTTTCCTCTGTTAGTTCTTAGGAATTTGGGAAGGGGAAGTATCAATCAACACAAGTTTATCGGAGAATTACACTATATATCTAAATAAATAAATAACTTTTAATACGTTTACTTAACATTTTCAAGGTATTAATTATTAACTTTGCTTGGGATTGTTCCTAAACCCCACATGGTAAGGCAGCCACATTTGCATACATCTTATCATCAGAAAGAGAAATGAAAAGCCACTAAAGTCATGTCCAAGCAAAATAAATAGAGACATACTAGGAAATTGTATTATTCTTCTATGGTTGTGAGGTGGAGGTGGCCGGGGTGGGGGTGGGGCAGGGCCAGGGCCAGAGCTATCTCTATATTAGGAGGTTCATTTGAATCCACTTCGATAAAAAATTATACTATTTATATATGATTTAAATAACTTTTTTATATGTATATTGTACATGTCGAACACTCTAAACTAGTTTGTATGGCTATTTTCAGACTTTGAAACTCTTTAATGACACATCATATATTATATATAATAATAATGTGTATACTACGTGTGAAGTGTAAGTTTTTCGATATATTTAAGGCTTTGCGTGTATTTGTAGTTGTTAGGTGGTACTGTCATTTGACAACTTTTCCACTTTCTTTCCTTTCCCACACAAAAGGGAAAGTGAGCATATACAAGAAATTTTTGTCCACCTATAGTTTTCTTGATCACTATGGTTATATGGTTATGGTATTTATTAATTAGCTCTTGATCAAACCATAATCCCAGAAGAATGAAAATGATCAAGGCATATTTGATCTAACCAGTGAAAAAATCATGAAGTTTAGAAATTTTATTTTACAAAAAGGATAAATAAATACTAGTCTGATGATGAGAAAATAACATCACATATTCATATATATGATCTAGCTCCTTTCGTTTTGTAAATATTAATTGAGAATTACATATTAAGTATCTTATGTTTGCGTCCATTTGATTTTACAATCAGGCTCATGAAGCGAAGATATCTCAAGAAGTTCTTGTCTCGTGACCTAATTTTTAAGAATAATTAAATTCAAGATTCTTTTAATATGATATTAGAGTCGAATACATTTCTATTCTTGTATGTGCCCTCCCAACTTAGGAACCCAAACTTATAGAAAAGGTAGTTCTAATATTCTGCTTTTGCCTAATCTTTAGTAATGCTTTCATGAGATCCCAAATGTTGGACCCACACACCAAAAACCCACACATTGGGAGAGCTAGAGGGGAAACTGCTAAAATGTCTTGCATAAGTTAAAGGAATTATCTCTTTATAATATAATTTTGGACAATATATCTTATAAATCAATTTTTGAAGTTTAAAGTATACGAGACAAATACTTTTTTTTTTTTTAATTTTTGGACAATAACGTACATCCAGTGAAATTTACAAATGTGCGTAGAATATGTGTAGATTTTCGATCGACAGATAAAATTTTCATTCTTAGTTATCCAATATTGGACCTCCACGTCTTATACTTCAAGACACATTTCTCCATAGAAGTGAATCTGCTCAATGGGATCCACAATGAAAAACCAACGCACTAAATTGCATGTTATAAAAAAAGCTAAAAGTGATCTAATACTCAAACTAGAGAACATCTTCCACATGATTTATATTTTTTAAAATTAAGACTAAGGTGGATATATAAAACCATTCGATAGAAAAGGATGGTATAATTCATCATTTTCATTTTTGTCCAGAGTCTATCGAAAATAATATTTCTATACAATAATAACGCAGAGTCTATCAAAAATAATATTTTCATACAATAATATGACTAATGTTCATAAAATCTTATTCTATTCAGATCGACTCACTTAAAAAATATAGTTTTAGCAAATTTCTATTTGGTGCTATATTTAGACAGACGTGTCTTAATTTAAAAAATCAAATCCCTTAATTAAGAATTAATTAAAATACATAGAATCATCCTCCTACTATATATATGTCGGCTGACTAATAATATGAAGTTTCACACATAATAATGGTCAACAAAATGGATATTCTGTCAGAATCAAGTCATTATCAAACTAATTGGCATCTTAAGTACAACTACAAAAGCTACTTTTTAGTTTTTGTTGCTATAAACTTAAATGCTAAGTAGCTTTTCTAGTACTAATAAATCCTCATATCAGATTATCCTTTTCTAAAAGAATCATTTCCTTATTTGTACTTTTATTAGCATTAATTAGTTCTGTCACAAAATCATACAACCCAGAATTTTAATTCTTCCTTCACATAGTATCACATATTTTGTATTGGGTTGTTTAGTCAGCGGGATAAGGACAATAATTTCATAAAATATACTTATTTATCCCATTACGTTATCTAATTAGAGACAACCCTATATTAGTTTCAGATTATGTTATTTGAATTTTTTAAAAATATTATTGATATGCATGTTAAATCCTTTAAAAATATTATACTGTGAAAAGTTAAACGCTGATAATATTTTTAATGAGTACGAGCAACATTATTTTTCAGATGCCAAAACCATAAATTTCCCCTCCTCCATGATTGCACCCCACCTCTGTCCTTCCCCCCATGTCCCCTTTTCCCCTTTCCCTCTCTCCTTTATTTCTCTTTTCATAAGCATATTCTTTCTCTTTCTAGGGTTTTCACCTGAAATAGTGTTCATAAAATTTGAATGATATGTTAGGATCCTCATCATCATCTCAATCTCACACTCATCATGAAGAATCTGAGGATCATCAATGGCGGAGATTCACCGCTGCTGCTGCTACTATCACCACTATTACTTCCCCGGCTATTCAAATCCGCCAGCTACTCATTAGCTGCGCGGAGTTGATTTCGCGGTCCGATTTTTTGGCCGCGAAAAGAATCCTTACCATATTATCAACTAACTCTTCTGCTTTTGGTGATTCAACTGAAAGGTTAGTCCATCAGTTTACTCGTGCACTTTCCCTTCGCCTCAACCGCTATGTATCGTCAACCACCAATCATTTCATGACACCTGTAACAAATATTGTTGAAACCGATTCTTCGTCTTCGTCCTCGTCTTCGTCCTCATTAGCTCTAATTCAATCATCTTACCTTTCTCTAAATCAAGTCACACCTTTTATAAGGTTTACTCAATTAACCGCTAATCAAGCGATTTTAGAAGCGATTAACGGTAATCACCAAGCAATCCACATCGTTGATTTCGATATCAATCACGGCGTTCAATGGCCACCGTTGATGCAAGCTCTTGCGGATCGTTACCCGGCTCCTACTCTTCGAATCACCGGTACTGGAAATGACCTTGATACCCTCCGTAGAACAGGTGACCGTTTAGCTAAATTTGCTCACTCATTAGGGTTGAGATTTCAATTCCATCCTCTTTATATTGCTAGTAATAATCGCGATCACGATGAGGACCCTTCGATTATTTCCAACATTGTACTTCTACCCGATGAAACCCTAGCTATTAACTGTGTTTTCTACCTCCACCGCCTTTTAAAAGACCGCGAAAAATTAAGGGTTTTCTTGCATAGGGTTAAGTCAATGAACCCTAGAATCGTTACTATCGCGGAGAAGGAAGCAAATCATAATCATCCTCTTTTTTTACAAAGATTCGTGGAGGCGTTGGATTATTATACAGCTGTGTTTGATTCATTAGAAGCAACATTGCCACCGGGTAGTCGAGAGAGAATGACAGTAGAACAAGTTTGGTTTGGGAGAGAGATTGTTGATATCGTCGCGATGGAAGGAGATAAAAGGAAAGAGAGGCATGAAAGGTTTAGATCATGGGAAGTAATGTTGAGGAGTTGTGGATTTAGTAATGTTGCTTTAAGCCCTTTTGCATTATCACAAGCTAAGCTTCTTTTGAGACTTCATTATCCTTCTGAAGGCTATCAACTCGGAGTTTCAAGTAATTCTTTCTTCTTAGGTTGGCAAAATCAACCCCTTTTTTCCATCTCTTCTTGGCGTTGAGCCAAGTTCAGGAGGTAATTAAGACTACTGATTATTTAGGAGGGATCTGAAGAAAGCGCGCGAAGCTTTTAGGGGGAAGAAAACCCTAAAATAACAAGATTTTCTAATGAAGTTGTAGTAGTAGAAATTTGCATGGTGAAGGACAATGAAAAGGTATTGAAATTTTCTTGTTTTATTTATTGATGAATGTTTTGAATTTTAACATAGAAGTTTAGGTTGATATATAGTATTTAAGTTAAGTAGCCTTTAATTTGTATAATGCAAGATCCTCCTGATCAACTTATTTTTATTTTAAATTATATGTTGTTATTATTGTTGATCAAAGATTCTGTTATTACCAAATTGTTAGGTAAGTGGCACTTTTGGAGTGGGAAAAAGATGTATATTCCAATTAAAGGTGTTAATTAACCCTACCATATTGTTTGTTTGTATTATTAATGATGGACGGTTTGCTTCAGTATCTTTTAACTTTATAATGTTAATCATGCTTCAACTTTTCATTTAGTACTTTAGTTATAGAGTACATTTTTTGCTTATTTTATCATATGATTCCCCTTATAAAAGTCTTTATCTTGTTGCATTTTCTTATTGTACTTTACAAAAGATTTCTGGTATTAATGGAAAGTGCTCACATTTGGAGAAAGATATGGCCAACATGAAAGTGACTTTCTCGAAGAAAATTGGAATCAACAAAAAAAAAAGTCGAGCTTTTGAGACAGTAATAACTATTAATTCGAGTTATTTTCTGAAAACCAACTCAAAATTGTATATATATACCCCATTTGAAGTTTCTTTTTCCTAGATATTGAGTGTTTATTATTTCATATGGAAGGAGGAAGAGATTCTTGAACATGCATGAGAATTGTTGTTATTATTGTTTTGTGTCTTTGAAATAGGACCATAATCAATTGCCCTAAATTGTGCCCAATTGTCCCCTCAACAAAACCATCAAAGTTGTCAAAATAGGATTATTCTTGTTACCCACTTTGCCCCCCACCCCACTACAATGGGATCTCTCTTGTGTCTAGTGTTTATCCCTAGGACCACCACTCTTTTAATTTAAATTTACATCTTATTTAATTATGATTTGTTTATAAATTTTGAATCAGATTTTTGAAAATTTACTTTAAATATGCGTTTGATCAAGAAATTTATTTAAATTTTAAAACTTATCTTCAGAATAGCTTCAAACTTTCAAAAATTAGCTCAGACAAGTTTTCGAAAGAAATTTTATATTCATTCACAAAAACTTTCGAGTCAAATCGATTATCAAACACAATATCAAGTTTAATTTCGAAAATCATGATTTCAAAAATTCAAATTTCTCAACCTCAAAATCTATGATCATATAGAAGTTAAGTTTCTCAAATGGATTATCAAACACAACATCAAGTATCGAAAATCACAATTGTCTAAAATTCAAATTTCTCAACCTGCTGAAAATCTATGATCATATAGAAGTTAAGTTTGACATATAGATTATCAAACACAACATCAAGTATCAAAAATCACAATTTCAAAAGTTCAAATTTCTTGACCTCAAAATCTATGATCATATAAAGCTAAGTTTTTCTTTATACCATGTTGTATCCATGCCTTGTTTCATCATGCTAATCCGTGGTGATTTGATGTAAAGTCGACATAATACTTATGGTTTTTAGGTCAATAAACATAGAGAGGAGATGATAAACTGAAAAGTACTGTATATGGTAGTAGGCAAGAAAAGAAGTTTAATCTTTGTTGAGTAGTGAAAAGAAGAGGACCTACCAAAATGGACGTGGTGCAATGCATGATGCTGCTCTTCTTTTAATCAGAGATCTTAGGTTTGAACCAAATTAAAAAGTCTTAGTAGGGAGTGTTTTTCCCTCCAAATAGGGTCCTACACAATACAAATCCAGATATATAGTCGAGCTTCGATGTGCACACTGAAAACCGAGTAAAAAATTTAAAAAAAAGGTTTTTTTTAAAAAAAATTAATTTTTAATGGCTAGGGAGTAGTAGGTGTTGTATTTGACAGGTTGATAAGATGGTTACTAATAGTTGATGTATTGACACCAATTCACG
>JAPFFP010000099.1:15236601-15262907 GCA_026153255.1 Solanum medicagineum
CTACACAATACAAATGCAGATATATGGTCGAGCTTGGATGTGCACACTGAAATCCGGGTAAAAAATTTAAAAAAAAGGTTTTTTTTAAAAAAAATTAATTTTTAATGGCTAGGGAGTAGTAGGTGATGTATTTGACAGGTTGATAAGATGGTTACTAATAGTTGATGTATTGACACCAATTCACGCAAGAGAAACTTTACTTTACTGTACACCTTTTTTTATCAATGGATGATCATAATAAGTATCAGGGGTTTCTATTTTTCTCTACACCAATTCTTTGTTGGCTTGTGAGAGTTGTGTATGTGTTGATGATAGTTATTTTAGAATAAGTATTACTTTCGGTTTCGTAATTTATGTGAATGTGTTTGATTGAATATGTATTAATGTTAAGGAAAAAAAAACAAAGTGATCTTGAAAATTTGTGATTTAGAATATAATAATAACAATATATTTAATAACATTTAATTTATTTTTTATTTTGATTTTACATAGAACTTAAGAACTAGAGAAGACTTAGAATCTTGTGATGTTAAACTAAAGATATGCGGAGTATATCAAAATATTTTTTAATTTTGTGATCTTATCATTTTATGCCGAAAGTTAGAATTAAAGAGTTTCCAAGATTTTTTTTTTTTGGGTAATTATGTAAAGGAAAATATATTAGGAACTAATATGCATCAATACATGAGAGTGGCAGGTCCAAGAAAAAAGAACTACTTGGACTAAAAAAAAAAGAAAGACAAACGTATTGAAAGAAGAGTGATCAGTAAGATTAAGTTAAATCCGTACTCTCCCTGTTCTAATTTATATGACACACTTTTTTTTCTGACCAATAAAAAATATTATCGTTCTTCCACTAAAAATAATTTAACTTAAAATTTTACTCTTACCCTAATTAAAAACGATATAGAAATACACAAATGTCTTAAGATTTGTTTTAGATCACAAGCTTCAAAATTCTTTCTTTATTTGTTGAAGTAAATTTGTATCTAATCAAATTGTAGCCCATAAATTGAAACAAACGAAGTCCTAAATATAAAAATAACGTCATTCATTTTTAGATCGATTGAAAAAAAAGTGCCACTTAGATTAAAACAAGGATTGGGTGGGGGATGTAAAAGTGATGGATGGATGCATCATACATATGGTTGATAAGATGGTGCAAGCATGGGAAAAATTATGCAACTTACGTCAACTGTGCTTCCATCCATCCATCTCTTCTGTTGTGTCTGATCAAAACAATGCTTCTATACAATTATTATAATCTGCTCTATAAATTCCTAACTCTTTTTTCAAAATTTAGGTTCCCATCAATGTCTTTTTTGAGGAGCATAGTTTTTATTATCCTACATGGTAGGGTAGAATTAATTGATATAATACAATACATTTTTTCTTTGGTATATATGGTCTCTTTGGAGTTTATGGACTCTTAGTTTAGAAAAAGTAATTTATTATTTATGGATATCATTTTATATAAAAAACTATTTAGTGAATTTTTCAATTTTTTTAAAGAATTGATTCGGAAAAAAAAGAAATACAATATTTAAATAGGTGTGACGAGTAATTTTTCAGCAGTGATAGTTGAGTGGAGTTTACGATCTAGAATTCATGCACGATCGTAGACTAATTCTTAATTAATAAGAGAGTATATTCTTATATTAAGTTTGTTTTCATTATCATAAAGTTCTCTGAGTATATTTATTTTTCTTCTTGGATTGTCCTATGAAGAATGTCTTTTGTAATTTAAATACTCCCTCCGTTTAAAAAAGGATAATTTACTTTTTATTAGTTTGTTTTGGAAAGATAACCTTATTTATTTTGGTAATATTTTAATTTTAATTTTAATTTTTTATGTGGCATGTTTAATACCACAAGATTAAAGAGTTTCACAAAATCAAAAATTCTTTTTTATTTTCTTGAATTTCGTACCAAATCAAACAAATCTTTTTTTAAACAAAAGGAGTATATTATATATATAATGTCTTTTTTCCCCTTCTTTGAAAGGGTAAAGACAGAGATACTTGATTCACTCTATTTCTTTTATCTCCTCATGAATCGTATGCTCATGGCTCCCTCCAAACAGCCTGAGTCCTACAAGTGAATCGAAAGTTGGATATGCATCTATATTTGACAAGTTTTTTAAATTTAACATTCTAAATAAGTTAAAGATCATAAGATTTAAAAGACTACAGACGATACATA
Organism: Solanum medicagineum; assembly: GCA_026153255.1. Lineage (NCBI taxonomy): Eukaryota > Viridiplantae > Streptophyta > Magnoliopsida > Solanales > Solanaceae > Solanum > Solanum medicagineum. The sequence goes on from JAPFFP010000099.1 coordinate 15,238,804, forward strand.
TTCTTAATATAAAATTACAATATTCAAAATTTCTTTTTATTTTTTAAATTTCATGCATAGTCAAACTAAGACATTTAAACAGGGTCGAAAAAAGTATATAATTTAAACTCATTGAAATAAATATATGGAAAGGAATCTAGGTAAAGCTGATTAGGGGCAATGTAGGTTTAAAATCCAAGAATTATGTTTCCTCTAATAACAATAGCATATCCTGCAATTCGTGCTTTTTGTTTCCCCTCTCAACATAACTACTTTTATTTTCTTTAATTATTATTATTATTAATTAATATATAATTAAACTAATTAAGAACATCCTTATGGAATCTTACGACTCCGATCTTGTCATATACTATTAAATTACTTTATAATTATAAACTGTTTAATTAATTTGTCCTCTAATTATGCTATAGCTTTTTGAGAAAAAAGGACACTAAAAAACAAAAAGGATATACTTATTACAAATTATACAAATGGGAGCATCTTCCCACATTTCTTTTTGCGTTGCCTTTTCCATCATCAAATCCCACAATAATAAACTCTTATTCGATCATATTTAAATTATAACTAAAGCTAATGTTTATGTCCTCTTCACTATATTTTTTTTTTGCTGATTCAGTAGGCCTATAAAATTCACTAGAATAAGCGGTATTATTGAACCAGACAAAATAACAAGCAACGAAACTAAAGATGGAAGTCAATGACCATTTATAACTATTATCTTAACATCAAAGAAGAGTTCGACCTAATGCTTTACTTATGTTCGAATTGATCGTAGAGAAGTATTTGTATTTATATAATGGATGAAAATATGAAAACTATTCAGAGTATCAAGCTAGAAATACTAGTACTAAACGTACCAAGTCGTTTGTTTTGATTTTAATTGGATGTCCTTCAGAGACTAACTATAAAAAATTATTATTTTTTGTTTTGGGATATACTATTAAATTGTAACAGTATTTAATGACAAATTAAATTAATATTTTTGTGGACTTCAGAATATCGAAAACATGGGGACAGTTCCCCTAAATCCACGGATTATTGTGCAAATTACGGGAATATAAAACATTAATTCAAGTTTTATATATCTTCATTATAATGATCCAATAAGCATCAATTTTCTCGTACGTGTGAACTCATTTTGCATCAAAAGTCAAAACTTAGATAAATTAAACAAACAATAAAATGGGGACATAAAGTTTAAGAAGAATGAGATGTAAAGAGAAATATAAGTGAAGGTAGACTTTAAAAAATATAATATTAATTTACGTGAAAGAATTCAACATATAATATAATTTACATAAGAAATGAATATTTATTCTATATAAAGTTCATACATCTAAGTTCCCTAACCTTGTTTCATTGTCTAATGTTGTGGCCAAATTTTGTCAGGAGAGAGGAAGTGGCCAAATTCGAAATACAGAATTTGAATCAAAGCTATTGAATTTGATTAATAATTTTTTTGTCATATTAATTATATCATGTCATTATATAATGTTTCATTCGTTTGAAAAAGAATGACATAGTTTGATTTGATACGGAGTAAAATAGTTTGATTTGACATGGAGTTTAAGAGAATAAAAAGAACCTTTTAATCTTGTGATCTAAAATTAAAGTAATGTCAAATATATTAAAATATTTTTTAATCTTATAATCTTAAACATGTCACGTCGAAAGTTGAAATTAAAGTATTGTTAAAAGGGCTGAGGCTTTTCCCCACGACCCCTCGCAAAGGAGAACCAGAACAACAACAATGACTTGAAAGGTAACGAAGGAGATCCACAACTCAAACAAGGTAGATGGAATCGCTCCTACCCCTTTCTATTTTGACTTCTTTAAAAGGTGAAAAAGTAAGAAGCTAAACCGACTTGCTCAACTTTAATGACGTTAAGATCAAAATATAAGATGCACCAACAAATACTATCATAACTAAATTAAATGCTAGTCTAGTAACTACGATTATTGACTCAATTACTAGAAAATAAGTTATTTTTTTTAAACGAACTAAAAATAAAAGTAGATCATTCTTTAAAAAGAATATAATAATAAATTTTTCTTTGATTATCAATTATCTGAATTTAAGGTCGATAATGTGAATGAACTCACACCTGCAGAGTTATTATTACAATTTGGACCAATATTTTATTGTGAAAAAAAGGGGATATGGGTGTACTGAATCACAAGTTGATAATTCACATCAAATTTCCATACAAGAGAAATATATGTTTATATTATACAAATATATATATATATATATATATATATATATAGGTGAGCAGATAGTGAATGACATTGTAATCCAAATCAATCATTCCTTCACGTATAGTTTCATTTTCGAAGTGATAGATCCTTGAGCCACCCCCCAATACTGCAAGCAACCCCACCTCCACCTCATGATGAATAATGATGATCATTTTTTTAGATGATGTTCGATATTTATATTAAAATTTGATTAAATATGAATTCGCGTGTTATACTATAGATATTCTTCTGTGACTTGTTTGTATAAAAAAAAACTACTAAAAGATTGTAATATGTAATCTTGATAAATAAGATAGTCTCATTTTATGTGATATTATTTGACTTTGTATGATATTTTTTAAAAAAGAAAGATTTTTGAAACTTGGGATCTGAAATAAGATATTTGTATGGTTTTAAATCATTTCATTAAGGGTAAGAAGAGAGCATTTTGAAGTTAATTTTTTTCTAGTTATAGCAACGTGACATTCTTTGTGAGATAGATTAAAAAGGAAAGGATGTCACATAAAATGTAACAGGGAACTTAGTAGTATTCAACTGATATAAATAAAAACAATTATACTTTTAATATGTATAACTTAAACTCATTAATAACAAAAAACGATGATAAACAATTTTAATTTTCTATTAAAATGACCGAAATATCCTTAGAATTATTTATAATCAATATAAATTTAAATACAAAATATATCAAGGATAGAATTTATTTTTTTTTTTTGGTTCATCTTATAAAGGTGACCAACTTTTATTTTTTGGCTTTACCTTTTTAAATTTTAGAAGCACTTTGCATAAACATCCTCTATTTATTTGAGCAAAGACAAAATGGAGGGAAAGTTTAAGGGTATAGGATTTGGTCCATTTCAGGAAACATTAATAGCAAATTGGATATTCAGAGTAGTTGTGTGTAAAATAAATTTATAGCTTAGTTTGTATATAGGGCTAGAGGGTAAATAGGAATCTCATATGTAAATATATATATATATATATAGGGACATGTCCAAAATGGGCGTACTCTATAAGTTAAGCAACATGCACCAAGCAAACCAGATGCCCCTCTCAGGGGACAACGGGATGAATTTTGAATAAGTTGAGAAAGCGACAAAACATTAGAACGTAGAAAATTATTCACTCTAATAAATTGTACTACTAAAAAATAAATATGGTGCTAGTTGTGCATGTTCGATTTTATAATTCCATCATATTTCTGACCTCCACAAGAATTTATTTATTTAGTATTATATTATATATGTCCCTACTCCCACTGCAAAATAGCAACTTGGCAATTGTAGTTTTAGTTGGAGTGCAAGCATTAAAAAGCTGCCAATTCGTGGAATTTTACTTTCTTCACATGTAATTGGGGTGATTTGACACACTTGAAAGTCCACCCTTTTTTACCATGCTGAGAATTTTCTGCTTTCTGGTGTTCTTGGGAACCTTAGTTCTGTTTTACAAATTAGAATTTATTCTGCAATTATGTAAAAATTTTAGGTAAAATAAGTAATGTTATCATGTATGTATAATTGATTATATGAATCTTGTTGTTTCATTTAAACACATTTCCGTCCAAAACGAATTTGAATAAAGATCCCTACATTTTAAACAAGAAGAAAAAAATTGTCAAATTAAACCATCCATTATGATTTATGACAAATTCCAGGTCCAGACAACTTGACATTTGGGCTTTGGTTGAACTTGGCTCAACAATACCAGAATCCAAAGGAGGTCATATTTAAAGTTAAAACACAAATCTACATTGTTCAAAACATCCACCCATCTCATCTTGGACATGAAAGTAAAATATTACAGGGCACAAGAAAATGTTATTTCTTTTTGAAGCCTCGTACTCAGATGTGATCATCAATTATAAATATGCTACCAAAAAGCATTGTCAATTTGAATAGTTATCAAGCACAGAAGCTGTTTTACATTCCGGGCAATTTTTTAGCCTTTAGGCTTATACTACTACTGCTGCCACCATGTTTTGGTTTACAGAGTCTTTGAGAAGAACAGCATCATATATTGAGGAGACACTAATACAGAACACTAACATGCATTGATGTCTTACAACCATTTTCTCCGACTCACCGACCATTTGTCACCAGACAACAATCTAGGAAGACTAAGAAGGCTATTAACCCTGGTAACTCCCTCGAGGGCTGACCATTCCTGATCTTCTGCAGTTGCAAGGCACTCAGCTAGGCTCCTCGTAGAATGTCCAAGACCCTTATCAGCTAGTTGTTCTTCTATTGACTCATCAACAGGAACTATCTCACTGGCATCTTTCGTAGTGCCTGAATGTTCAAGAACTGCAACATGAGAAGCTGAAACAGTGTTACTATCTGTGCTTTCATGGTTGCCTTCTGTAACAATTGTCTTTATTTCGGCTTCAGGGGCCTTTGTCAAATCATGTTGCGTCGCTGTCACTACAGCATCAGGTGCAGGTATATGGTCCAGGAAAAGGCATACTACAGCACAGTCATCAGTCTTTGATGTGGGGTACTTCAGCCTCCAAGCTCTTGTCGCACAGTCAACAAGAGCTCGGGCAGCTGTAGCGCGACTTGGGGCTGAGGCCACAATATCCACGACTTCCTTATTAGAAAGGACATCCCAAACCTAGAGAGAACAAGCAATTACATCGTGAGACAAAAGCAAGTGTTAACAAATGGAAACAGACTAACGAAAGTGAAATTCAGTCTGTTTCCAAGAGATGAGGTAGGATTTTCTTTTTGTAACAAAATAATGTTAGGTGAAATAAATACCCCATCAGTTGCTAGAACAACAAACTCATCCCTATCAGTGATGCGGTGGTAATACACATCAGGAACAGAAATTAAACCAAAGTCCTTGAGACAAAAATCACCAAATGCTCTGGCCATTGCTAAGCCAGGAGAGTCACTGTTTGGCAACCATACACGTGCAACCTCTGGCTCATCTTGCAGCGCAAAAACCCTGCCTTTGTATTTGCGTATTCTAGCAGCTTCTCCTACAAGACAAAACAATTGAAAAACTAAATTTAAGCACTTTCTTCAAGAAGACAGGACAATTAGATTTCAGCTTCCCAGTGTATAGATTGAATCAAGAAGAGAAAGAGAGAGACTTGGAAGATTAGGCTTCAAATCTACAGTCAACTGTACAGCCATTAAATAGTTGTCTTCATCTCTAGTTGCCAACACTGCTCTTGAGTCACCAACATTACCAACTATTATATCCTGGCCCTGAGACATCACAAAATGATCAGTTAAAATGCTTTTGGGATGCTAAGCAATTAGAGAATAGCTAGAATAACCAAATATGTGGCAGAATCATATTCAACCCCTCCCGCTCAGGCCTAATTTTCTACAACTAGTAGTTTCAACATCATGTACAAGTCAAATGAGAAGTCGTAGGAAAATAATTATTTAATAAATGTTTTAGACCAAGAAAATATCTTGCTAAATTCAGTTAACTATAGTCTATAAGAAGAAGACAACATTACAAAACATCCAGTAGAATATGAGGGCAGTCAGTAGAAAACCCTTTTTGTTTTAGGACTCTTATCTACCTACATATGTAACAAAATTTTATTCAATGATATTTGAATGGATAGAAAGATGCAGTTCATAAATGAACTGTATCATGTTTTCATGTTTGATGTAACACGTGTTGTAGTTTAGGCAAGGACATCAAAAGCGATAATCCTTCAAAAACACGGACAATGAATAGCTATCAGCCAATGACCAGCAACTTAATAAATGTTCACTAATTGCCTCCAGAACTCTGATCAAGGGGTAAGTGTGCAGCACTGAGATGTTCTGGTTAGGTGCAAGCAATGTGTTCAGACCTTATCATAGACAAACGTCTGATACTAAAGTGGAGAAGGGTAGAGAAGGCGCATTATCTACAGAGTTTAGAACCGTGCAATACTAGTCCTCGGGAATTTATTGGCTATATGGAAAAGTAGCTCACTAACTTGCTTCTATGATTATAGCAAGACCCATCTATAAGCACCCAAATGTTTTTAAATTCTATTTTATCAGTAAGCACCCAAATATTTTGGAAACATTAGAAAAATCAACATCGTTTACACAAAATAAGGTACACCATTAATCATTGATGACTGCAAACAAAATGAACACATCTACCAATTCCAAAATGCATATGTTTTATACCCATCCATGGCACCTCTATACGTCCTTTCCACGCATCTTCTTATCGATGTCACCATACTTACCTCTCTATCCTAATTGTGTTGTCCCTTTTTGTCTCTGCTCCTACTCACAGACCACAGTCACGAATTTGCGATACTCATCTGAGAGCTTTGGATAAATTTGACCTTTGAACTTTTTGTAAAATAAACGATTCAATAATTTTCTGCATTATGGGTACAATTATTCCATGTGAGGTAAAAAAAAAGTAGTGGAGGAAGTGAGATTTAGTAGTATGAGGGGGCTTCTGTAGTAGTTTTAGTACCTAAAGAATAAGGTGGAAGAGAATGGGAGTATGAAAAGGAAAAAAAAACAAAGGGTGATGGAGATGTTAAAGAACACGAGACATGGAAAAAAGAAAGTAACAAGAGATTACGGGGAGAGAAGCTTAGGTGGGTTCTCCCTACTTTAATAGTCCTTATCGACAAACTTAAAGAGGCTATTTTGGGTTAAGTCTAGAATTAAAAAAAAAAAAAACCTTGAAACACCCTATATAGCAAACTTTGATGAATTTCAGAATACTGAAGACCATATTGAAAATAACTGACCTTCTTTGACGTCGACAAAAATGAAAAAGTTTTTCTTTCGATCTTTTGGATAGTAACAAACATACAAGGAAACTATTTTTTTCCAGTCTGCAACGCAGCCAGAAATTTCAAATGCTTCAATTCCAGAAGAAATTATAGCTAACAGAAAAACTGATAACAGAAGTATTACCTGCATCAACAAGGAAACAGCAGTTGACCCACTACAGAAACAATCAATAGTTGGGTGCAACTTGAGTTCTTTATCCATTGACCGGAAAGCTTTCAACATTGACCTTTTAAGGGGAAGATGTATTTCTGGAAACTTTCCATTGCTCTCAGCTTCCATAGCTTCAATCAAATCATCATCCAAGACATCATCAACATGTGAACCTCCATTAGTATTTCCGTTCTCAGAAGTATTACTTTGATCAACACCGGATTTCACTCCCCACTCTGAACATAGAAGAAAAGGAAGAGTATCTCGAACTTTCCTTGCCACCATATGGCCATAAGGACCGTGTCCATCAAACACTCCGCAAAAGATTGTATCACTTCGCGAGCAAAAATTCTATAGTAGAAACATTCCAACCAAGTCATAAACTGACCCAAATAGATAAGAACAAATTAATTATTTGTTTTGACAAGTAATGGAGTTACTGAAATGCACCATATAATAACTACACTTCCATAGGACTCAAAATTTTCAACGCAAAATTGGAATAGCTAATTAGGTAAAAGAAGTGTCACGAACAGGATCTAAATAAGTCATTTTGCTAGTCCAACTAACATAATTGATGGATGAGAGGATCATAGATATGACTCTATGCGTAAGTTAATTCCAATCTACACACTCAAAATTCAGATGATTCATAGTTGAACTTACACCGGCCATCAACCTCGCACAAACCCTCCTCATTTAACTGGCCATGGAACTGTCTACATGTTAGATAATTAAAAGGTTCAATATTTAGACATCTAACCTATATGCACGAAATAACGGAGGATTTGGTTAACTATATGACATAGAGACATTCATCACAAAGGAAGCACAAAATCCAGACGATTAATCATTTAACTTACACACAGGCCATCAACCTACCACACCCCTCTTCATTTATCCAGACGTGGAACTAGCTATGTGACACATAATTAAAAGATTCAATTTTTAGATATGTAAACTCCTATATGCAACGAAAAGGTTAATGATTTGGTCACTCATGACATAAAGGCATTCAATACAAAGAAAAACCAAAAAACAGAGAGACACACAAATTAACTATAGAAACAGAGTGAAAATTAAGGACCTCCCAAACGATCATGGCATCCTGATTGGTTCCTTTTTTCCCTTGCTGAGTGTGTAGGCAAGCACGGGAGGTGGCTCCATTCCCCAAAAGCCTTCCAGGAATATGATGCAGCCCCTTCTCCTCAGCCCCTCCACCACCAACACCACTTAACTTGCTAAAAAATGTGCTGAAATCTCCACTGTAACTGTTCTTCTTCAACTTGGAATCAGACCTTCTGCTATCATTTTTACCATCCCATAACCCATCACCACTCTTGCTTTTACTTGAAGAGTAACAAATTCCCATACCCCCCTCAAAATTTGTGATTCTCTCTTTAACAAATTTTATCAAACAGCTTATAATCACACACACACAAAAAAACAAAATTCTCAAACAGTTACAAGAGCTGATTACTGTCAGAATTCACAAACAAAAAATTGAAATTACTAAGAAATGAAGCAACATCAGAAGAATTCAGTGCTAAAAGTAAGAAACTGAAACAAGGGAATTAATGGATCCAAAAGATTAAAGCTGAAAACCCTAGAAATAATCAAAAGATTGTAGTATAATAATCAGGTGAGGATGAGTAGCTTGCAATTTATGAATAGTAGTATTATTTCTTGTTACTAATATTTATGTAAATTTAAGGAAAAAAATTAATATTTGACCGGTGTGTATATAAATCACATCATTATTTCAAAATAAAATATATTCTAAAATAAAGTTATTTATATTATAGTTATGGAAAGATAACGCGTTGGGACACACTAAAATAGATATAAATGCCGTTTGGTATAAACTTTACTCTCTCGTTCCGAAATTGATTAAATTTTTTAATATTCAAAATAATTATGTCATATTGAAATATTTTTTTTATTTGTTTTTTTATTTTTTATTTATTAAAATTTTATATTTTCTAAAAGATAAATGACACTATATATTTATAATTTCACAAAGAAGAATAGTGAAAAGTATATTTTAAATTTTATCGTTGAATTTTTTTAATATGTGTTCATTAATAATTCAATTAAAATGAGACGGAGGAAGTATTTGATATTATGAAATTATGATATTAGCACTTACTGAAACGATTCTTTTTACGTAATTATCCATCAAAATACTTTTTAGATTCGTTTATTATTGTATTCGTGAAAGGTGATTTTAGAACTAGATAATATCTTATCCATTTTATTTTATATGATACTCTTTTGATTTGACATGATTTTTCAAAAAATTAAAATTTATGATCTAAACTAATTTTTAAATATTTATATTGCTAAAATTCATTTCATGAGAAAAAGATTTTTATAATTAAATTATTTTTAATTCTAATAAAATTGATAGTATAAGACACGTAAAATAATAAGCATGCAAATGATCTCAATAAAAATTAGTGTAATTAATTATATCAATTAACGTTGGTCGTGAATTGAATGCAATTACAAGTTGACTATATTGTACGTCGGCTCCCCAAGTCCCACGCGGCTACGCCATTTACATTCAAGGTCAATAATGTCAAATTACCACTTTGCTTTGACAATTTGCATGGGAACCTTCTTTTGAACTCTCAAGCTTTACCTCCTATACTTTTGAAAAATTATATTATTGGAGTCAATCTCGATTAATTGCATAAGGTATTTATTATCTCTTTTAATTGAACAGATTAGTATCCATCAATCTTGGATGGAGCTAAAGATTCACTATTTTTGGCTTTGGGGTATGATGGAATAAAGCAAAATGTCTCTTTAAACTGTCTGCGCTTCTTTCAATTGTGAAGTAGCAGTCAATCAATGTAACTTTCGATGCTCATCATGGGTCATCTGGAAACAGTCGCCCTATGTTTAAAAAAAACATAGGGGTCATGCTGCGTACATCCGACTCCCCTTACCTCGCAATGGGCGGGAGCCTTTGAGGCATCGGGGTAATGTCGTTGTTGTTGTAGATTAGTATATATTAGAAATTAATGAATATTTTAAAAGAAATTCTTTTTATAAATCAAAAATAGTCCGATAAAAAACACCTTCTAAGTCGATTTGTTTATCAATGTTGTCACTTTTATCAACTTAGTAAACATACTTGTCTAGTATACTAATTGATTAGAATGAGAAATTTAATGCAATCTCAATCAACTTCAACTAGTTAAAGATAGTAAAGGGAAACTAATAAAATAAACCATAATTAAATGAATTTTATAAGGGGTGATGGCCATATAGGGTTTCAACCATCTTAATTTTAACAACATTCAATTCTAAAATGGCATGCTCAAATTGTAAATAAAATATTTTAAAACATTGTAAAATTTTTGTTTTTATTTAAATTACAAATAGAAAGCGATTATGTGATAATTTCGAAATTAAAACATATATGTATGTTTTTATTCGTGAAATGAATATGATTTATGACACATATAATTTTTCATTAAGTTATTTTTAGCAATTTGCTATATAATATAGATTTGACTTTTTACTAAGTAAATGCACTAATGTGTAAAGTGGGTGAATTATAGGTAAAAGTAGCTAAAGTCTCTCCTACTTAGACCTTTTGACAAATAGAATCCCATGTTGAATAAAGAGCTAGAGAATCCAATGCTAAACATCTTTTATGCCCTTTAAATATGATATTATTAAGTATTTTTGCCTATAAATATATGATTTAATACTTTGGAACAATAATATTTTTGATTCCTCATTTAACATAATAATACAAGCTTATCTTGACATATGCGTTGCTTAAATTATGAAATGGTTAATAATTTTAAAGAGTCTGAATATTCATGAGTAAAGGATCAAAGATGCACATTTTAAAGGACTAAAAATTAAATATAATTAGTTAAATACGATAAGAAATAAAATCAAAATTTATATTTCTGATGGAATCAAAAGTTCCATTAAAATCTAAGAGAAACTAAGGGGCGAATTTATAGGTTAATTTTGAGTCACGGGAACCCATGGTCATCCGACTAAATTCAGTATACTACTTATATAATTCTTAAATAATATATTAAATACTAGCTTAAAGAACTCATGCTCAAAATAACAAGTTGATTCATTGGTTTAAAGGGTACCATTTTGTATGTTCTTAAATTTCTAGATTCACCTCTAGAAGTACCATTTTATCCCTTTTTTTAAAAATAAAGTAATGGTGCACCCATATTCTTGAATTTCTAGATTTACCTCTGATCTTATTAGACATATGTACCATACATATGTCCCTTTTTTAAAAATACCTCTGATCTTATTAGACATACGTACCATACATATTAATTCTGCTTATACTTCAAATAATTACATATATCTGACTATTAATTAAGAGTTTCCTACCATATATTGAGGAAGATACATTTATGACACATATTTTTAATTTGTGATCAGATACATAAAATAAGAGGAGAGGTGAGTGAGATGCGGAAGGAGACAAACAAGATAATTATATATCTCAAATACATGTGAATCACATTAAATACATGTATTTGTATGTATCTGATGTGATCATGTGTATCTAGGATACCAAATATTGACAACCATGTTTTATTGGTTATGTACTCCATATATATACGAATTCACTTGAATACAGTGTATCTAAAATAAATTATACTCAATTTCAATTCTATCTATGCCAATATATATGTATTTTAGACGTATCCAAATGCACCAAAATTTAATAAACTTCGTGATATTACAAACTATACCAAAAATTAGGTAATCTAAACACACATTTGGACTGTGCTTTAAGATATAGTAGTAATGAATGACTCATATACAAATTGTAGGATGGAATGTCACTTAAAGGTGCGTTGGATATGACGAAAATATTATCTTACAAATAAGTAAAGTTTTTATTTGTTATTTTGTAAGTTAAAAAAATGTTGTATAGGAAAAATAATTTCAGCAATCAAATATAAGGAAAAAACAAAAACATCTTTAATTCGAATTACTGTCCTCTTTCCTCTTTTTAAGGTATTGTCATCTTGTCAAATGTCAATTTAAACCGACCACATAAAAATTGATAAATTAGATTGATACCCATATATAATAGCTACATACACCTAATTTTGTTGCAGAGCTTATCCATTTTTGTTGACTCTTTTAATGTCGACAGTATAGATAGATGACTTGAGCATTAAAGGCAAATCTCTTATCCATATGGTGTCAACGTTATGGTATAATATTTTTGAAATGTATTTTATTTTTCTCTTACGAAATATGTTATTATTATAAAATTGGGTCAACATTAGTGATTGAGATGAAATAATAAATATTTATTATATTTTAATTAAAAATAATTTTGAGGTCGAATTTTAAAAGTAAAATTATTTTTGTTACTGAGAATAGAACTCTTAGAAAAAATCAATTACTTTTCAAATTTCTAAGTGTAAAATTGAAATGTCAACCCATTCTCATGATATATTGTCATCCCAGTCTTTCCTTTCTTAATGCTTAAATCATGTAAAATTTTGTCTAGTATTTATTTATTCAATTGATATGAAATAAGGTTGAATGAAATGATTAAATATCATATAAAAATTCGATTGACTCAATATTTCATTTATATCGAATTTAAATTTGAAATATAAATTATGCGATTACATGTTTTACCCTCAAACTTATTGTGTAACACTTTATTTGTAGCCGAAGTAAAAGCCTTATTGGATAGCGGGTCGAAACGGGGCTAAATTTATCCGGAAGAAGGTTGAGATTTACGAGAGATTTTGAAGAAATGAGGCTGAGCTTCATGCGACCCATTTCATGTTGCTCTGTTTCATCTCCAGCAACCTCATTGAAACCTCAAAAGCCGCTATTTTTAAGGCCACCAATCTTCAAAACAACCATATCAGACCTCAAAAAATGGCACCTTTGGGCTAAATCCCTAGCTGCTTCAGTGGGTTCCACTTTCTTGGAACTAGACAATGGTCCAGACTCTGAATTGTTGCTCAGGGAGCTAAATTGGCTTGTTGAAGATGCAGTTGAAACACCCAAATCGTTCTTGGAACAGCCCCACAAAAATAACAATGATAACAGTTCAGTTTCAATTCGGACGTCTTTGGAAGAACTATATATGTTGTGGAAACAAAGGGTAGAAGAAAGAAGGCCGTTTCAGTATGTGGTTGGGTGTGAGCATTGGAGGGATTTGGTTTTGAGTGTTCAAGAAGGTGTTTTGATACCGAGGCCTGAGACTGAGCTGATTGTGGACCTTATGGATGATGCTATTAAGGAGAATGAGGAGTTGAGGGAAGGCTTGTGGGCTGATTTGGGGACTGGAAGTGGTGCACTGGCTATTGGGATTGCAAGGATTTTGGGTAGTTCTGGTAGAGTTGTTGCTACTGATTTAAGCCCTGTTGCTACTGCAGTTGCATCTTATAATGTGCAGAGGTATGATTTGGAGGTCAGTATTTTGTGCAATTTGCTTGTTGCTCTTAGTATGGTTTAAAATGAGCTTTAATGAAAACGGGGATTCATATAGCCGACCCTAACTTATTTCTGACTGAGGCAGTAGTTGTTGTTTGTTGCTCTTAGTATGGTTTGAAGAGCTTAAATGAAGGCGGGGATTCATATTGCTGAATCCAACTTGTTTGGGATTGAGGCCTAGTTGTGATTGCTTGTTACTCTTATCATCATTCCTCTTTGAGATTTTACTTCTTTATTACTGTATTTTCATTGTCGATTTCTCAAGCTGGTTGATCTTTGAAGCCAACTGATACAGTTGTAGAATTGATTAGCTTAGCAAAAGTTCTGATTCTTAAAAGTTGGGAATTTGGGCTTTCTTGATCAGAAATCAGTTTTTCATACATTTAGAATTAGTGAACTAGAGGGTTAACACTGATTAAATTTTTAGGATGCAAATTTTGAATTGAGCATTGCCTTGTATGTTTGTGCCAGGAAAAGGTCCATGTAAAGCAAGGATCTTGGTTTGAACCTTTGAGAGATGATGAAGGAGAATTTGTGGGATTGGTCAGTAATCCACCATATATTCCAAGTAAAGATATTGGTGGACTACAAGCTGAAGTTGGTAGACATGAACCTAGACTAGCGTTAGACGGAGGAGCAAGTGGTATGAATGACCTTATCCATCTCTGCGATGGAGCTGCTTCAATGTTGAAACCTGGCGGTTTCTTTGCATTTGAGGTAACTATCCATGTACTGGATCAAGGTCTTTTACCCATTCAATAATAGCAAGTTCTGGTACCTCATTGAGTCATAGTGACTAATCTCACAAGATGAACATTGAATTTCTGCTCTCATTGCAAAAACTATCTCCATTTTATATTGTGCTTATTAATGCCCTTTCATCATGTTGCTGCAGACAAATGGTGAAGAACAGAGCAAATTCCTAGTCCACTACATCGAAACTAAGAAGCAAGGTGACTTCTCTAAAGTGAAGATGATGTCAGATTTTGCTGGCATCCAGAGATTTATTACAGGATTCAGAGGAAGATAATCTGTGAGACTCACATTAGCCAAAGAAATTATACGAGGGACCGCATATGGAAGAACCAGGGATGGGGGCTTCAGATTCTGTTCTCTTGGTTTTGGACATTTCAGTTTTGCCCTTTGGACTTTACAGAATGACATATTATCTCAGATTTTCTCTGATCTTGCACAAAAGACTCTTTTACTTCTCTGTAGTAGGCAAACTTCAGTTCTAGAATGTAATCTGAACAAAAGTGATAAAAGGCTAGTGCGAGTTTGAATCCAACAAAAGGAAACTTATTAAATTCTTTGCAATTTATGAAATTAGGATCAGATTTAATATGGCCTAGTGTTTCAATTTGTTTGTAAGATGATCATGATCCAACTAAAATCTTAAATTTTCCCAAAGAATCATAAATGTTTAATGTTTTTTTGCTGAAACAAGGATCTAAAAGTTGGGACTATATTTGTGCACCTGGTTGATCCAAATCTAACCCCCTTAAAAGGCAAGTCAAGTGTACTAAACTCCTACTACGTGTAAGGTCAAATCAATTAATTTTCCATAAACGTATCGCGGAAAAAAAATATGTAGATCTATCTCGTGTTTCAATGTGGAATTGTACAGAGTACAAATTTTTTCTCTGAAATTTATTGCACCTCAAGTAGTCCAAGTGCAGGCAGGATAATCAGATGTACAAAGATTTGATCAGTTTTCATCCTCCTAATCAATACAAAGGATCTAGCTCAAAACAGAGCATTGCAATAGATAAATGCTGCCGGATAATTAGGATACAACATATCTAGTGTAATCTCACGAGTGGAGTCTAAGAAGGGTGGTGTGTACGCAAGCCGGATAATTAGGATGATATATACAAATGGATCAGCTAACCAGCACATTTAAACTTTGTTTAGCCAAGCCAGCAGATGGCTTCTCCCTTTATGAGAAGCTTGGTCATCTCTGTGTTGATGCATATGAAACCTTAAGATATTGCTTCATATCTTTTTATCCTCGTTTTTTCATTTTTCCTGATTTTAGGGGCAGTGGATATTGAACCATCACAAAAAAGGGCATCCGAGCATCGCAGTAGCCAATTTGGATGCATGTAACTCATGAAGACCTTCTCCATTGCTTCTTTCCTTTCATCTGACTCAACTTGAAAGGACTCCAAGTCTTTCTCCGCTTTGGCGTCTCACAAAAAAGGCCAGATGCTAGAGCTTGCTGGAGCCACAGCTCGAATTCTTCATCTTCATCTGTCATCTCAGCATCAAAATCCCAAGGATACCTACTTGAATTGGATCTATGGGATGATTTCTCTAATCCAACCATGTTCACATGGAAACTCGGCCTATGGGTATTAGGTCTACAAGCCATACCCTGCACAGAGGAGATTGGTAAACACAATTCCTAGCAGAAAACGTCATACTTCTATATCTTTTTTACAATAATAGTTTTCATCATGGGATTTCTCAACTACTTCCACAGGAGCAGTGACTAACAGTTCTCATGATATGCCAGGTGCATATTCAAGATCTTATTTTTTTCAATAGGTTGGACAATCTTATCTATCAAATTCCTTCACACATGCATATGTTATGTTGATCTACCAAGCCAAAGAAAAGCCATGACAATGACTTTTAGACTAAATGTCATGTAAGCAGTGAAGTAAAAATGAAAAAAAAGGAGCCAACTGAAGTGTCTTACGGATGAGTCTCTACACCTTTATCTGGTTTGGTACATGAGTAATGACAAAGATACTGACCTGACATATCGCCCATTCTGACACATCAAATATCTTGCCTTCAGCGCATACGAAAGCACGAGGTATCTCCGCCTGAGTGACATGTACATTAACAAACATTACGAAGAATGAGCATCTTATGGGTTCACCAAAAGAAGTATGATCAACAAAACTACATCTGAAGGGCAGACCACTGTTCACGTGCAACTAGATGCTGACTTCAACTCTATGGAGGTGACCTTTGACTAGTAGCGGTACACTAATTGGCCAGAATGTCAATAATTTTATTTACCCACTAAGCACATAAATACAGTAATTTATAGAAAATTAAAAAGTGGAGAACCACACTATATTCCGTAACTTGATCACATAAATCCAGTTAAGATTTAATCAAACGAGAGGAAAATCCTAGAGAAAGATATGGACTTGCTTTGTTGCACCATTAACAGTTCGAAGCTTTGTAATGATGTCAAGGTGACCATCAACACAAGAGTCCAAAGATTTTGAATGGTCAGTTTTTTAAAACAAAAATTGCTTCATACAATATCTATTGAGAATCAAACTTGACAGTAATGATCAAGTGAATGTTCAACTTTTTATGACCATAACATCTGTTTGGGGCCAACCCTTGGGACCAACACTTTCAAAACTCAAGAGTAATGGAATCACTCCTCTGCGCTCCACTTAAATGCCAAACTTAGTGCATGGTGCAGGGCTCGAACTTGTGACCCAAGTCACTAATATAACATGCTATTAAGATGTTTGCCTTGCTTTGAGAACCCATAATAAAAGATACTATAATTCCAAAATTCTCAGAAAATGATAATTTGTTTCTAAATGACATTTATATATATTGAACTGGTAAATGAACCAAATTGAGAACTACTGCACATGAATCTTTCAAGAGAACCAAAATTACTGTGAAATTAAATACCTTTTGTGGTCGATTAAAAACCAATGATCCTTTGTACTCTACCCATCCATCCCCATCTTTGGCTTGGTGATATTGACAACAATCCTGTACCAAGTAGCTTTCATCAATATTTGAACAAGTGAAAGAGAGGAACAGCAACTAAAAGAGACAATTTAATCATTGCCCAACCTGGCACCATCTTGCCTTGACCTTTGACCTATTGGTGCAGATCCATATGTGTGAGTTGCCACATTTTGTGCAGTGGATACGCCTCGATTCTTCTGAGAAGTAGTTGGAGGATTCCTGCACCATACAAGATAAGTCATTAGTAATTATCAAGTCTTCCTGTTGAAGGATCTGAAGATGAACGTTGGCATCTTATTTATGAGACATAATACATAAATGTGTCCTTTAACTTGGCTTCAGCTGGCGCCTACGCCCTCCAACTTTAAGTGTGCACAAGTAGGCACATAAGCTTGAGTTGAACAAATAGACACGTGCGTCCTATGTGGCATAATGTATGTAGGATGCCACATAGATGAGAATTGTCACATAGGATGCATGTGTCTACTTTATTCAACTTTATACAAGTTTAAGTACCTACTACACACCCGAAGTTGGAGGGCATAGATGCCAACTAAAGGCAAATTTAAAAGGCATATTTATGTATTATGCTTATTTATGACCTCAAAGACATCAACATGGAACTGGTGTCTTGCAAGAAAGGTATCATTTCCTTTATTTTTGTTTCTTAAATCCATCAATAGCTATTTCCATGAGTTTCCCTTAGCAAAGATCATAAAGTTGAGCACATCTTAGATCATACTATAGAGATTCTCATTCCAAAAGAAATTCCTTCTTCCGAACGTTCCAGGATACCTTACAATTTCTGCATCACCTTAAAAGTTTGACACACTTTGACATGGATCTTATTGGTTGTGTAACAAGTTCACATAATTTAATTTGGTGTCATCATTGCAAGATATAGGGCTACGATAGTTCAAATGAAGGAGAGGGTAGGGACTGAATCTACTCTTTCCCAGTTAAACTGATAAAACTAGTTCTCATTGGAACTTTTCCTGCTTTGATAATTTTGATTGCAGGATAAGACGTTGAATTCTGTCTGAGTTACTGGACATTGATGAAGTTTAGTCAGACACTTGAACAAACCTGGTTGGATGTGCTAGGTGATTTTTGCATTACACTCTTAGATTCTTCCTTTCTGAGCTGCTCGTCATAGTCTCGCTTCTTGACAGCATCAGAAAGAACCTGAAAAGCAAATGAAAGTATCAGAAAACCATAGCAGTAAATATGTTTGCATATCAAACAAGTAGGAAGCAACAATAGTATTACAACAACAATTAATTAAGCAGATAATTTAGCTTTTAAAATAGTGATCACCTCATATGCACATTGAAGTTTCTTAAATGACTCGCTGGCAAGTGAACTGCCCATGTTTTTGTCCGGGTGGACAAGCATTGCCTGCGCATTACATGTATATAAAATTAACATCAATCTGAACTTCATCTTGGCAGAAGGTAAATATATCATTGGATCAGACATGAAATTTTGTTATCTTGCGTCAAAGAAAAGCCAGGGACATTCGATGCCTAACTCAAACCCATCAAACAACTAATCAAAAGGTTAAAAATCTCTCTGATGATATCATCACGCACAATATTTCCAGAAACCCAAGTGAGCAGTATAGATCTGACATGTGCGGAGATCAAAAAGACGGATGAGTGATCATCAATTTGTTGCACTCTAACTAGTTAGGATAAATGGAAAATGAGACTCAGGTAGATGTCTCTCAAACTCATTACTTGGCATTAAAGCCTGTCACATTATAGAAAATACGTAGGACATGTAAAGAAAATAGCATACCTTTTTACGATATTCTTTTTTCAACAGTAAAGTGTCAATTTTCTTATGCCGAGAAACCCCTAGTGCTTCATAATGATCTGCACTATCTAATATCCGCTTCATCTCAGTACTTGAATTTGCATCTTCTCTAACTACTGGTTTAGCTGGGCGTTCTATCTGTTTGGTTACAACTGATGAAGTAGAAGTAGAAGCAGCGTCGTTGAATGTTTTGCAAGCGTGAACCTTTTCAACCTTTTCAGGTTCATCCACAGGAACGGATGACTCATAATTGGTGGAGAAGTCATCCTCAGTAAATGTTTCAGACTCTTTAAAATCCTCAACATGCGTGCTTTCACTCAAATTGTCACACCACTGGAGTAAATAGTTCACTAAGTCATTTGAGAGGAAAGCAAGATTTATTGAGAGACATACTCCAAGCCATCCAACTCTAACTTTGACACAATACATAGCATATATGGTAGCCATTAATACCACCAGTCTTGCATGGTTCAAGGAAAATAGATAACCTACAAAACCACAAAGACAAGGATCAAAGGATGCATAACTTCTGAAAATACAGTATATCATATATACAAATATTGCATAAAACGTAAACTTGAGAAATTTATCAGATAGAAGCAATACCATAAGGTTTCTAAAACAAGTCAACAAGCAGGATCAATTCCACAATACATCTTTCTGTCCTATTTTAAACTTTTCTAATAAGTTGTATGTGGTCCTAGAACAGGGAAATTACAAACTAACAACATAGATTCAGTCCACAGATCAAACATTCCAGATCATACGCATTTTAAAAAAAGCAAAATCCACCAGGTTGGACTGAGATAATGCCTTTGAAAGTCAGCAGGTTAGCCTTCGAATGTCCAAAATTATGCACGAGTTTCATGCAATGTAAACTATCTGGATTTTTTTGCTAGCCCTACCTAAGCTTAAAACTAACTAAACGTCCTGCTGAGTTTTCATCCCCGTGAGAATGTACAACAACATAACCAGTGAAACACCACAAAGTAGGTTTGGGGAGGGAGTGTACGCAAACCTCACCACTACCTCGTGGAGGTAGAGGCTATTTTCGAAAGACCCTCGGCTTAAGTGCAACAATCTCAAATAAAACAGTGGAGAAAGTATAATAGATAATAAGAAGAGAAGAATAAAGTCTACAAGAATTAAATAATAATGGCAAAATAATGTAATAAATGAAATACAATAAACAAGATATAGTAAAAACTACAAAAGCACAACTAGTTCTACACTTGGCACCAAACCTTGCAAGGCCAAACAACATTCTATCCCAACTACTCATCTACCCTAATCAGTGACCTCCACTCCTTATCTAAAGTCATTTCCTCGATAATATAAAGTTGTGTCATCTCTCGTCTAATCACCTCCCCTAATACTTCTTAGGCCTACCCCTACCCCTCGGCATATCCCCTACAACCAGCCTTCGCACCGGAGCATCGATGCACCTCCTCGGCATATGCCCAAACCATCTCAATCTCACTTCACTCATCTTGTCGGTCACAGAAGTCACTCTCACCTTCTCCCAATAATCTATCTTATCACTCCTAATATGTCCACGGATCCATCTCAACATCTTCATTTCCACAACATATATCTTCTGAACATGAGATTTCTTAATTGGCCAACACTTTGTCCCATACAACAAGGACGGTCGGACCACCTCTCTGTTAAACTTATCGATGTCCCCGTGGAGATGTAGTAGAACAAATCAAATAGAGGTAATATTTATTTTTGGTTGCATATAGGATTTAAACAAAAATCTCAAGCGATGAAGAGATTCAAGTTAGCAATAGTGTCACCCGTATAATGGTGTCAAACTATCTAGTTATGTGTCCATTTATTAGGTCTCATTTTTACTGAATAGAATGATTTCATCTATGAATGAAAGAATCAATGCACAAGAAGTTAAGCAATTTCGTTAAACTACGAAACAAACCTACCTCCAACTATAAACAATACACCAGTAATCCAAAAGTTCGCATACATCCACAAAACTAAAATAGCAAACAGCCCAACAATGAAAAGCCCAGGAGTGCAACCCAAATACTGAACCGCAGCCCCTGCAGCACCCTGAAAGACAAATCAACATAAAATATCATCAGCATGTCACTAGTGAGAATTTGAAAAGAAAGTCAAACTGCAAAAGACTACTGAAGAGTCTTAAGAGACCATCTGAAATGGGAAATGAAACAAATAGAATAGCATACTGAGTATATCTTTTGACTAAACGGAGAGGCCAATGAATAGTAGTGGCACAAGACCAAACAGAAAGCTAGAAGAGCTTTTTTTCAGCAACCATCTATGTTTTTCCCTTCATCATTCAAGAACTAGAGATGAAATTGATGTTCAAGAACTCTAATTGAGCTATAAATTTAATATCCTATTTGAGTTCGGAAAATTTTGAATTTCAATATATACTTCAGATATCCACATGGACATTAGTATGGCCTACAACACAGGGAAAAGAGTGGTACTTTGCTTTTATGGTACATTTCTCTTACCTCTAGTACCAAGCTTCAATGAATTGCATGTGTAAGTAGGTAAAAGTAAGACCCCAACATAATAATAAGGCCCCAACATGACAATCTTGAACATCACCAAGCAACATATAGTTTATCATGTGACACTAAGACAAAGTTAACTTATTTGTTTTTACAAAGACTATGAAAAGATCATCACAAGAACCAAAGACTGTAGTACTTACTCTTAGTATCTCCAGCGAAAGATGACCAGTGAGCTTTAGCTAAATAATTTAAGCATCAATAAACTTGTAGATATGTTCAAGTTCTCATTTGATAAGTCATTATATGCCTCACTAGTACAATGCATGTGCTATTGAATCCAGGATCAAACTAATTAATCAGCAATTAATGAAGAGGAAGCAGATCTTTTTAAGTCACAAATCAGGCGGAAAATTAAAGGAAATGGAATAGAACCATACCATACTAAGGAGCACGTAAACCAGACATGACATAGATGTCAAACTTAGAAAACAGCTCCACATGATAAGGAGCAATGCAGCGGATCCAAGCGCGAAGAAAGATCGACAGCCCCGTACTAAACAATCCTTCCAGTACCTCAACAAGATAAAGAGTACTTTTCCCAGTATTGCACACCCACAGCAAACAATTGGCCAAACCCGCTCATTGAAGATTCCAATTTTATCCCTAAAACAGCCAGCAGCTGTCTTTACAACCGAGTAGCAATCTTTCTTTGATTGCAACCACATCCAAGCTTGTTTAAATAACCCAATGTCCTCCATTTCTAAACTAAATATACACAATTAACTGATAAAAAAACCTACAATACCCAAATCCCCAAATTTTCAAAGAAAGCTATTTGGTACCCATCATTTTGATATGAGAACAACTCATATGACCAAATCTGTGAAACCATCATAGCATGAATCACAGTCATTATCTGCTAATCTCACTAAAGAACCCCTTTTTAAGCCATGTAAAACACACCCAGATCATAAATTCGTCAAATCCAAACACCCAAGTAGCAAAAACAAGTAAAGACAAGATCCAGAAGATTCCATCTTCACGCAGTATTAGATGGAGAGTGGCAGTTGGTAGATGAGATAAGAAACCAAAAAGACAAAAAACAAAAGAAAACACTAATTTGCTTCACATGTACGTTTCCAAAAAAGCAACCCCAATAAATATAAACACAAGACTAGCCCTTTTTTGACTTGAACAATCACAAAAGTTTCCATCTTTAACTGGGTTACAATGACCATTAAAGAAAATCAGTTAAAACACAACTGTCTGCCGGTTAGAAAAAGAGGAAAAACAGAATGTATTGCGAACGAATCTTGATCCTTCCTCTTCACCTTTTCTCTATCAAGGTGTGATTTTCTTATTTGGGGGTGAAGAAACCCTAGGCATTTCAGGGAATCCTTGTGAAAAAGTGTTAATACATAAGGTTAAAAGGTTTCAAAAAGAAAAAAAGCCCAGAGACAGTGTGTGTATGTGTGTGTGAGAGAGAGAGAGACAAGAGTGATGATGATAGAGAGAATGTGAGGAATTATTTTTTTTAGTGTGTGACTGTGTGAGAGAGAAAGTTTAGTTTAAGCTTAAGAAATGAACAGAAGATAACCATCATGAAGATTTATCCCTTTTATTAAAATTTGATTAGCGTAGAATTTATTTTTATTAAAAAAAAGGGATTTAACATTAATATTTTTTATTAAGAGAAGTAATAGTCATGGATATGGGACCCCATTTCCGCTGTTTTATCTTCTTCTTCTTTTTCATTTTATTATCCTTTTTTTCCCTTTATCCAGTCATAATCTTGGGTTTTAAGGTATTTAGTTGAAATAGATTTCATGACATAAGGAGATAATGTCTTTTGTTTAAATATAGATATGATATAAATCTTAAAAAAGAAGAGTGTTTGGAGTTCGAATTTAGAAAGTGATATTTAAAAGTTTGAAGTTATGTTTAAATTGTATATTCTATTTAAAGAAAATAAAATGATATGAGTGAAAAAGATTAATTATCTCATTTTAATACAATTATAAAACATTTATTTCCATTAATCATAATTATACTCTATATGTTATTATTTGATATCTCTTATTTTGAATTTGATGAAATAAAGATAGTACTTATCAAACATCTATTTATAGAGTGGTGGAGTAATTTTGACATGTGTCAAGAATTGATATATAAATTTTATTAAAAATTTTAGGAACATATCTTAATCTTAATGTATAATCGAAATTTCAAAAGTTAGAATAGTGTGCTAATATTTATATTTGATATTAAAAGTTAAAGTGATTTTATATAAATAAAAAATATAATATAATCTCAGAATAGTGTGCTAATATTTATATTTGATATTAAAAGTTAAAGTGATTTTATATAAATAAAAAATATAATATAATCT
>JAPFFP010000099.1:15267569-15277811 GCA_026153255.1 Solanum medicagineum
GCGTACATCCGACCCCCCTCACCCCGCAATGAGCGGGAGCCTTTTGAGGCACTGGGGTATGTTGTTGTTGTTGTTGTGTATGAATATTTCCGTGCATTTATTTTTTATATTCATTAACTAACTTGTTTTGCTCCTTTTTGATTCTTACTAGTTCTTTGACACGTGTATGTCATGTTATATATAATCATTTTATCTAGTTCCTTCCCAATTCATAAAAATCTTGAAATTCTATTGGAATAGAGTAATTTCTTCATAGGAATGAGTTCAATACCAGCATTAGGGGTAAGAGATTTATCAAGACCTTTAAGAACGTTTGAGTAATTCACAGTTATATTACCATTCACAACAAAAATTGGATAAAGGGTAATCGGCAAAGAAGATTTTAATGAACTTTAACTTAGTGAATTCGATTTTAGAGGTGGAAAATAACTATCTTGTAACATATTTAACTGATCAGCCCAAGACTAGGCTAATTAGTGGCCAGAATGATCATAAATAAGGCTCTTGGGTTAAAACTGGGTGGCGACACTTAGAGAGAAAACCTTGACCTCTATTTACATGACACTGATAAAATTTTGAAGGTCAGTCAACTTTTTTGTATGTCTTTTAAATTATTAATTAGTGTGATTTATAATATAATTTAAATAATTTTTGAATAATATATATATTACTCTCTTTGTCCCAATTTATAAGATACTGATAGAATTTTGAGATTAAGCTAAATTTTTTATATGTCTTTTTAATTTTTAAGCTGCAAATTATTGTAATTTATGTGGCTCGTTGGTCCCATTTTTTTTTTTAATTAGACAAATAAATTTTAATGAAGAGAAAAACTTGAAAGGATAAAAAATAGCCCAGGGAAGTCTAAATATTTTAAACATCTAATTATTATATTTATGATACTTTTTCGTAATGTTTTAACTATATAACAAATAAATTTAACCTTAAAACATAATTTCAAATGACAAAAATAGCTCTAGAAAGCAAGCTAACAACATAACACCCACTTGTTTCTTGGTTGCTTCTACATAAAGGGATCGTTTTATAGAATGTATAAGAATAGTGCTAAATAAAATACATTCATATTGCTTGCATAAGTAATACATATATCAGTTATACTTACATTACTTATACATAAAATATTTTTATGCATTATTTAGTTGGATGCATTAGAAATAATATGAATTGCATAAAAAATTTATTTACAAAGATACCATTCACATTTATAGTGAAAAAGATATAAAAATGTTTTTGAGGAGCAATTGCGTCTTTAACCATGCTAATGCATGCTTTAAAATAATTGCATTACTAATACCTAAAAATTCACTATACTAGTAATATACAATATAGGTTGGAAAAAATACCAAACAAAATACTAATAATGTAAAAAATAATGTATATATTATTTTTTTAATGCAATCTAGTAAAACGACATCATAGAAATGTAATTTCATATTGCAATTTTAACTATTACTGCCAAAAGGTAGAAAAATGAAACTCTAGAACCATCTACTTGCATACAAAATTCAAAGGCACAGAAACCCTTTCACTGTAGAGATGCCACAGTAAACAAAGTTCTATCCACATAATCATGCAAAAAAATAGAATAAAATCTCACAAAAATTCAAAGGTACAGAAAACCTTCAACTTGAAGAGAGGAACAACACACTAGCAGAAGGAAACTTGAGCTTGTAGCACTTCTTTTCGTTAAAACCCTTGCTCTGCTTAAGCTAGAAAACTATCGAATAATCAGATTTCCATTTTTGCATTCATGCATCTATTTAGCAGTAGTGGAGGGATAAATGCGTTTAACCTTTTTTTTTTTTCTTTACTTAAAATGCCATAGTTAAGCCTACAGGCATGTTTGGACATATGTAATTTATGATATGAAATTATATTCTCTACGACATTGTTTGGTATATTTTAAATAAGGCTCTTGGGTTAAAGTTAGATGGTGGCGTTCAGAGATAAAATCTTGACCTCTATTTATGTGATTGATAAAAATTTAAAGGTTGATCAATATTTTGTATTTTTTTTTAAATATTTTAAATTAATTGGTGTGAGAGTACATTTTAAATAATTATTGAATAATAAATATGACTCTCTTTGTCCCAATTTTTTGAAGTTGACACAACTGAGATCTATAATTATACCCATTAATAATTTAAAATATTTAAAAAACATGTAAAAATTCGATTGACTTTCAAAATTTTATCAATATTACATAAATAAAAGTTAAAATTTTCTCACTGAACACCACCCTCTCCTTTAACCTAGGAGCCTTATTTAAAAAATAATATATATATATTATTTTTTAATACAAACGATGTCAAATAAAATATAATTTTGTATCATAATTTCAAGTTAAATTCCCTGTAACATGTCCAAACATGCCTTTAGGCTTTTAAATATGGCATTTAAGCAAAAAAGTTAAACGCATTGATCCCTCCACTGCTGCCAAATATAGGATGCATGAACTGCAAAAGTATGCAGGAAATCTGATTGCTCGGTAGTTTTCGGGCTTAAGTAGAGGGAGGGTTTTAACGAAAACCGCTGTCCGCTGCTACAACCTCGAGATTCTTCTGCTACTGTGTTGCTCTTCTCTTCAGGTTGAAAGTTTTCTATACCTTTGAATTTTTATAGGAATTGATTGTCCCTTTTTTTGGTTTCTGTTGCATGATTCTGTGTAGAGAACTTTGTTTATTGTTGCATCTATACGGTGGAAGGGTTTCTGTACCTTTGAAATTTCTATGCAAGCGGATGGTTCTAGAGTTCCATTTTTCTACCTTTTAGCGGTACTAGTTTTTCTTGTTTTTGTTGCATGATTATCTGTTGGATCTGTAGCATTTGTGTTTGTGAACTTTGTATTTGTGGGTTCTCATAGCAACATAGCCAGTGAAATTCCACGAGTGGATGTTCATAAGTAGATTCAGAATTGTAAAATCCTGAAGCAATCTGTTCTGTTCTTTTGATTAAAAAAGGAAGAAGATTAGTGTCCCTAACTCAATCTTAAAAGCTAGTTCATGGGGGGAAGAGGACTAAATTCCCATCTCGTGAACATTTGCGACTCCAATACCCCTTGGATGCCTTAGACCGCGCATACAATTTAGTTGAGATAGGATTGGCTTTAGTATTGTAAAGATATGGCATCTGGCCCTAACGTAGCCCCTAAAGTTAGCTCAAGAGAAGATAATTGTCCAAATCCATATTAGCAAACCACTAGTTCAATTCCCAATCAGTGTACGACTTTGAACCACTCTAACACCCCCTTCACGCCTAGGCGCAACTGGACCATGGATTGAGAACCCAAATGGGATGGGCGTGGCTCTGATATCAAAATCCTATTCTAGAATAATAAAGAAAGCTACTAAACATATAATTAATACTTGATTTATTGGCTTCACACATCCACAACAGTAGTTGATTGACAATGGGCTTATTCTAGTGATTCCGTTAGTGTTGTGGTGGTCCTAATAAGTTGCTCCTTTCAAGAGCTTTTTCTCTAGCTACCGTAATATGTTATGCTGTAATAGATAGGCAATGAGCTTGTTGTAGTGATTCTGTATTTACTTTTGCCGGCCTTTCTATCCCTCCAACATGGCTCTGCATTGTGTGGAAACCTTGGTTTTGCATTCTTCTTTACAGCTGTGCAATAGTAAACAACTCACATTGTGGAGTATCTGATTTTGGTTCTTTATTTTTATTAGCTTGTTTTCTTGCTGAGCAAAGGACAAGAATGGAATCGGAGTTGGTTTCTACGGAGGAAGTGGTGAATGCATTGCTGGAATACTTAGTTGGTCCTAAGTTGCCTTTGAAATCATCTGCCTTGAAGGAACCTCCCACTCTTTCTCAGCAGCAGTCTGTAGCCAAACAGGTCTTCTTTGGTTTCTTCTGACCCTTTCCTAAGGATGCGGGTTCTCTCTTACCTTGATACTCATTGCATGGCTTTCTTTTTGACATGATTTTTTTGATCCTTGACATTAGAAAAAGGAAGCATGCCTGATTTCAGTTTTTTCTCCTTCATTTATTAATGTGTTATTCCTTTCAAATATTCCTTCTAGTTTAACACTTCTGAGGATGTGTCACAGCAGCAGTGCGTTTGAATAACGAGTAACAGAAGTGCATGGGTAATCACGTATAATGTATTTAATGATTTTGTATAAACTTTGATGCTTATAAATTTTTACCCTAATATACACAGAGAGTAAAAAATCAAAAAAATTATCATGTTGTACAAATGCACTAATTGCTGTGGTAAATAACCAAACAACTACTTCTCTGGTACATACCCGTGCTATTTCTTCTTTCAAGTGAACAACAACAACAATTAAAATTGTGTATCCTTCACAATCAAATTCAACGTTCTGGAAATAATTTTAAAATATGGATAATAGATAGGTTTTCAAACTTATAACACAGGAAATGTGGTAATATATATAACAGAGGACAGATATTCAACTGTTGTTACCATAAACTGGGTAGTAAATTTCCTTGGGTTGATTTCCTTGTTCACTTAAGATGCAGCAGCATTAAAATGCATATACCCTACTGATGATCTCAAATCTTTTGTTGGTCTCCCAAGTCCCTATGTTACCTAAATTTCTTCCTGTATCAAATTTGAGGCAGTATTTAAGAATATTTATTATCAGTTTGGAGACAGCTAGTTGGGACTGAGGGAGTTGTCATTGCTGTTTGTTAATCTGTTTGCTGCTTCATGTGGCTTTTCTCCACTCCACTGTTTTCCTTTATGTGAAAAATGATGTTTTTTGAGATAGGTAACAATATTATTAATCACCAGCACAAAGATTATGCAAAAACCATATTCACATTTCCAACAAGGAAAAAAAACTTCTTCTTACAAGGATCCTACAGTTCCTTTCAAGTGTTCAGCATCATAAACTAATTGTTTACACCAGAAGTGAACTAAAAACAAACAATTCATATAGGGTTGTGGCTATCATCAAAGCATCTTCAGTTTCTCTCCTTCCACACAGTCAACACTCACACAAAAGTATCATTTGTCTCCTCTTTTTGGTCTTGCAAATCCTCCAGACTGTTCCAACATTCTAGTAGCCCCCCATGTCTTTGGCATATTCCACGTAAATTACAATAAAGTTGAAGTATGGATCAGCTTTGGTAACTTTACAAAAAATTATAAGTTTTCTGAGAAGATCTCCAGCTAACTTTTGAATTTTCTCCTTGTTCCTTTTTTCCGTCTTCAGTTGCATGCTGTTGTGTTACTATACAATTACTACCAGAGGAAGCAAAATCCGCAGGCACAATATTTGGATTTTGAGTCGTTTTGCAAGTTGGCCATGACTCTGAAACCGGCTTTGATGTCATATATGAAGTTCGTGAATCAATCTGATCCAACTTCCTCCAAGGACATGAATAATGATCTCTCTGTGACTGAACAAGCAATCCAAGATGCTTGCAACATATCTTGCACTTTGGATGCCTCAAAAGATGTTCCATCTATAAACAAATGGCTAATTTCCAAAGTTTCTGTCTTATTACTAGACTCTAAGAAAGAAACCTGTTTCCTGAATTATGGTTCTGTCACTGAAGGGGTCTGGTCTCTCATAGAAAAATGTCTCGAGCTTCCCACTGCTGAAATAGAAGGTACGGAGGAGAGAAGAAAGCGGCGAACCAGTATGAGACCAGTGATAGTAGAGCAAAATGATGATGACTCTGGCTTTCAGCAGCTTGCATTTTTGGCTGTCAAGGACGCAATAGGTATGTGAATTTCAGAAATATATTTGTAATATATATATATATATCTAGATTGGCAAAAGTAATTTGTGCCTACTCTGCTCTAGAATAACCAGACAATCATAAGTTGATTTCCTAAGTTCTTCGAATGCCTTTGCTATCCATAAGCCTCTTAATCAGAGTTTTCTCATGCCTGGGCAGAGAAAGAATTGATTAACCGAGCATTGACTTAGGCAGTTGGATCTTTCTGTTCCTGTTTATAAAAATGAACTGCTTGAGTAACAGGTGTGTCCTGATTTAGATATCATTTTTATTATGTATAATACTTTGCTTGATGTGGAGCAGGTATTTCTAAGACTGACCTTGTGATTTTGGAGAAGCATGTGGTATATACACTAACAAAAGAAAAGACAGCGTCTTGCTTTTACATTATGCTATGTACCCGATCAATCGATCAAGACGCTCTAATTTCTGTTAAAGAGATTTTTGAGAGGTTAGTTCTTGTCATGTTAACTGCTTTGGCTAGATAATGCTTTTCTTTTTTAATTCTAGGGTAGTGTAAGGGATGAGCTTTTTCAACAAGAACTCTTGTATCTCTTGTCTTAGAATAGCTCATTTGTTTGATGATACTGCTGCCTTTTTGTGAAGAAATGATATGATGGTTTCTCAAGTTCATCAATATTAGTACTTTCTTTGACACAATCATGTGAGTCAGTGGAATGATTCATTTGTACACACTCTTGTTCTTTGAGAGTAACTCAAAATCGGTTTATGGCACTGACTATGCCGAGCTTGAAGATTATAGTTCCGTTGTGTTGTCATGAGTCTCAACATTGATAAACTTAGTAAAAGAACAACCCCTAATCATTCTCTATGTAATGTAAAAATACATAATTGCTTTTATAATTTGTCAATAGCATTGATTTGTGCTTTCTGGTACCTTTTGCTACTAGAAAATGGAAAGCCATAACTGTTTATCTGAGCAGCTTACAGGGTCCACTGGTGAAAAGGAATTCTGGTGGTTGGTCTGCTACAGAAGTAGTTGAGTACTTTCATCTGCTTCCCTATGCCAGTATCATATCAACCTTTTTCCTGAGGTACCTTCAATTTCAATTGGCCTTTATTTGTGGTGAGCTGTCAATAGATTTTGCTTTTATAGTCATTGCTGCCTGGCTTAACATGTCTTTCTGTCTCAGCTATATTTGCTTAGTTTCTTGGTATATAAAAGACTTTCAGTCACATTATTCATTTCTTCTGAAGCTCGAGTACATTTGGATACTACTATATTTACCTTTATGATACAGTTCTTATTCTAGGTTTTTGTTCTTCAATTTGATACATGTATACTGAAATTGAACCTTGATGCTTGGGCCTAACTGTTCTTGCATCAGCCTACATGCCTTCTCAGCAACTTTGTGTGTTCAAATTGACAAATGCCAATATATGCATAACTTATGTTTTCTGCTTTTGCTTAATTCCATTGGGCCTAACAATTCATTGAACAAGACTTATATAGCGACGAAAAGATAAGGAAATTTGTCGCCAATATGGTGCTAAAAGAAAATTATACCCACTTTTATTTAGATAAATATTTTAGGTAACTGAGAAATCCCTGGCAAGTGGTGCTTGGTTTGAGCCTTAGTAGATAATGACCTCTCCTCTGCCCTTCTCCACTTAAATATTGTCTGCGGCAGGGGTTGAACCCATGACGTGTGCCTAACCACACATCACAAGCTGCACACTTGCCACTAGAAGACCTGGGGATGTAAAGAACTTTATTTTTTGAGAATCAGAAAGAACTGATGTATTTAGGTAAGTTAGTACGAATTCATCATCAAATTTCTTTTAAGGTAATATATCTTAATTGTACATGACAAACTCACTCTTCCGATTGAGCTATTTTCAGTTGAATGATGCGTTATAGTGAAAGATTTAGTCCTCTTCAGCTCTGTATATGCAAGTAGCCTATACTGTATATACTATATGGATGTGCATTGATCTGGTCAAAATATGCATATCCATTGAGTTAAGGTGGGGAAAGGGCCGGGGAGCCAAGGTATGGTGTATGCACATGTATATTTTACTTTACTGCAGGTTCTTGTGTGTTCCAGTTGTTGGTTTATGATATAAGAGGTTATGCAGCTGGAATTTTATGGTGTTATGTTGCTATCTGTTCAAGTTCTCTTGAGTCTTTGTCCCGTAAGTTATTTACAACTGGGATAATAGATTGGGTGTAGGTTCTTGAAGTAGCAACAAGTGAAAGCCTCAGTCTTGTCTTGTATTTGCTTTGGTTTACGTGGCTAGCTGTATGGAAGGTATTTAGATTTCTTTATAAGCTTGACCTTTCGTGCGAGGTATTTAGATTTGTTATAGACAAGTAGAAAAATAACCCAGATCTAAGATGTCTTTGACAATTAAATTTTTGTATGTGCTTAGCCCTATGTTGACAAGCTACTAGTCTAACATTGTTACAATTGCTCTCAGGGCAACTGGTGTCAACTTCAAATGTTTGAATGATATAAGTAACAAGGTACAACATGAAAATAGCAGAGACTATGAGGATTCAACCGTAAAAGAACTGCATACTATAATCAACCACCCAAGGACTCCTGAAGAGAAAACTGAGGAGCTGGTGAAGTCCACCAAAGGCTGTGAAATCAATGATGATAGTGATATGGAGTTAGCTGGGGCTCATCTTGAAACTTTGGAGGTGAAAATTAATGATGGTTATCAGATTTATAGTTCTGCTACTAGGCCTCAGAGGATGGATATTGATGGACGTATTCCCTGCTCCAAAAGTGGAAATAACAGTAAGGATTGTGAGCTCATCAAAGGGGTTTATCATCATCAGAAAAAGAGGACGAGGGAGAGTGGTGGAAAAATCATTGGAAGTGGTATAATTTGCAAGGTAGACAATTTCAGTTAATGTAGTAAAAGTTATTTATTTAGAATACGTTGCTCTTGTTTATTCTTACTACACCTCCATTTCTATTTTCAAGAGCATTCATGAAATTGCGCACTTGGGATGAGTTAGTGATCAATATTTTAAACAAAAAAATTTTCATCTAGAAATAGCAGAATTTTATTTAGATAGACCTATTCTCTTCTTTTTTGTCTTTGCTATGGGATTTGGACCTAAACTAGGTTCTTCGCCTACTTCATTGCCCACTAGGTGACAATCTTGAGTGCCAGCTTAAGTTGATGAATGTCCTTTTATTTTCCAAATTTTTTCTTGGAGATGGGAAGAAGGGTCGTCGTTCTTCATTTTATTATCATATTTGATACCAAACCTTATTTTCAGGCAGAAAAAGCTGATGAGATGAAGCATGAACCTATGGATATAGGCGATTTACAAACTGTTTTGGCTTCAAAAGAGGAGGCTTTGACAAAAAGTTCTCTTGAAGTTCTTCTGTGTAAAAGACAGAAACTGGTAATTTTATGTTTGATATGAAGTAGAGTATATATGGTAAAGACGTTCTCCAAAAAGAGTATGTAATCAAGAGCCTTGATAATTACTTAGTGGTATTAATATTGCAGCTATTCCTTGATCTATTTAAAGCTGTGTTTGGAAAGAGTTTGGAGATGTCCCTTTTGTTGTGTCAGGTCTTACAGACAACAGAGCAATAGATGACAAACTAAAATCCAATTGCTGCTGTTTTTAGCTTTTGTGCTCTAAATGTAAACATTTATACTTGTGGCTTTTCCCTGATCTATGTTAGCGAGCCTGTAATTCAATTTATATTACTTGTATGGCCACATTTGTTTTTCTGTTTA
Source organism: Solanum medicagineum (assembly GCA_026153255.1). Classification (NCBI taxonomy): domain Eukaryota; kingdom Viridiplantae; phylum Streptophyta; class Magnoliopsida; order Solanales; family Solanaceae; genus Solanum; species Solanum medicagineum. Next base: position 15,277,056 of record JAPFFP010000099.1, read on the forward strand.
CCTTTATCTTCTTAAGTATATTTTTATCTATCTTACTTCATTGTTTTTTCATCTGACTTTTGTTTAATTCAAAATTAGAAATTTTCACTCTTAGTTCCTCAAGTTGGACTGTTATAAGACGAAGACTATGATGTATACTTTCCGAACCTGACCACTTAAAACTTGTGTCAATGTATCAAGAATTCCCTCCTTCAAGATGTGGTCAGTAATTTGTTCTGGCCCTTAGCTATGTACCTTTAATGGGCCAAAAGTCTTGTGGGGTTTTTCTTTTCCCGTCTCTTATGCTTTTCGAACTATTTTACTATTAGTGTTCTTTTCTTTACCAATATAGAAATTCTGTGGAGTAATTTTTTAATCTGATTACTGGTGCTTACACTTTATTGTTTTGGTTCTCGGTAATATTTGCATTCATTTCTTGGCAGTATGATCAACAGCTTAAACTTGGAGATGAAATTGCTTCATGTGATAAAAGTATTGAGAGAATCTTAGATGGTATGATTTCTATCTGAGGCTTTAGTAGCTTCTTTTTGTTTCAGTTTCTTTGTGCTAGCATTACTATATATATATATATTTTTTTGAAATAAGGGTGACTTTGTATTCATAAAAGAATTCATCCAATAATGATGAAGCGGAAACTTACATTCCATATTGTAATGGGCACACCCCCATAAGGGTATTCGGATTACAAGTTTCATAGGAACTCAACTACTATATCCCCCCCTTTCTCCTCTTTCCCCAACCACCAAATCTTGTTTT
>JAPFFP010000099.1:15277911-15308122 GCA_026153255.1 Solanum medicagineum
AAAAAACTAATACAATTTGTTTTAATCCTCTGAAGAGTAATTTTCTGTCCTTCAAAAGCACCTAATGTTTCTTTCCTTCCATATGGATGGGGCTTCCACCATTCTTCCTTTTTACCTCTACCTCCAACTTCTGGCCAACTGTTCAGAAGCTCCAAATTAGTCTTTGGCATCACCCAGCTAACCCCAAGAATGCATAAAACATATTCCACAAGCTGGCAGCTATTTGGCAGTGTATGAATAAATGGTTGTTCACTTCAGCTTCCTGTTCACACATACAGCACCTTGAACAACTTTGCATGCCTCTTTTCTGTAGGGTCTGATGAGTGAGATGTGCCTTCCTGATAGCATAAGACTGTCAATGGACATTTCGCCTTCCAAAGAAGTTTCCAGGGCCATCTATCAATCAGTGAGACATTATATTTCATCTTCCGATAGCATGATTTCACTGTATAGACACCTTTGTTTTGTATCTTCCGTATTGGTCAATCAGACCTCTGAGAAGTACCTGGGAAATTATTTAGAACCCCTAATAGCATAGCAAACCTCCTCAATTTCCCAAGCCTTCAATGCTCTCCTAAACTGTAGATTATATCCCTGTTGACTGCATACTTGTGCCACATTGTTGTTGTTCTGTAGCTCAATGTATATAGGTGAGAGAATAGGTTTCCCAAACTGTCCTCTCCTATCCATACTTCATTCCAGAACTCTGTCTTCATTCTATCCTCAACATGAATGCATGTTTTGTTGCTCAAATGTGTCCATAGTCTTCTGATGGTCTTTCCAGACACTGCATCCAAATGTGCCCAAAACCTCTTCAGGTTTCCACTGGGTAAGTAAATCATACTTTCCTGCAATAAATCTCCGGCATAAGGCTCTATCTTCAGTACAGAATATCCTTTTGCCATTTGTGGAGCCAACAACTGTTCTGGAGACTTAGGCTCTTTATTCCTAAGCCTCCGTGGTTTCTGCTTAGTGCGAGAGTATCCCATTTCACCAAGTTGTAACCTCCTTTTCCTTATTGCCTTGCCAAAGAAAAGATCTCCTTAGTCTATTTATTTTCTTCTCAATGATCTTGGGGACTGGAAATAGGCTCATCATGTAAGTTGTCGATCCACTCAGTACCGACTTGATGAGGGTCACCCTGCCACTGAGAAATACTGACTTCTCTCCAAGACTCCAACACCACATTCTGCACTTCCAGCTCTTTGTTCTTGGCACCCAAAGGTAGTCCCAGTTACTTTATTGGTAATGCCTCTACCTGGCTGCCCAATGTCTTAGCTAGAAAAGCAGATTGTCAACTTGGTTGATAGGAAAGAGATGACCCTTTCCTATATCATGATTCCTCATCAAGTTTTGGTAGTTTCTTGGAGTCATGAACTGTTCTAAACTGCTATATCATGAACTTGAACTAAATTACACAGGTTAATGTGCTCATATTATTTTAATGCCATGTAGGTGGCAGAGGTAGTTTGGCTCTAAAACTAGATACGATACTGGAATTTTGTGATGAAATGTGCTTGAAGGATAGACCTACTCTCCAAGAAGACATCAATCAACCTCATGAAGAGTTTGGCTTGATTCAACCTATGAGCGGAAGGAAATTGTCCAAAGCTGCACGCACTCCATGACGTGCATGTCAGGCATGTTTTAGCATCAGAACTTGCTTCAATTTTATCTCCTCTTTTATCAGTGCTTTTCCATGCTTTATAACTTGATCCTCTCCATATAGATTATTGATGTCTTGTGCTCTTGGTTAGGCAGTATGTCTGATAATTTGTTCCTTTGTTGGATGATCCTTGGGAAATGCTTGTGTTTTTCACGGTATTGTCAGCCTTGCTTGCACGGGACTATATATTCTCTATTATGATTGCTCACATAACTTCAGTTTTCTGTTCAGCATCTTATGAAGCATTCACACTATTGTCATTCTGCCCCCCACTATATGTTGGTTTTTCTTTTGGCAGGACTTGTATCAAGTGTATCCATCACGTAGTGTGTCAGAAACAGATGGTATGGTAATTTTTTCTTTTCTAATAAAGATGGTGTAACGGCCCACAGACAGATGGCACTTGGACTTGGAAGGGGGTCATTGTGAAACTTGCATAAGGCAAATTTCACATAAAAATAGGAGGGGAAACTTAAGGGTGGTCATATAAGGATTCAACAGTTAAGGTGCCTCTTGGGTTAAAACCCTAGAGGAATGCAAAAGCCTTTAGGTGGTCCAGAGTGGTTAGGCCAAAGGGAGCAATACCTTGGGTCCTTGATCAGCCCAGAACTCTGTCCTCCTACCATTTCCCACAGTGATCTCCACGTTACCCCAAAACACTTGAATGTCCTTTCGCTTTTTATTGTGCATTGCCACTAAAAGAACACCGTCTTTTAACAGAAAACCTCAACCTTTCCTTCCCTGTAGTAATATTCTTAATTTATTTTTTGTGGTGAATTCCCAAGATTTTTTTTGTCTTCCTATCCACCTACGTCTGTGCTACTCAACATACTGCATTGAAGGAGGGAAGGGGTTTCATCTGTCCGACAAGCTAATAATATCTTTTTGTTGTCTGAATCACAATGTTCCCATGATAAAGGAAAGCCGAAATTCCCACTTTTGGCTGCTCCCAACATGATAGAATCTAATTTTATGACATTAAATGGTATTCGTTCCTTCAAAATTCCTGATTCAACTAATCTTTGGAGTTCATTTTCTCATAGGTGGATTTCATGCTGGAGTTACAGTAACTATGACGGACCATACCCATTGGATTTCATGACAGCAAAGAAACATCAACAACGATATTCTTGAATCCTATTTATGGCTACCGTAATAGTACTGTATTAGTTTCATTACTGTCCAGAAGCAAACTATATGTCCCTTTGAGCTGAAATTGTTGTCTCAGAATTTCAGTTGGTAACAACCGTCAGTCCTTTGAACATTTGTCAAGGCCAAATGCATAACGGCCCCTTGAAATCGACTCTAGTTTATTGAATTGTTGTCTATTGAACACCTATATCTCCTGTCAATATTGCCTTAACTTGGCATTCTGGTCACCATGTCAATATTGAGTTTTCATCTTGATTAGAACTATACGTTGCAAATGTAGCCGAATTATACAAACTAGTAGTATCAGCAGGTAAATCAGTTAAACACCAAAAGTAGAGAGTAATGAGGAATTTGATCCATGGATTTGACTTGTCCTCCTGAGAGTGGTGAACTCATTAATCAAAGGACAGGTCCGAGGAAGGATTCGGTCACAAGGGTTTTATTGTATACAGTCTGTTAGAAGGTCCGCTTTTATTTGAGAGAATTGAGCAGTGCTCACTAGCTTTTGAAGATGAATTTCACAATCCTATAATTCTGTTTTGAGTCTCACATTGATTGACATGATGAGTTATACGATTCTAATTTTGAAAAACCGTAACCCCTCAATTTATTCTGGTCACCAACAACCAAAAATTATACCTTCTTTAGAATATACGACTGGACATAAAGAAAACAATCAGTTTTTTTTAGGTGGGGTCCTTCTCTTCCTTGCAAAATGTAGAGAAACAAGTCCATCTCTTGGGCCCGTTTATAATCAAAGGAAACCAATAAATGAACTCCAAGTGTATAAAACTAAGATAAGGCAAAGAAAAACAATTTGTAATAAGGAGTATATATTGATAATGTTGGTAATATTATTATCTAGAAACAATCCACAAAAGGGGTGCCACGTGTGAAGTTGTAAATCACAAATTGATTATTATTATCATCATAACAAATGGACCATGCAAAGTGAAAAAATAAAATCATACTAACTAGTGAGAGCAAAGGAAGAAGAAAAAAATGGCAAGCACAGTCATGAGCTCATTGAGCCTAAAGCCTACAACTTTCACTTTGGAGAAAACAGGAGTGAAAGGGCTTCCATCACTTACAAGATCTTCTTCTTCCTTCAAAGTTGTGGCCAGTGGTGGCAAGAAGATTAAGACTGACAAGCCTTATGGTATGTGGGTATCCTTTTAATTCATTTTCTATTCTTGCCACGGAGTTTAAGAAAAACTAGATTGGTTGTATAGTTATTTCGTTTATAGTACGTCAATCTATTATTATTTTAAATTTATCATCTATTGTGTTTGTATTTTGGGGCCATTTGTATTCTTGCATGGCAAATTATCTCATATTTCGATGAAAAGGTTCAAATTTAACCATCGAGTTTAATTATCGTTTGGAATTACTCTATAGTATACTTCAGGGTAAGCAAGTATTGTGAGAGATAAAATTAAGATATTTTGAGTAGAGTAGAGGTATTTTTAATCATCTTCCCTGATGAACCCCAATTTATAGGCAAATTGTCATATGTTGAAAAGTAAAGAAAGAAAGATTAATATCATAATAAAATCTTTATGTTGATTATAAAGTGGTACATTTTGTCATTGTCATTAGGAATTAATGGAGGCATGAACTTGAGAGATGGGGTTGACGCCTCAGGCAGAAAGCCCAAGGTTTGTTTTCTACTTCTATATACCCTTGATATTATATAGTATTAATATAATAAATTTTCAAAAAAATAAAAGAGTGTAATTTATAACAATTGTTTTTCTATAGCTTCTAAGTATGTATATTTTAATTTATTTCTTTTCTAACATACGAGCAAAACATGGTGATGTTTAGGGAAAGGGTGTGTACCAATATGTTGACAAATATGGAGCTAATGTTGATGGATACAGGTTAGTGAAAAAAACTTCTTGATTGCTTCATCTAATTAATTCTTAATTATAGAAAATAAAACAATTAATCTAATACTTTATGTGGTTTTAAAAATGCAGTCCCATCTACAACACAGATGACTGGTCTCCAAGTGGTGATGTCTATGTTGGAGGTATGATGCTATGTATAATTAATATACGCGTCAATATTTAAACGATCTGAATCCACTAACTCTAGATCCTGATTTCGCGTGTGATATAAATTGTAGGTACCACTGGCTTAGCCATATGGGCAGTGACCTTGGTTGGCATTCTTGCAGGAGGTGCTCTCCTTGTCTTTAACACAAGTGCTTTGGCACAGTAGAATAATGTTATCCTTGTATTGTACTATTTTGTGTTACATTCCATCTCTCACAATGTAATATTTTCTAGAATACTTCAATATATTTCCTGGCATCCTCATTAATATGTAATTCCTGTGATGTGGATAATATTACACATGATGTTGCTTGGTTAAGGTTCTTGTAATCTTACAATGAATGATATTCATAGCTTCTATAGGATCTAAAAAAGTGTTTAGGGGTCACAAAATAGGAATTGAAAAGTTCTCTAGCTAGTTTTTCGTGTGTATTAGCCTATGAATATTTTGTAAATATGATTGTCCATAAATTTTTGATCACATATTTTATAGTACCATCCATAATACCTAGTAAATGATATTCATAGCTTCCATAGTATCCAAGCCACTTTTTAGCCTTTAGGGGTCATGAAATTGAAATTTTGAGATTTTTTTTTTCCAGTTTTGCATGTATTACCCTATAAATGTTTTGTAAATATGACTGTTTGGAAGTTTTTTGTCTCAAAATTTTGTATGACTATCCAAATTTACTAGTGAATGATATTCATAGTTTCTATATGGTCCACGCCATTTAATTTTTCTTTTTAACATTTAGGAGTCGCAAAATAGAGATACAAGATTTTTCTCAATTTTTTATGTGTATTAGCCGTTGAATAAATTGTAAAAAATATTGTCGTCTGGAACTTTTTGACTCTAAATTTTTTTTTTATGACTATCTGTAATTACCTAGTGAATGATATTTATTAGCTTCTGTAAGATCCACACAGTCTTTTTTAGTGTTCATGGGTCACAACATAAATTCAAATTTTTTTCAATTTTTCGTGTGTATTAACCTATGAATATTTTGTAAAATAGAAACGGTTGAAACTTTTTGAGCCATGCTTATAAGATCATCCATAAGCACCTAGTGAATAATATACATAACATTTGTAGAATCCACACTATTTCTTTTAGCGTTTAGAGATCACGAAACTATATTTATATATATATATATATATTTAGTAGATTTCTTAGTATATAGAAGCTATCCACCTACACCTGTAATGATACTGACGCAACACTAGATGATACTTCAAATATGATAACAAGAAGTTGTCTACAACAACAACATACCCCAGTGCCTCAAAAGGCTCCCGCTCATTGCGGGGTGAGGGGGGTCGAATGTACGCAGCCTAACCCCTATGTTTAAAAACATAAAGCGGCTGTTTTCAGATGATACTTCAAATATAAATGTCAATAAACTCCATGATGCAAGCAAAAATCTTCATTTGCCTCTGGCGCATTCTGAAACGTTCAAATATTGCTTTCTGGAAAGTAACAGAATGGTAATACTGATGCCCTTGAAGCTAATATACAGAAAAAGAACACGACATAAAAGTTCTGCTAACATTACAACCAAAACAAGGACAAAACATGCAGCAAAGAGCAACACTCCTTTTCACCACCTTAACCCTAATTCTTCTGTTTTGGCTCAGCAAACACCTAGTCACCTAAGACGTCCAAACTCGAGCTTTCTTATTTGTCCAACAGGTAATCAGTCAAGCATTGAAGCACATAAGTATCTCCCTCTTACCGCCAAGATGTATTAGTGTACAAGAATATACATCTTTCTTCACCAATCTATAGGGTACAGCAATGGTTTCAGACTAAGCAAATCCGGCAGGGACGCTTCCAATTTTGTTCATTTCTTGTGTAGAATATCAGATGAATGTCAATGTTGGTTGTGAAATGTGCTGTTGTCTTAATCAGGCAAACCAGAACTCTGATTTATGTTATTGCATTTCTTGAAGTTCATCTTCCTCTAGAAGTTGTGGCAGTGGATGTTTCAACGAAGAAGAGCCTACAAACCCCGTTGTTGTCTCTAGCACCGATGACCGAACCATCTGCTCAGGCAGATAGATAATGTCATTTCTCCGCCTCCAAAATATTGATTAACAGTGTAGAATAAAACTCTCAATATGTTAAGCTAACAACTATGATGAATAAAATATATCTTCGTGTATGGGTACTACAACCACATAAATGCATTTACTGTCGCTCAAAAACTATGATCACATAAATGGTTGTATTTCCATCTAAAACAACAGCCTACAAGCTCAAGATACCAGAACATATCAGCTAATGAACATTCCAAATATACAAATAAACTTGTGATATTGTTTGGTTTTTCATTCTGTTTTATCATCAGGTTATTTATCCACTTAAAACCTCCCAGGTTATGTTTAGATATTGAACTTGTATCTTACACAATATGACAACTAAAACTCTTACAAAATGCACCTAAAAAGGAGGGCATGATACCTTTTCTATTTCTTCAGAGAGAAGAGGATTTTCTCTCAAATATTGCAATGCTTTCTCACGTCCCTGTCCCAGCCTTCATTAAAGCATCAAGAATCAGTGACTGACTCGCACAAGATAATAAAGTAAAACATCAAGAAACAGTGCCGAGACACATAATATTAGTAATGAAGCTTGCAAGACTCGGCTCACTTCAGTATAAGACAAATCTTTGATAAATCTTAGCTTTAGCACATTTAATCAGTTACTCAGACAGTTTTTAATCACATTGGAAGTCAATTTCTTCCTTATATTTACTACTTCAAAATCATTTCCATCAGCAGCAATATTAAGTCTGAGGTATATAAATTCTCCTAAGCTGTTTTCCTCTGACACTATTATTACAGCATGTGGAAAATTTCCAGACTTTTGAGTTGTCATGACCAAAATATGCAAATATTTCTGTTGAGATATGGAGTTTCATAATTAAATGTTTAGTAAGCTTCTTGGGAGTCCCTATATTTAAAGAAACTACAAAATGTACTGACCTATGCTCTCCATAGTTATACCATGAACCTTTCTTAGCCACCACCTCAATCAGTTCAGCACAGTCTAATACACAACCCTGCAAAAAGTCGATTTCAAGAACAGAATTTGAACCAAACACAAGGGAAAAGAAGGATAAGAATGCCACAAACCAGCTTGCTCACTCCTTCTCCAAAGACAATTTCAAATTCTGCTTGCTTGTATGGTCTAGAAACCTAAGAAGGAAAAAGAGTTAGACCAGTTAGCATATTGGCACCATAATCAGTGAGAAGATGCAAACAGTAAAAGATCAGATGTATACTGGCAATTTCTTTCATGTTCCTGTATTTGCTAAAAGAGATTTAAAAATAAATAAAGGTGTTTGCTAAAAGAGATCTCTGCATGGATTCACTACTAAAGTAGCTACATAAAGTCTTCGACAATATACACCAATTTACAATAATCATACAGTGGAATCACCATGCTTCCAGTGAAGGAAATCCAAGAACCATGATAACCTTTATTATGCAAATGTTAGCTTTATAGTTGTAAACACTGAACACTTCTATAACTGATCCATTACCATCATATGTGTTCCATTCCCACAAACATAATACTGATGACGCCACATTGAATAATTATGACGTGAAGCAGTTTTACCTTACTCTTTTGTACTCTCACTCGGACCTTAATGCCCACTTCCTCATCTCCTTTTGCCTGAAAGGAATCGTAACAGTTTTTTCATTAAACACATTTAAATGAGTGGAGATAAAAAATCTATTATCCAACTGAGCAGTTATGCACTCACAGATTTTATCTTCCCAATAGGACGGATTTCGAGTCGAACGGAGGCGAAAAACTTTAAGGCAATCCCTCCACTTGTGACCTCAGGATTTCCGTAATAAACACCAATCTGATTCAAAGCATAGTAATTACTTTCATTCAGAAAGTAAGTCCACAAGTTATGATGTGAATTATGCTAGTTTATGAAGTTAGTCACAACGGAATCAAGAATGACGAAGTTTCCGTTGACACGATTATCCATCATTGTGACATATAGCTCATGGATTCTAGCCATTAATGCTTACATTAGGGTAGGTTGTTTACATCACACCCCAGTGACTCCCTTCCCTGGACACTAGTGTATGCGGGATGCTTTATGCAATGGGCTGCCATTTCAGTACTTAAAAAGAGCACACTGCAATCTCTAAGCAAGAATACCTTGTATCTTATCTGATTAAGGAATATAAGAGTACATCCAGCTTTGGAAGCATTGCCTGACATTTTACGTAAAGCTTGACTCATCAGGCGTGCTTGTAAACCCATTTGCTGCATCCCTATTTCTCCCTGCACAGAATAAGAGACCATGAAATCAGGGACTGGTGAGAACAATTTAAAGCTTTCAAATTATTCAGAAAATTAAAATGTTGGCTTACCTCAATTTCTGCTCGTGGAGTAAGGGCTGAGACTGAATCAATACAAATGAGATCTACAGCACCTGATCTACACATTCGGTCTGCGACTGAGACAGCCAAAAGTTTGGTTGACAGTATAAACTCTAGTAAGACCACCACGATCATTGACAAAGTTGCTAGCGCAAAAACTGCAAAATCATTTCTAATAGTGCAAACAAGGGAAAGGTGTTACTTTCTAGAGCCATCTCTCCATTATCAGGCTGGCAGACAATCAAATTCTCTACATCTACTCCAAGTGCTTTTGAGTATGCAGGATCAAAAGCATGCTCAGCATCAACAAGCATTGCATTGCCTCCTAGCTTCTGCATCACAAAATTTTCACAATTTATAATCTGTCTCACTTTACATGAAAACATTTTTCAATAAGAAGCGTAAGGCAAGTGGTTTCAGTGGACCACAATAATAAAGTTCCAATGGACACACTGGAAGGATTCTAAGTTTGCTTTCTAGACTTCCAAATTGTTCATTATTTTCTCTCAAAATCATCTGTAGATAGAAGCATATGACTTCCCATTTCATCCAACTAATCAAATGCCCCCTCCTTTCCAAGTGCAGTCCCTTGCCTATTCCAAAAATGATGGGTATAATAAACCAAACTGATACTGCACCTGTACTTCTGCAATAGCATGGAGAGCTATGGTAGTCTTTCCACTACTTTCGGGCCCATATATCTGTAAAGACAAATGTTAGGAAAGCAATCAGATAACAAATTGCAGCAACCTTGTTAATATTCCACATGCTCATATCAGTTAAGAAATTCAGGATGTAGACCAGCATCAGAATCTAATGTCCCAGCATATTAATGAAATAGTTTTCTAATGAAAACACTCCATTAAATCGTCACAATTCTATGCATCTTCATGTAGGATTACTCCACTGATGTGTAATCAAAACCAACAATTAGTAATAACTAAGTAGCCACGCTTTTGAAACCAAATAGGTGGTGAATAACAGTAATAACTAACACATATTGAAAATATAGATGAAAAAATTACAAAAATTTAAACCTCAACAATTCTGCCTTTGGGAAGGCCACCACCTAAAGCAAAGTCTAGCGTCAAGCAGCCACTCGGAAAAGTTTCACTGCATAAGGAAACAGATACACAAACGCTGTAAGACTGATGTGTCTCTACAAATAGACTATTAAATCATCCTAAGACAAGTTTATCTTAGAGAGCCACCCTGGTTAAACTCTGTAGTCTAACAAGGATCAAAATTTTGTGCAGATTATTTTTCTCCTTCTGCTTTATCTTCTTATTTTCCCCAGAACATTTCATGCTTGTTTCAATATGTTCTCTGTGCAGAAAGTTAGTATATACTTTTCAAACTTCATTCCCTTTATTTAGGGAAGGGTTGGGGGGTTTGGGTTTTAAGGCATTGAGGAAAATTACATACACCAGAGCTCCGCCAGCACTACCCAATCTAGTAACGCTTCCTTTGCCAAACGAGCTGTTTATATCGTTCATTGCAGCATCCAATGCTTTTTGCTGAAGCAGGAAGTCAGTCAGTCACATGAAAATCTCCAGTAAGCAACATACAGATATACTGATTTAAGCAATTATCTATCTTTCCCAAATATTCATTTTCATAAGATTTAACAGCCATAATGAAGCATGCCTAAACCAAGACAATCTCAATAGAATAAGTTTTCAGCAGGCCAACATATGTTGTATGTGTCTAAAACGTCCAGAATCTAACAGGCACCTTTTTCTTCACTGCCCCATTGCAACAGACACTTATATTTTTGCTATTTTTGATCTAAGTTGGGTCATGCCACAGAGAATCACAGATGCTTTTGAAAGCTAGTCCCTATGGCAAATTGACACAACCATCAGTAAAGTGTGGCAAATGATCCCCTCATGCATTTTGTGGTGTATTTTTATGGAGAGGAATTGTAGATGTTTTGATGGGCTATCAACTCCTATATCTATCCTCGAAGCTAGATGTCTTTTTTGGTTATACAATAAGCTTAATTCAGCAAGTATCAACTGTAGCCTAGTTTATGTTTAGTTTGTATGGCTAACTTTTGTCCTCTGAGCTCACTCTTTTGTAAAATCAGCATCTTCTCTCCAGATGCTTTTACAATGTTTTAGGATATTGTCAAAACACGGATAAGCAAAGTAGAAAATGCATAATATACAAGACAATACCCAGAATGCTAATCACATAAAAAGAAATCTAGAGAGAGAAGGTGATACTCTGTCGAGAAACCGAGCGTCAGAATCAGGAGAGAAAGCGCCATTCACTTTATGGTCAAATTCAGAACGAACCCTAATTCCATGAGCTGAAAATTGAGGACGAGATACTTTCTGGTAGAATTTTACTGAAGTTGAGTAGCTTGGGGATTTGTAACCAATTTTGGAGCCAAAAAACTGAGCTCTCACTGGGAAAGTTAACTCCATACAAGTTCCTAGTTTAAAGCTCCTTTCTCTTTGCCTACAATATTCAAGCGGATTGGAGAATAGTGCTACTGTACATAAAGCTCAGTTCTCCTTGCTGAAGAAGGAGCTTAGGCTATGGAGTCGCCGGAGTTCCATGGCTCCATTGTCGACGTTTTTGAAGCCCAAACCATAACCATGGGCCTATTCTTCAAGCCCAAAACATAAACATGGGCCTATTCTTAAAGCCCAAAAACATATACATGGGCTTATTCTTAAAGCCCAACTAATGTATGTGTTCAAGTATCTTGCAAATGAACCCCAGTACTAGGAGCCCATCATGCATGTATGATATTGGATCGCTTGTTAATGTTTAATCATCATTTAAATTGTAGTCATTGATTGTATAATGTAAAAAATTTCCCATATGACAAGTTTTTCAATTGTTTGTTAGTACTAATCCATATCTTGAAACATAATTAATAACCATGTTAAGGTCAAAATAACTTTGGACAAAACTAAAATAGAAACGACGTAGCACATGAGTTTAAGATGTAGTTCAACTCCGATAGTATATGATATATGTCTTGAATTGGCCATGAGTTAAATGATTCTAAAAGATTATTTCCACTCATGAAGCCTTTTTTTTTTCAATTGTTTATTTTAGCTAGAGATATATTTTTCCCAAATATTTACATACATCCTATGTTACTTAGAATATATTTTCTAGTTCATTTGGTCATCATAAGATATATTCAAGCAACTATAAATGATATGATTTTAATATATGTGTTTATTTTATGTGTATTCCTTTCAAATGGTAATAAGTGTCATATCTTAGAGCACAAGGAAGTTTGACTTTCAAATATGCAAGTAAATCAACCAAATCTCAACTACATTCTCAAACGAATATGTTTGAATCACCTTAAAATGACAAATATCAATATTTATATTTATATACCGTAACACTAATAACCTCAATTTTATAAATACATTGACTTCCAGTAAGGGGTTCATATGAACCAAAGGGGGTTCGAAATCTGATATATATACAATAAGGTGGCTCTTTTCCTGCGCAGATGACATACTATCAACACAAACACATCTAAAATTTAAATTTTATGAGTTATAGATTTTAAGAAGATTCTGAATTTATTAATTTTTGTATAAATATAAGTAAAAAATTTAAACATATATTAATATATATAAACATTGAATGAAAAGCTATTGAATTTTGCTGAATTTGTATATTCAAGTCTATAAATTTGTAAATATATACTTTCAAAGTTTAAAAAGAAAACATGTTGCTTACAAGGACATCAAGAAAAAATGTTGTTTCCATCCGATTATTATGGGAGTTTGGTAATAAGTTCCTTTCATTTGGGGATTATATAATATAAAAAATAATAATAAAAACTAAGATTCTTAGTTAGACTTTTGGTTCCATAACCCAACCTAATTTATCCTATTCCATTTTTAATCATTTTCTCCGGACTATATATTGTTATGATAATAACAGTTGATTGTATTATTATTATTTATTTGACATAATGTTACAATTGTTTGGTTGAACTTATTTTATTAATTTCTTAAGTGATTAAAAAAAATAAAAACTATCATTGTGAAGCTCGTGTGCAACTGAAAGTGATAGAACGCTCTGACTTGTTTGATTTTCTACAATTAAATACGTATTTAATAATTTGTTCAAAAATATATTTATGTTGCAACGTAATGTACAGGCGGCTGAAAGGCAAGATCAACTAATGCTCTATCTGTTATTTTTACACGTCATTATTTCGTTTTTCGAGATTAATTTAACTAAACTTCAAAACTAAATTGAAATAGCTAAATTTAATATTTGAAATATAAGTTGTAATTCTTCTTATATTAATATGAAAAAATACGTCTTAAAATATTGGTCAAAGTTCATATAGTTTGACTTTGATAAGCGAAATATTGACAAATAAAAGTGAACGAATGAAGTATTTGATACAGAAAAATAACTAAAATGACAAAAAAAAAAAATCATCATAAATGAATTTCTCCTTTCACAGACAAAATCTTCAATTTTTTAAAAAAAAGAAGATGAAATTTACATATTTATTTAGAAATTTGAAAACATTATGATCAAAGTATTAATTATGTCATAATAGTTAACAATTTAAAATATTTAGAAATTTGAAAAAGATTATGATTAAAAAGTATATATATCTTTTGACTATATCTAAATAAAAATTAATAACTAAGACAGCCGAATTAAAAGAGGAGCACAAAATTTATGTTTTTATTAAAAAAGATTCCAGATTTTAACATATTTATTTGGTTAATATAATCCGTTTTTACAACGCCAGCTCCGTTGAATTGCTCGAGTGTAAAGTGTTGAAACAAGAAAATTTACTCACACTTAGTAAAATGATAATAATATATCCAACGTAATTTCATATATTAGTATAACTTTAGAGAAATTAGAACGTAAGAAAGATCTAATTACTCACGCTCAATATTTATACATAAAAAAATATCAACATGCACACTTAATTACCACCGTCAACTTAAGTGTTATTCCTTAATAATTTTATCATTTTCTATAGTAACTCCTATTATTAATGTCTAAATGTGAACATGAGATTTATTGTGCAATTAGTAGTTTACGTGTGGAATTTGAAGGTAAACAGGGAATTAAAGATGAAATTAAGTCAGCAAATCTTGGGGGTGAGCTAAGAAGGATTTGAGTGTTCTATTTTCTTGATTGTCTTCTTACCTGTAATTAGCTATGAGATGAAAGTGATAGTTCAATTAATTACTCATAAATTTTATGATAATTATATTAGTTACTCGTAATCTATCTCCTTGTTTTCTAGTGTTTGGCACTATATATATCTTTTGATTACACATATATATACTACCTGTATTTTAATTAGGAAGTAGCTAAGTAACTAATTTTTCATTTTTAAAACTACAGGTGGATTTGGAAGTATTTAATTTTCATATTATTTAGTGAATATTTTACAAGACTATAATTAATTGATTAATTAAGTTGATTACCCCATGTGTCTTGATGGAATAGGAGTATGTAAAATTGATGTTTGGCTTGTGTCATCTTCAATTTAAAAAAATAATAGAATTGACTTGTATATAATTTTATTTTATTCTTTGATTTTTTTTTTCTTTTGAAAAGATTAATTTCATTTAAAGAATTCTTCTATAGAAAGGGCCGGCAGCTAAGAGTTTTTTCAAGAATTGATTAGACATATTACATTTTTTATTGATTAGACATTCCAAGGGAAATATTAGGAGGATAAAGTCAAACCTACACAAATTTCATTGGTTTCTACTATTCCAAAGATTATAATTTTCCTATTATTTTAAAAGGGGGCATTAATTTTATTATATTGGTATGCGAATAAAGTTCTATATGGCTCTATAATTAAAAAATATTGTTTTAAATTTTTAAATTTGACGGATCTCATTTTTTTTTTTAAGTAACAAGAGATTATATGTACTTTTAAGAAAAATATTATTGAGTAATACTCATAGAAAAATATAAAAATTTTATATAAGATTAAGAGAAGTTTGACAAATCTAGAATACTTTGTCTTAGAAAAGATTAATGAATTGACTATAATAAACTCTATAATATTTTTTGAAAAAAAAAACTACAGGCCATTGATATATTTGAACCGTTCTTGATTGATAGTCAAAAATAAAAAGAAGTAATATATAAGATATAGTGATACTTTAATGCTCTAATTAAAACCTTTTAGAGAAAAAATCAGACTTGGCTCATAACTGACATTTACACCATGTAGAAAAGTATATTCCATTGAGTTAATCGTTCATTGACAAATATAGAAATAAAGAGTGATTGATGGTGTGAAGTTCAATTTAGTGCCTTCGAATCAATTTAATATCTTACAGACTTGATTTAACATACATAATAATATATCATTGCGTTTAAAATAAAGATAATAATTGATGATATTTTTTTCTTGTTTCTTTTTACAGACAGGAGAGCCTCCTAATTAAGACTATATATTTTATGATTCAATGAATATATGTGCAACTAAATTAAGCTTATCCAAATTTTATCTTTAGTGTTTCTATCTATTTTTCTTGTCAAATATGATGATTTCCACTAATTATCCATACGCAATTCCAAAATAGGATATATTTGGACAAAAAGAAGATTCTATATTTGGTGTATACAGTATACCTTTCACTTCTTGTCCTAGAATTAGGCATGCAGACCTATGATACAATGCATGAAGCACAAATCAAATAACAAATGCATGAACAATAACTGAATATTGTTTAGGGGACCTCCATGTTCTCAGGAAGTACCATTATCCCCGAAATATCAGAAAGTTACGTCTATTTTCTTTCTATCAGTGCGTAGTCATGAATTTTTTTATTTGATTAAACCGATTGTTAACTCTTTCAAATATCATATCGCTTACAGAAATTTATATGTACATCACTGAGGAGAAGATGGAGATGAATACTATAATAAAACGACAATGTAAATAATTCACATCTATGGAGACAATTATAAACATTAAATGCTAGGAAAATATCATTATTGGAAAATCTTGTGTACTTGTATTCTAATATATTTATATTACAATATAATACTAACAACTTAAACAAGGCTTCCATATATTATATCCCAAATCTAATTAAGTACAATTTTTTTTTTTCAATAATTGTTCCACATTGTAGAAGGATAAACCACCTCAGATAAAAAGCTAGTTTCAGAACTTCCTTCACCAAAGCTAGGTGAATTTCCTCCTTTAATATTCACAATATTTTGGGCACGATTTATAATATTATTGTTATTATCACCTTCCACGATATTTTTGGTACTCAAATGACTTAAAACAGCTTTAATTACTTTGTTATCACACGTAGGGGATGTTGTGGTGGCATTTAGGTAATTTCCAATATCAGCTGGAAAACCGCCGTAGGTGGCGGTGATAGGGGTCGATCCGGTGGGGGCGGGTGGGTGGTGGGGGTGGTGGTTGTGGGAGGTGAAAGTATGGTTAGGGGTGAAAATGGAGAAGCAGGGCACTTGCTCATAGTATAATTCATTCATATTAATATTGTTGTTAGGGTTTGTTTGGTCGAAATTGATGTAAGGATCCATTAATGGTGGAAGAGTTGAAGAACTTATTGTATCGTTATCGTAATATATGTTGCTGCTTCCTGTTCCATGTTTGGCAGCAAGTAATTCCTTGTTCTTGTGAAATACTCGGCATAATACCCAATCTTCCTGTAACACGAAAATAAGAGATGTTGAAATTTTATAAACTTACAAGAAATAAAGAATAATCTATTATATTATAGTCGATTAAATTATAAATACGAAATAGAAAATAATATACTATCAACGCATATAATTTAAATATCGAGAGAAAAGTTTTCATATATAATAGTATCCAACCATCCATCACCTAGCTAGTTATTGATGTTTTATGAGAGAAAAAGTTTATTTTTCTGAAATAACGTGTAGACGTGTTCAAGGACAAGGGGATTAGGTAATTAGGCTGTGTTGTTAATTATCTAAAACAAATAAATGGAATTTATTCTGATTAAACATGGATTTTGAAAGAATCATGACATTATTTTCTTATCATTGTAGCACTGATTTCTAACATACTATATCACAATAATTGTGTTAAATATGTCTCGCAAAACTTGACATCATTATAGAAAAATTGGTTACGAATCTTTCAAAGATTTCAAGGAATCAAATTCATTAATCAGATAATTAGAACATAATGTTCTATTGTATTTCCTACCTACTACTTATTCCATGTATAATTCGAACTAGTATTTTAAATTTTGTATTAGTCAAAGACACTTTAATTTTTTATAATTCTGTACCGAACATATTTTTATTGAGTTGAAGGTCTACTCGAAATAATTACTTTATCCTGAATAACGTCTGATATATTTTATCTTTGTCAGACTATTATTATTGTTAAATGTATTAATATATAATTCCTAAAAGTGAAATGATTAAGGTACTTACCTTTTGCTTAAAGTAGTTGTTGTAAGTTGGTCAACTACCAATACAGTTTTTTAAAGTAAAATAATTCACATATTTGTCATAACACATAAAGCCCATATTCTTGAAATGATAGAAGAAATTTCCAATGATGTTTACAGTTGAATATAAAAAAAGATTTTAAATAGAACTTAAGCGCATTTATAGCGATTGGATTAATTAGTAGGCCTAAAGAAAAGGATAATTTAGATAATTAAGCCAAAAGTTCGTTATCATGGGCCATAAATATACATGAACTGTCATTTATTATGTACAGGCACATAATTGTATTTTGCATGACGACAAATTAAATTCATGCTTATTTCACAATTTCTCAAATCATTTTTTTCAAAAAAATTAATATATATGAATGGACAGTTCTATTAATTGAAAATTACTTTTATCTACCTTTTTTTATTTTATAGTTTTATGGTTTTTTTCTCATGATAGAATAATTAATGAACTTTTCTGGACCTTAAAGTGAGCTTTTATCGGAAAAAGTAAATGCCAGTATGACCAAAAGAACTGCGTACTAGTCTTTTTTTTTTTTTTGACATATAAACTTTATATATCTACTATGATATAATATTCTTTAAACATAGATAATCCAAAATTAACCTAGTAATTACGTTTAAATTATGCATTTATCGTCTATTTTAAAAATTATTATATATGTATGTATAAATATTAAATTTAGAACTATCTGAAAATTCGAAAATTTTATGCTAGCAAGTTGTGTACCTTTGTAGAAGAAATTTGAGGACGAGTGTTAGTAAGGGGACCTTCAAGACGAAATTCATGCATGACCCAATCGCTTTTTCTTCCTTTTGGGGCTCTCCCTTGATAGAAAACTAGGGTTTTCCTCATTCCCACAAGACTTCCTTTTCTGATGATTGCCCGATCTTTTCCGGTGGCTTTCCAGTAGCCTGACACGGTGGCTCTGTTTGTTCGGAGCCCTGTCGCGTATTTCCGGTCACGTTGGCTGTAGAAGTACCACTCCTTGCCTCCAACACATGCTATTTCTATAAATATACGAGATTTATTTAATATGGTATCATAGCAAGAAAATAATAAAAAGATATACTAATAAATGAAGTATCATGCAATTTAACATGATATTAATTTGTGGTAAACTGTTTCTACGCAACGTAACCATACTAAGTTTGTAATCTTTTCAGCGAAGATGATCACACATTCAATATGATATTTTTGATGAATCGTCTCTAGGCATATCATACTTAGAATAACATGCTCAAGTAATTAAAATTGCTCTTAAATTCTAATCATTTAAGCTTTTGAATTAAGTTTGTGACACAATTCAATACAATATTTCACTTAAATTCTAATTATACTAATTAAGTTTCACATGTGAATTAATAATCCAAAAAATATATTCTTTTTTAATAATTTTAATTTTTAACTGACACAATCACACAATTAAACATGATATTTTTTGATTGATTGTTTCTAGACAATCTTACTAAGTTTCATACAATGACATGCATGATGAGAAGATAGGATTGAATACCATAAGAAACAAAAAACTAAAGGATGAGAAAAGGAAAGGGAAAAGGAATATGTCAATTTCATTAGTATTATGGAGAATTAAGAAGATGATAAAAAGGAGGGGGACCTATTTGATTTTGAAAAAAATGGCCATTATTGTGGCACCACCATGACTCACCTCTTTTGTCCATGAATATAATGTTAACTTTTATGTGCATGGGTTAAGTAATAAAATCTCTATTCAAAAATGGAGAGAATAATTATTGGAGGGCCATATTTTTGCAAATGGCTTAGGTAAAAGATGTTGATGGGGAACTTCAAGTTCAAAGTACCAAGGCAATGTATACTACTATTTCGTTTGAAAACTGAAATGTAAAAGAAAGAACTATTTTTAAAATAAAAGAATTAAGTTGATGCCTAAAAATACTAGCTAGTTGATCAACTTTGGTGGGCAAATTAGCTATTAATTAATTTCATATGATATATATTTTTTATCTCCTAATACCGACTCAAGCGCGCACCTAAACTAATTTTATTAGTATTTGCTATCTTTTATTAGCACAAATATCAAATAAATAAAAGGGAGATTCAAGTTTTAAAGGTTTTATGGGTTCCTAGATTGTAATTTAGAACTAATAAAATAAAATAGAACTTTATAATATGTGACTAACAAGAGGAATCAAAAACCACCATAAAATTGATAGGTTAAGGATTCGAAACACGTTGACGAATGAGCCAGAACACTCTTGATCTTCCTGATAGGATGGCGTGGAAAAAAAAGAGAAGAGGAAGCAGACCTTTGTTGAGGAGGATAGTAAAACTTAAGCGAATTTCTTTTCTACAGTTAAACTAAGTGACTATTTTGTTATTAGATTCTCAACAAATATTTCTTATATATTTGATAGATTTCTCAGTATAAATATAGGACATACATAAAAACTACTAGCTACTTTCTCGAGAACCTACTATCACCATCCTAGATCCACACTTACAGACACATACCCAATAAGTTAATCTAGATACGTATAAATTGGTCTAAACACGAACAACCCTATCAAGACAAAAGAACAATTGAGGATGTTGACAAGATAGCTTTAGAATAACACGGGGTAAAGTTATAACCAGAATTAGTTGTATTTAATTATCTCTAATTTGGAGTATAAATGTACACGCGTGTGGTTGACACAAAGCCACAAAGATAGACATGTAATTATGTGTTTCAATTTTAATTGATCAAATATATTTGCATTGTTAATCTCTATCGCTTTCACCATCTTTTGGTTGAACACAATATGCCAATAATGTCAATTTCTACAAAAGTTAATTGAATGAGAAATTCCAATATATATATATCTCATATATCTTTATAAGAAATATAGAAATTATATTCTTGAAAAGAAAAATCAGATCGTCTAATATATAAAGAAAATTATTCAACTTTACGTTTTTCTAATTATTTGGAAATGATTCGCAAAAGAAGAAATTTTCAGATAAGGAATTTAATGCATATTATATGTAGATTAAAATGATAGTTTTATAAATATAGTGTAATTTTTTTAACGAAAAGTGTTCAAGTAGACCATCATCCTTATTATTCTGAGGTGGTTAATTTATTTATTTATTTCCTAAAGAAAAGATTAGATTAAGCTATTGGAACATGCTAATAAATCTTCTGTGGTTACTTATTTTGACATTTAAATTAAAGACTTTGGGTTATATACAGGAAAGTCAAGCTATAGTGTAGAAAATACTTTGAGAGCGTTCAATGTACGCTGTCTGAACAAACAAATAAGCATAAAGGAAATTAAAATTATCAATATATTGAAACAATTTAATTTTTTCCTAATTAAGACTAATCACAATTATTAGCAGTATGTTATTCTTATATATATACCATAAATAGCAATAAAAAAAAAAGAAGAGAACTTTGTGCATAAATTTAGACCAATCCAGTAGCCATCACTTCATCCACAGCTCAATTAGATGTCAAAAATACAACAAAAAAATTTATTGATTAAAATAATTACAAAGAAAAATCCCCATCACAGTTTCCGAAAAATCAAGAACTCTTGATCAATAATAATACATAGAAGTATATCAACAACCTTAATATTTAAGATGTGAATGAAACAAATACGAGTTTTTATCATGAAAAAGTTAGGAAATTCTCTAGAAGAAATACAGACATACCAGGAATTTCCCAAGGTTCGGATTTGTTAAGGTCAACTTCGATGAGAAGAGGATATTGTTGTTGGTCCGTGGATTGATCAACTTTCTTCATTAAATAATCACAAATAAGTTCTTCATCTCTTGGATGAAATCTAAATCCTGGTGGTAGTTTTGATTCCACCATGCTCAAACTGCTGTTGCTACTCATTTTTTGAAGAAAAAAGAAAGAAAGAGGAGAATTAAGTCTATGTTCAAAAGGGGAGGTGGTAGATAAGAAGATATGATATTTCCCTATAACACCACCAAATGGTACTCTAGTTCATCTATATATAAGCTCTATTCAATATAGTTCCCATGTCTAATTTTATTACAATTTTATATGTCGGTATTTGAACTGAACACAAAATTTAAGAAAGAAAGAAAGAATTTTGCTTATATTTACATATATATAAAAAAAACAAAAAAATCGAGGGGGGGGGGGGACAGGGGAGACTGGCAGCCCGATGCACTAAAGTTCTGGCTATGTGCAGGGTTCGACCACAAGGGTCTATTATACGCAACATTACCTTGCATTTCTACCAAAGGTTGTTTCTAAGGATTGACCTTGTGACATATACATAATAAAATTTATTGACGAAGTTACATATATGACTTTTTTTTACCAGACATAGAGTTTACAAAGAAATGAAAAACTTTTGACATATATAAAACGTAATAAATAATTTATGATTTGATTTAATATATCATGATATTTTGGTGCTACCTAATAAAAATATATTATAAAAGTAAAATGAAAAGTTTAAAATTAAGATAATAGTAAAAAGCATCCAACAATGACCTTTGAGTTTGAGGAGAGAAACTAATTTATTCCTTAATATAGTAAAATATTATGTGTCATATTTTTAGAATATACAAAAAAAAATAGAATATGTCATATAAAAAAGAATAGCGTTGAGGACCTGGTATTATTTCTCTTGAGTAGGTAATTAGTTGGATACATTCTTTTGTTAATATTTTTTTTAATTTTCGCTAAATAAAATCAAGTGGTTAATTTAGTCAACCAATAATTCCTTGGAGTTTTTTTAATAATATAAAAGGGAGATGTGTGTGGTTTGAATTTCGAAGAGGATTCTTTTGCCCACGTATGATGATGACATGGCTTGCCAATTGTTGCCAACTTGCTGACGTGTTATTTGATAACTGAGTCATTGCCAAATTGTTGGGAAGTTAGATCCAAATTGATGACAACAATAATATTAGAATGCAGATTTTATCACTATCTCATAGAGATAAAGAGATTGTTTTTGGAAGAGATATACCAATCGAGAATCGAACTCGGATCTGTACCGTGGCAGGATACCCTACCACTTATAAATTATATGATATAAATAAGATGACATAATTTTTTTCAGCATAAACAACTTATTGAATTCTCTTGATATATATATATATATATATATATTTTGGAATAAACTTATTTGAAATTTTTAGCGTTGTCACTGAATGAGGTGTACCTATCATATCTCCCCTAGTGCCACTTGCTAATAAATCAGTTTATTTTGAAAGAATAATCTTATATAATTGCTTGATAGGGTTCAACTTGAGGCAAGTTAGAAGATTGTGGTGAGATATGAATAGAAATTCTTCATTTTAAATTAAAATTTTTATTTTGAGTCTCGCGTATATAAAAGAACTTTGTATAAAATATTTTTCACTTTTTAATAAGGAACGATCAAAGAGTAGAATAGAAAGCTAATAGATAGTTGTGTACTCTCTCGTTCTATTGTCGGATAAATTTGGTGCACCATAACTCCTTATGTACCAATACCATTCGTATTAGCATCGTAGTTTCTTATCCCTGATTTTTGTCACTACACGTTGTTTCTTTGCTTTAGTTATCATACGATTTTGTTGTTGTTACTATTTCTTTTCTGATCAATGTTATGTAATGATTTCTGTATTATTTGCTATGTCTTCTTTTTATGTATACATACATATATATGATTGTTTTGATATGTATCACTCGAGCCGAGGCTATTTTGAAAATACCCTATTTATTCTCACGAAATAAGGATAAAATCCGCATATACTCTATTTTTCTTAAAATTACAATAAATATATTATAATCATTGTTATAAGTTCTATAAATATGAATTTAAATTTATGAGAACCTGACTATAAATATCAAACATGGTGGAGAGTTGGCACCGAACAAGATGTAAGCCACCATCTAGAAATTGAGATTACTGCTATTCTAAAAAAGCCCACCCACTGTACTCAACTGTTTAATGAAAGCATGACGTTTTTGGAGTGACCTGTTTTGGCAGTCCACATTCATTTTTTAACCTTCAATGGTAAGTCCCACTGCTATTGGTAATCTAAATTTGTCCATAATAGACCATCTTTTTCCAAAAGGACAATAATGATTAATTTTGGGGCTTGGGTTCACCAGAGTTTTTCATTAAAGAGTCAAAAGAAAGTACTCATATTCCATATTGTGTGGTACAATACCAAACTTTAATACTATCCAATAAGAGGGAAATTCCTTTGTTGTGTAGATTCACACTCTTCTTTTGCTCGTGCGGGTGTTTTTTTCAACTTCTTTTCTAGCCTAACCAATTGATTTTTTTTCGTTTTATGAAAAGACAGTTTTATTTCTATATATCGAAAATAGAAAAATGAAACACGAGAAATCCCCCCTCCCCTCCGAAACAAAAATTAGCAACCCTTATGGTATCTCTGTCTTGTAAAATGAGAAGTTGATAATGTCTTTTTTTGTACGAGGTCACATATATTCAAGATTGTCTTGCTACCAATCCACCTATATTATAATGTCTAATATTAAACAACAGTATCAATAGTAAATGATTAGAAGACGAAATTTCAAACAAGAAAATTTATCATCGAATATATATGTATAAACATACAAATTGGCCTCATATGAAGTGTGATTTTTGGGCAAAGGAGTTTGTTCCGCAGTCTAGGCTTTGTGTCACGGCCTTAGAACTCAAGCTAAGTGTCGTGCGGCACTAGTCGATTTGTCTGCGGAATTTACTTCATATTGCAAACGCTAGTAAGTCTTATTGCCTAAGATCGTTACTAAGGGAACGTTAGCAAGCAAACAAAGAAAGTTTAAAGGAAAGATAACATTTATTGCCTTATGAGAAAGCTATACAAATGCTTGTGAGTATAAGATTTCTAGGTATTTGCTGGATGATTAAGAAATGAAAATAGTCTTCCTATATATGCAAGTTTTCAAGGCCGTTGCTATAGTGAATCCGGCCGTTGCTACAGTGAAAGTGGCCGTTGCTACAGTATCTGTAGCCGTTGCTACAGTAACGGCCGTTTCTAACCGTTAACTACAATGCTGCTACAGTACTGACCGTTTCTGCCCGTTGCTACAGTACTGCTATAGTATTCTGCAGATTTCCAGCAAGCTTCGGAGCCTTTCGGAGTGCGTCGAACACGTTCCTGCGCAATCTTTAGGTGAAATTGTGGCGGAAGGTGTCATTTAGCTCCCTTGACTATATTAACTGTTTTGTATTGAGTGGATTATATAATAACACCATGAGATAAACATAGTTTTAAATTGTAGTGTAAAGTAAGATCTAAGAAACTGATTTTAGGGACATAACGCATGAGACGAAAAGGGAATTCAAACAAAATTTCATCCACGTCGCCACAAAATTAAAAAAGAAACTCAGTCAAAAATGCTGCTCATAATTGATTACATTTGATTGAAATTTTTGTTGGATGATTGATGTAAGAAAAGAAATTGAATTAATGGCCACACTTCAAAAGGGTCCCTTTGGTTAATAAAGTGTGAAGTGAGTGTGTTTTGCAATAATAGCCACACTCCAAAGGTTAACAAAAGCAAGAATATATCTTAAAAAAATAAACCCCAAATAGGAAATTATAACAAGTACAATACAAGATAAGATGATGAAAATGATCGACCATCAAAACATTATGATGAGTAAGCTAGCAATTAAAGATCAATCACCCAATATTATGACTAGTTCTAAACCACAAGTGACAGAAATATTTTATTTTTACTACACAATTATATAAGTTATCATGAATAATGGAGCAATTTGTGATTTGGTAAAAATAATAACTAACATGCTATGATCTATTAAAATTTGCTAATAATATAATTTTTTTTGCTACTAGTGTATTAACTTAAATCTATTTGGATATTTATGGTATTTTGAATAAAATAAACAAATATAGGTCTGAAATCGTTGCTTCATTTCAAACATTTATAGCAGCCACCAATACTATTTCTTACTTTATGATCGTAAAACTTGAGCAATTATTGAATCAACCCACTTGTTCTAATCCAATCAGTTTAATTTTTAAAAAAATTATTTTAAAGAAAGCTTATGATAGATAAAATTTAATTACATTTAGTTATTCTCAGTGAAAAAAGCGAGTCCCAAGAATGAATCGAACATATATACACACACATATACATATAAATTTTAGAACTCATAGTTTTATAAACAAAATATGTTCACACTAATAATCTCAAATGTTATTGAACACAACAAATTTAAATCTTCAATTTATCTTGACACGCAAATTAATTTAGAGGACAGCTCATTGGATCGTGTCAGCACTTTTTATCTTTAGGAAATTAAAATTCCTTAAAATCATAAAGGATAAATTATATAATAAGACAAACACGCGATATATATTTATTATATACCACTATCACTTGAAAGAAACATAATTTCTAACTATAATTAAGCTTTTGCTATTTTCTCTCTCGGGCCTCTTTCAAATACAAATTATAATACTAAACATACAAATACAAATGTTAACAGTCGTTTATAGGAATATAAATGATAAATGTCAATTTTATAAGCCCTTTTCGGTGATACAAATACACATGTATTTGAATACAAATTGTATTTGTTGATTCAATTTATTCAGTAATACAAAATATATTTTTTATTAATATTATATTTATTGATACATGTACATACTAATTACATTTATACAATTACCCAATAAATATACAAATATAATTCTCCCCTCTTCTCCTCTCTGTCCCTTCTCTCCAATCTCGCTTGCCGTCTCCTTCCTATATGTAGCTAATGACCGTAATTAATAATTATAGCTATTGTTGCCTCATTATATTTTAAGTGTTTATTCTTTTTTAAAAATCTCCGCTGAAAGACTATTTTGAGTACTTCAAATAACCATTTCAAGTCTCATTTAGCTACAACTCAATCATAATAACCAGTTGTTCATAAGCTTTATTAATTACCTATATAATTTTTTGTGATCAAATTTCCATGGTTAGATTTAATTTGGTAGAAAGTTCTATTTAGAATATTGTTGAATATGTCATCGTCTTGAATTTTCTAGGAAAAGTCAAAAGATTAACGTTCCTTTCTTTAAAAAGAGTTGCTTATGAAACACTCAAAGCCTCCAAAAAAAATTGGATCATGGAAAAAGATAGTCAAAAATATCCAAATGAAAGATTAATTTGAAAACAATAACTATATAACACAGCAATAATTATCACATGACTCGAGACTGTCTAAACCCAGTCCAAACTTCCAAATCTAAAGATAATTCTCTACTAAGAATATAAGAATTAGCGATGGATAAATTCTAAAATAAAACAACGAAATTGATTGCAAATTATATTAAATAACAGATTTAATAATGAATTGTCAAAAATTAATTTAGTTGACTTCAATTTTATTTTATTTTTTCGTAGTGGTTAGATTATCTCCTATTAGTTAAATAAAGCTGGTAATCGTTTAGTTAAAACTGAATAATCTACTAGATAATTTTATAAATTAATCTTCCATTCTTCCTATCTAGGACAAAGGAGAATCTAAATTACTGGCTACGAGTTCACATTGTTTCAATAATTGTTATCTAAATCACGTCTATATTAAGAAATTTACTAGATACTTATAAATATTTAATTGTGATTCAATTATTATTATTATTATTGTGGTATTAACATGAAATTGACATAGGACTAGAAATCCATAACTTTAAATGACGATCTACTATAATTACTATCTCCATATACCACCTTTCTGTATAATTTTACAAAATGTATATTGACCTTCCTCCCACCCTAGAAATGTTTTCAATAGACCTCAGCTCGATCAGAAAAAGATGAATATTAATCCTATTTAAAAAGCTATAGATTATAAAATAAAAAGAATCTACTTAATTTCATAATTTTTTTTAGTCTAAAGCTGCAATATTTAATAGGTTAATAGAAAGACTCTAGATAGACTTCATGAACAAACAACTGATAAGATTCAAGCCATTTTCATCCAGTTATATAAGTGTTCAATTTATGACAGTAAGTGTTTAATGTTTGGAAATGCAAGTTTTTGTATTTTATACCAAATTCCTTGAATTGTTTGAATACTGTCCTTTTCTTTTGATGGCAACTTATTAAGTAATCCTGTTTTAAATAGTAACCACTACATTATTTCAATGTCATTTTTACTATACTACTAAAATCTGATTTGTCCCACCTACTAATGAACTAACAACTGTACTAAACGACAAATATTTAGTCAAAGCTTCACGTGTGTCCGCTCCAAAAAGTGACACCTGTTAGATCCCATTTTTTCTTCATGTCAAAATCAAAAGGCTCCTGAAGTTAATGCTCTTGACGGCGAGCATGGGCCACTTTACTTTGGACCTTTGAATTCTATCCCCTCTAGAAAAACTCTTACTATTAACAACAATTTATTTAATTTCATGAGGTGGTGGTGACAAAATTTAGTTACTCTTTTATTGATTCATTCGATCTGTACATCAAATTGTAGGATCAAAATTCTTGGTGCATGGGTGAACAAAGTTGTATGTTGGAAGTTGACAAGGATGAGGTGTAATTGACACTCAAGTAAACAATATCACATATCAATGTTAAGAAAATCTTCTGATTTCGTACGACTAAGGGTCTCAAAATGAGCCCAAATATAGGTAACTCATCCGAAATTTTATGGGTTAGGCTCAATTTAAATTGAATTCAATCTCAACTCATTTCAAGCTTTAATCTATTTTAAAAATAGGCATTTTACATAAATCTTATACTTTTTTGAGCTAATTCCAACTAGTACCAACTTTTTCTCTAATTGAGCCCAATTTGATCTCCAATTTCAACTCGTTCTAAGGTTCTTTACTTGCATTGATATAATGCATATTTTCTATCTATTTTATATTTTCTATGATTTATCTAGCTATTTGTAACTTTTTATTTTTATTTTTTTGAATTAAAATTCAAATTATGATTTCCTTTTCTTTCCTTTTTTGCCATATCTAGTTTATTCTGCTTATGAATTTTTGAGACGAGGGTTTCCAGGAAACAATCTCTCTGTCTCTATGAGGTAGCGGTAAGGTCTGCGTACATTCTATCCTCCCCAAACCACATTTGTAGGATTCTACTGGGTATGTTGTTGTTGAAATTCAAATTATGGTCATAAAAAGTAAATAATAATACGTTAATATATCGAAATTGAGCAGGTCAAATTGGCGAGTCATGACCCAACCCAAATTTTAACCCATCTGAGCCCAAAGTAAATTTGGGCGGATCATAACCCGATCCAATTTTTTTTTTGATTTGCACCGGACGTCCGAGTCTCTTAGAGCCCCGACTAATCCCGAGGGTGCACAAGCCCCCAACAAGGAGTTTCCCGCAAGTGCACCACAATTAATTCAGGTTTTACCCAGTCCGATGACCCTCAGAAATTGTTTGCACCCACTGGGTTTCAACCAACCCGACCCAATTTTTATTTGAACTTTATTTTAACATTCTCAATTTCAACTCAACCCGCCTGTTTGACACCCTCACCCAACTAATATTAGAGGTGATAGACTATCTTTACCCCTAGCTTGAAGACACATACACATACAAAAGAAGCTTATGAACTTCGTTGGCCATAATTATAGATGATGTAGGTGAAATACAATTGATCTCCAGATAAGCTCAAAGTGATGAATCATGACATAGTTGAAAAGAAGAAAGGAAGTACATATAAAACGTAAGAATAATTTTAATGGCAAAGGCTTTGAAAAATAGGTCCGGAAGCAGATAATGTTAAACAATGCTTGTTCATTGGAGGCTAGTCTCCAAAGCCATTTTTATTTTCTAAAATAAGGTAACTTGTCTTAGAGTATAAAGCTCGGTAGAAATATGAACAAAATATCCGGATTGAGGTTCGATTTCCTAATAATATTAGCAGGTGGAGGGGAGAATTTGATATGAGACAGATTTGTTAGGTTTATAGATAAATGAATACAATTAGGCCTGTCTCCATCATTACACTTAGGCAAGTCCAGAAGACTTTGTATGCATGCATCGGTTTGGCAGAGTATTAACCAAAGATTAAACAACAAAACTCTTGATGTACTTAACCTAGTTTTAAAATTACCACTTTTACACATATACATTAGTTATTACAATCTTGTTCAGATACTTTCTTTTTGAGCCAACGTCTCTTGGAAATAGTTTTTCTACCTCATAAAGGTGGGAATATGGTCAAAGTATATCATACCCTCCCCAGGCCCAGTTTTGAGATTACACTGGTCATATTCCTCCTAAACAAAAGATAACAAAAAGTATAAAAGGAGTTAGTAAAGGTACCTTCTAACTTTTGCAAATATGTACATGTAACACCCCACACCTTACAATACTAGTACAATTCAAAGGAAACATGACATGAAGTGGGAAAATTGACGCTAAATTTTAAAAGTGCTTGAATCTCGTGTTAACGGGCTATATGTGCGTCTAACGTTTAAAGGGGTCGAG
>JAPFFP010000099.1:15308222-15346859 GCA_026153255.1 Solanum medicagineum
ACCTAGTCATACGCATTTTCTTTTGGCTTATTATTACAGTTTATCTCCTTAAAGGTATGTCAAATGTGGAAACTCATCATAATGTGTATAGAAAATGTATAGATATAGGTTGGTTCTCCCGGACCTTATCGGCAGCGGGTGCCAGTCCGCCCTAACGGGATTTGGGGCGTACACTTCATACAACTCCCCGACATCCACAGAAAGTACTCTATAAAGATTTTGCAAGTCATTTTCTCCAACAGGTAAACCTGCACTACATTCTATTCAGCAACGGCAATTATGATAAATAATGCACTTTATAATTTGTTGTACTTGGTCAAAGTTACTTATCCAAAATTTTGCACTGGTATACTTAAGAATTAAGCTTCTATTTCAACCTTTACATACTGTCAGTAGAAATATGCATACAGTACATGAAAATAAAAAAGCGAAGATTGAAAAGGCCGGCACACAATCCTGACATTTATTTACTATTATAAGAATGAGTTACTTGCTAGAAACTTGATCACATTAAGGAAACAAGAATAACACAAATATAAAATCTAATCAATGTGTAAGTAGCCTAAAGTTCATGTCATCACCTATCATTCGTCTATTGTCCTTGAATACTTCATAGGACAGTGGACACAACCGTCGAGCTTATATTATAGTAATCAACTTGTTAAAACAAAGATAGTTTCTTATGACATAATATCACGAGTGAATAACGGTCAATAAGATAATCACAAGTATACAAAATAGTCAGAATATAAAACCAATCGATATCTAAGTTGGCAATAGGTTGGATATATAAAAGATTATAGAAGGTAACTGGTTGATATTAAACAAATCCACATCTTAAGTAAAATAATTCAATTGATAACCATACTCTGATTCTAGGGCTTCTCTTCTCACCTTAGAGAAAAGACAGCACTGGACAACTTGAAATCAAATGTTAAAGAGAATCTTTCAGCCAACACATCAACATTAACCCAATGCCTCAAAGGCTCCCGCCCATTGCGGGGTAAGAGGGGGCCGGATGTACGCAGCCTGACCCCTATGTTTAAAAGCATAGCGCGAACAACAGCCAACACCTTGCAAACAAATACCTATAGATAAAACTTCTGGGGAAATAAGGCCACAATTAGATGCTAATTGACCAACAGCTACGAACATTAAGTCTTCTATTGCTTCCATTTAAGAGAAGTGAATATAAATATAATACTGTTTTACCATTAAGAGATTCATGTAAATACTTGCTTCCAGAAGGACCCTGTAGAAAGCTAGTTCCTGGTCGCAAATTGCTTCCTTTTCTTCTGTTCATTTTTCCTCTAAGTTAAAAAGGACTTCTTAAAAAGCATAAAACACCAAAGCGGTCAAATTATCTGAGAACACACACAGCAACACAGTATGTTGAATCACATTTTGGGGACTTTCAAACATTTTCTAATTTGTAATTTTCTTAGCTATGATAGCCATATTCCTCGGAGATAACACAGGATTAAAAATAGGTAAGAGGCAGACTTCCAGATCACTGTCATACTCCTGGAGGAGCAATAATCGATCAAGCAGTATAAGAGTTTCCAAAACGGGACCCAGGGCAGCACGAAGAGACCAATAAGGCCCAATTAACTCCTGCAGAAAGTTGATTACTTTATCAGAGTAAGAAAGGATTCTTGTTCTTATAAAGGAATCTTTTTTGTTGTTTAGCAGGGCGCAAATAGAATATAAGGACGAAGACATCTCTATACTATCTCGAGAATAAAATCACCAACGATCACGCATATCAACTAAGTAGCTTTCTGGCTACTTGAATAGATCATAAGCAGCTAATTTTATGCAACTTTGAGCCAGTTAGGACTGGCATGTTCAACTCCCGAGAATCTGAAAGAGCAATGATGCCATACATACTGTACAACCAACAGACCTCCATTCCTAAGAGAGAGATATTACGTCAACTAACAAACAACTAGGCCACAATATTGCTGAACCTCAACTTAATTGAGATATTTTTTACCTTTTAGAACCACATCAATTAAATTGATGGAGAGAAGAAATATCTTGACCACTTCAATTATCCAACTATGAACTTCAAGAGGCAATGTTGTTTGGCAAAACCAATGACTTTCAAACTAAGCAAATTGAACACCTCTTTATCAAAATTATACATCAAATCTTGGCCCACCGAAAATCAAAGGAAAGGAGAGATGAGTAATATATTGTTTCTTGTAGTTTGTCTTTAAAAGGTAACGGAAAGAGAACCAGCTTAGAAGCACAGTGACGGACATGAAAATGAGAAGAGAGTTTGACAAGGTCCCCGAAATTGCATTTGCATTAGATTTAGAACTAACAGTTTTTAAGTGCAGTCAAACCCAACGAATGATAATGCTCCAACGAAATCTTTTATGATACTAAAGTAATAATATCATTAAAGACCTACTTACAGAGTATGATTGAGACTCCCTCCAGACTGCACTGTAAGCTGTATCCTCTAAATGAGGGAGACGTAAGCGACCTAACCCAGACTCACAAAATTTTACAAATAGAGAGTATCTGTCCACAGCTCTAGAGTCGCAGCTTTCAGAACTCTGAATAAAAGAGTATTCATGAAGAAACCCCATACTCTCCTGTGGTTCACCTGCATAGAAACGACTTGAGAGCCTATTACTTAATAGGCAGCCTTCATAGCTTCAACACTAGAGTATATACAACATGTTATTTCTATTTGTGTAGCCAAATGATGTCATATTTATATTTAAAAGAAATGTTATCAAGTTTCTTTTTTATGTTTCTTATTCATGCATGGAGTGTATTTCAGTATGTCATGTTAGATTTCGTTCTCCCAATGCAAGTTAAGGCATCAGGTAACAGTTGCGTCCTTCAAGTTTTGGGGCATGACAATAACATATGTACAGTTGCATAAAATGATGAAATCTACAAAAAATATAAGGCTGGTCAAGAATATATGAAACGTGTTATGAATAAGCATTTGACATAAATTCTAATGAATAGGTTATTCAGATATTAATACTAGATAAACCTTATACGTTTTACCTTGAATCCCAGTGAAGTTTATCAATGGTATCCTTTATAAGTACTCACCAGATTCTGAAGGGCCCCCATGATCCAAATTAGACTCCAGGATCCTTTGATTCTGTTGGCGTCGTAAGGCTTTCCCTTGACGCCCTATTGTAGGGCTTTCTAGCAATATGTTTGGATAATGTCTGAAGAGAACCTTCACAATAACTTTAGGTTAATGGACTACTGCAGGGACTAGGTGCACATTAAAGTCACTGCTATTGGCAAAATGTTTCAACGGAAGGACTTATAGATAAGCCCAACGAAACCAATTAAACTAGTAGACCAAAATAAACAGCAGGTACCATCTGGAACGCAGCACGGAATGCATGCAACTCAAAGTTGTGCAGCCCTGCATGCTCACCCAAGCCTCTCCATCTGTCAGCACTCTGATAAAGCAACTCAAGGTCGGATTTACAACTATAATGAGAAGGTAGACAACTTTCTAGATGCAATGAAATTCAAGCAAGTTTTACAGCAAGGATCAACAAAGAATAGTGTAATACTCATCTACCTGACAAGCTAGATCGCGAGC
The DNA here is from genome assembly GCA_026153255.1 of Solanum medicagineum. Classification (NCBI taxonomy): domain Eukaryota; kingdom Viridiplantae; phylum Streptophyta; class Magnoliopsida; order Solanales; family Solanaceae; genus Solanum; species Solanum medicagineum. The sequence goes on from JAPFFP010000099.1 coordinate 15,311,815, forward strand.
ACTTTTGTCAAGCATTACTCCAGCAGATTTAACACCTTGACTTACAGGAAAACCACAACAAGAATCCACTGTGTCAATAGCTTCCTCAGAAAGCAAGTTATAGCAGCAACCTACGCTAATCACCGCCTTAGCTTTGTCACATTCCAAGAATGTCCTTAAATTATAAGAAATATTAAGTCAACTGTGCATCACACAAATATCAAACTAAGAGAAACTATCACAACCTAAAACTACTCCGTAAAGCAAACTAAGATAACAATGAGCCATTAGAAAGAATTATTCACATAAAGCTTCTCAAACTATAAAACCTAATATGCTTGAAACATGAAATCCAGAGGCAAGAACCAACTTCAAATGATATGTTAAGGTCTTAGCATGACAAGGAGAATAGACTCTTTTTTTTTTTTTGAAACAGGTAACTATAAAGGTGAAGCGATATTGGACATCCATCTTTCTGGACATAGTATTTTATGCACTAAAAAACGCAAGTTGAACTCCACTATACAGTTAGATAAATGGAGTACCCATAAACATTCAGGGTCATCTAGCACCCTTTAGTTATTGTTACCCCCCTTTAGTTATTGTTAGGTCAGTACCACCTCATGAGACTTAGAAAGCAGCACGACATACAATATGGTACTCACCTCAACATTGTCACTGAGAGGTCTCCACAGGCATGAAGTCCAGCAATAACCAATGCAGAATCACTATAAGACCAAGGTGGTGATCTATCCTCAGCAAGTCGAGATGGCTGAGAGACTGAACATTTTTGGCTCAAATGTTGATTCCCTGCATCATTATTCTCTGTTGGGGACTTACTCAGGGACTTCAGTGTATCAGAAGACAGCACTCGGCATGTAACTGTCTTTGGCAGACTAAACTCTCTTTGTTCGGAGCTGGAAAAAAGGGAAAAGGATTACGGATAAGCAGTCTGAAAGAGGAAGACCATCCAATAACATTACACAAAATAATGATCCTAACTAAATGTAACCATGAATAAGACTGAAGTAGCACTGAGGTAGAGGCATATTCTGGTCAACTGGACAATGAATACTGCCAAAATTTCTGCAATAAACCAGCTTTTCTGAAACACCCAACCAGAGTACCTATAAAAAGTATTTCATGTGCTAACAACAACATACCCAGTGAAATCCCACGGGTGGGAAAGTATTTCATGTGCTAGTGCTCATAAATTGCTTTAGAAAAACCAAGACAGTATTGTTAAACTTAACACACGTATTTTTGGACGTCTGAAAATAAGGTGAATAATGAGGCAGTGGAGATTACTGCTCGCCACTGTTATTTATTGTGTAATGTTCAACCAATAACTCAAGTTGCAGTAGTTTTTTTTTTTTTAGGGGTAACTTCTCAAAGTTGCACTAGTTAAAAAGTTCATTTCCCTCTCTGAGGAAACAAAGAAGTTTATCTCCCTAAACACAATGCAAGACTCTTAGCTATATTCAGTTTAGTTTCATCTCCTCTTAATCAAACATAAAACTAGTCAAATATAGTCTTCAACTTTCAATTTACAGCCAAGATTTTCAAACCATTTTCTAGTGTTACATAGGTTAATTTTAACCTAGTTCATATAAAGATTTCATTAGCATAAGGAATATGTGCTGCATACATATGATAATTTCGACAAGTAAGCATTCTGAGACTCTACCTACCAATTTTTACGCATCTTAGCTGCATAGTGTTTCCTGATTCGTTCTGCACGTGCATCAGTAATCTTCCCATGATGTGAACAAGCATCAATTGCAATTACAGAAAGCTGGTAGTCAAAAGCAAGCACTTGTGCAAGATAACCCTACACCAGATGAAAAGTCTAAATAGAAGCAACGAACAGGAAAGCCAGATAACCCAAATGATTATTTCTCCAACAAAATTATTTGAAAATTATCTTTTTGTTATTTTAATCAGGTAATCTCGGAATTTCATTTGCTATTGGATACAAAAAAAGGAGTTAGCTCTTTCACAATCAATCTACCTGTATGAATTCTAAGGAACTAACAGCGTCAAGAAATTCATTGAATCTATTGATAATTTGAAGGTTACTCCAGCCGGAAAGGTTCACAAGGCATTTAGTTTTCAGCTGATGTGTAGTAGTTCAGAATTACTACAACATTAATTCTGTTTTGCACAATATTTTAATGGGAGGAGCTTAAATGGAGCTGGAGCAACATGAAGAATGAAAATTCTACATGGGATTGTGGCATACTTGTTATTGTATTTAGAATTACTTGAAAAGGTTTTTGATTTTTATTCTAAGTCCATCAGGAGTAATTGCAACTTAAGGCTGTCTGGTGTTCAATTTATTAACCCATCGTGGAATTCCTAAAACAACACACCCAGTGTAATCCACAAGTGGAATCTGGGGACGGTAGGATATATGAGACCTTACCCCTAACTTTGCAGGGTATAAACCCCACATGGAAATGACCCAAATATATTAACTAGCACGATATACAAACTCACAGAAAAGTCTTTGGTCATGTAGAGTCTACCTATGTAATGAGTCAATCTACAAAATGAATTGAGATAAAAATAAAATTTAAGTTATAATCCTAATATGCAAATATAAATTACACACACATAATAATCAACACCATAAGAGGCAAGAATATCTGAATTGCATAGGAACTGGCCTGATAATTGTACAAAGCAGAAGGGGACATACCTGTCCAGCACCAACATCAACAACTGTTGGCGCTCCAACTTGCTTTGCGACTAAACTGACCAGAGCAGAAAGCACTTCCACCTGCTTAGACAGTATTTTACCATTCTATCATTCAGATATAGAAAATTAAAACCGTATAAGGAATCTGCATAACAGGTTCTTTTGACTTAAGCTCAAATTAGGAAAAACATTTAAAATCGAAAAACAACCTCTTAAATCCTTTGATCCGTTTGGTCAAAACTTCTGAAAATCTATTATGTTCTTTCATTCAGGTTGAGACAAAGGAGTATGCTTAGAAGCTCTATGGTGTGTAAAATCAATATTACAAAAAATACTTTGCAATCACATGCTGAGAGCAGAACATAGCTAGCAAGGTAGGCCGCTTCTCTGGTGTACCTAAAAGCTAACAGTAAAAGCTTGATGGTATTTAAAAAAAAAAAAAAAGAGAGAAGCTTCCGCAAATGACCTTATATCAGCAGGTAGTCATCTACAAAATTGAACACTAGAAAGCAGAAAGGATAAAGCACTGCTCCAAAGATTTGTAGCCAACCAATTGAGCACAAAGATAGGTGTAAAGAGGACAGCTCATAATTTCATGCCTTACTTCATGCTTTTTCTTATGATTCATGCCTTGAGCTAAAACATTACTTAGTGAAGCTATGTGCATTCCACAAAATTCCTGCAAGCAAACAGAGGAAGTGAAATTCAATACCTTACTGCCTTACAAAATGGTCTTGGACGTTTTGAAGAAAAAAGAACTAATTAAAAGACAAGAACATGAAAGGTATCACTATCTCCAGCTAAGTTGCTCGGACTCTTCACTGTTGGTGCCGCACCCGTGTCGATACGACACGGGGATGGGTGTGGGTGTGGGATCCGTGTCCGATTTGGTCAACCGGTTTCGGATACTTTGACCAAAATCGATGGGGAAAATTTGGACGGTTTTAATGATTTCTATTAAGGTGAAATTGAAGAAAATGGAATACCTTTTATATAGAATTTTCTATGTCACCTTTTTCTTTGATCTCTTTCCAGGATTCTCTTCAAGTTTTCCACATAATTTAGGTTTTATCACTCTATTTTCAGATATTTTAGTTATTTTAGGCGAATCCCCGCACCCGTATCCATACATGGATCCATATCCCCGAATCTTAAAAATTATATCATGAAGGATCTGACCTCTGGATCCACACCCGTACCCAAGTCCGAGCAACTTAGATCTCCAGAAGGGCATGAGACTACCAATGGAAGGGGTCTCTAGCACCTTTCAAGGACTCATTAGACTTCAGACAGAAAAATATACAAAATGAACCAGCAATAGCAGAAGGCAAAATATCCGTAGTCTAGTTCTATAGAGATCATAACCCAGAAGCCACAACAACTAACCAGAAGAAATGCAACCAGACAGCGCTTAAAATATGGAATAGCATTAAGTAACAAAAATGGGATTATATAAGTAGGAAACCTCTAATGGAAAACCTACAACTACTGTGTATCACAAATTTAAGAAAATAAAAATAAATATACCTGAAAATCAGCCTGTTTACGTGAAAGAGAAAGAGACCTCAGAGTAAGGATGAACTCCTTCAGTGAGACAGGCCAGTGATCCTAACAACATAAATGAACAGCGTTAATTAACGAAGAAATATAGATTATCTTACTGTTATATATACTAGTAAGTTGGCAGACAATAAGGTTGAGTTTCTGTGCTCTTTTTCTTTCTTCTAGTGATCGTGATATTAAACACCAAAGTATTGAGAATCTTGTTATTTAAAACCAGACAGAGAAAGGAATCAATAACACACTAGAAAAGTTATGGCCATGCTTATCCAAATTACATTTGATAGTTATTGTCCAATAATCAACAGCAACAACAACAATTACACCTCAATCCCAAACTAGCTGGGATCAACTATATGAATCCCTACAATTCATATGGCTCAGCTACCAAGACTCAAGCCAATAAAACTTTGTTATTTGTTGAACTTGTTACATTCAAATATAAGCTCAGATACTCGTAGTGAGAAGTGAAAATATGTGCTACCACTTGATCTCCTATAAGTAATTTCTTGCAAAAGTGTGAAGTTCCTCTTCCTGGAAGCAAAGCAGCTAGTGAACCTCCTAGTAGCTCTACACTTTCTATAACTCCAACTACCACACGAATTCGAATTAGAAATGCTTTATTAACAGGCAACAAAACAATTCATCTAAATACACAAGAAATTAACAATATAAGCGTAAAGGAAGGAAGTAAGAGCAAAAAACATAGATATAACTACCTGAACCACACCAGAAGGTATTTGGAGAAGATTTCCAACCGACTCCTTCTGTAAACAATCCATCCATTCTTTATCAACAGCTTCCCAAAGTCTATCCTGCATATACTCGCAAAATTTTTCAATGCAAAGCATAGCGCAACTAAGGTTAATTCACAAATGAATCATATCATAGATGTAAACTGAATAGAAGATGAAGACCTTGAAAAAGTTGACGACGTGAGCACCTAAGAGATAACGATAAGGTGCAATGAAGTTGATTATTGCATGAATCCATTCTAGGGTTTCACTTGCAGTTTTGCAAGAATACTTGCACTCTTCAGCCATGGAGGGGAAAATTTGCAGTCTCCCGCCACAGTTAGCTCGGGTTGCTGGTGATTTCAGTCCAAGTTCTAGTGTAGGAAATACAAAATAAGGCGGGGTCATGGGCCTGTCAGCCCAGATATTTATATATTGGGCTTAGATATTATTTTGGCCATTTTGATCGGTTATTAGAGTGGTAGGCGATGGGCCGTTGGATTCATCAGCTTATTAGGTGGAAAAGTTGGTTAGATTAGCCACTTGTTTAGGCTAGTTTTTAAAGTTTGATCACCAGAGGAAAAATTACACGGATAAACAAATATATACTAGTTAATTAGCTAACTTAGCTATAGTTTGAAGGAAAAATTACGCATATAAGCAAACATATATGAGTTGATTAGTTAGTACAACTATAGTTTTTGAATTAATTACGACTTGCAGCAAACATCTAGTTGTAATTATAGTTTGAGTTTTGTATAATTTACGCAATTTATACAGACGTTGCGCACAATTATACAAAAGTTATGCGTGAATCAAATTGTATAACGAAATATACAAATTCTGCCAGCAGTCTTCTCTTCCTATCACTTCACTTCGTTCTAAATATCAGATCTCACCGGGCTGGGCGAAGGGGAAGGAAGACAGTGTACATGAACCGTATACCGAAATATATGAATGCTATACAAAAACTGTGAATTGAATAGCGAACTATACAAACGCTATAACTATAATTACGAAATATAATTATCCAAACTATAGGTATGAAATATAATTAAGATGTTTTTGAGTGACTATATACAAAAATTACTCGAATGTGAAATTTAATCTTCCACCAAACTCTTCTTGATGATAAAGTTGGGATCTTTGTTTTTTGATTTATATTGATATCAAATTAAATAATTACTCGCGCCATGAAATTTCATAATAGCAATAGACCCTCTATATTAAAAACAATTTCATAACTAAAACTCGAATGCAAAACTTATGACTAAGAAGAACAATGAAGGAAAAGTCTATCATTCTATCAAACTCTTGTTGATATTAAAATTGGCATCTTGATTGACTGATTCTAGACATATGAATACACATTGAGTAATACTCTATGAAGAACCTCTAAATACAAAATAAAGAAAAAGTAAAGAAAACAAAGTGTTGCAAAAGCAGATACACAACAAGGAGACGTAAGAGTACTTTCAAGTTACAACTCATAATAGCACGCCAGAATTTGCAACGGCACTGCACAGTATTAAAACAGACGAGATAAATTTAGGCAGCTTTAAAGCTTTACCACTATAAAGTACTACCATACAAAATTATGTATGTATAAAAGTAACTTCTCAATCGTTATCTCCTTTTCAACAAATATAGCTTATTCACTGTTTCCCCAACTAACTTGAACATTTCTCAAAAAGTTTCCTTTCCTTTTCTATTAAGTACTCCATTTATTTGAATTTTAAATCAAGAGGGTGCTAAGACCGAAAGGAATTAGGTGTCATGGCAAAGTAATCCTCAAAAGAACATGAGTATAAAGATATATAAAAAATAGACAATAATTTAATCTGATTCGGTCAACCGACGTACAACTTCTCGGAAGTTCTAACATCTTCGCCTCCCATGTCATTACTTTGTCATTTCCAAATGATTATTGGAATAAGTAAGCAAGCAAGAATGGAACAGTAAAGCACAGGAAAATCAAATGGTGATTTGTCTTTGTTCAAAATTTGCCCTGTTGTCTTTTCACTGTTCATTGTTGTTGTTTTTAGCATAGTAGGACTGTTAGCTGTAGGAGGTAGCTAGCTAGCAACAGCAATTTGTCGTTTACAAGTCATCTTTTGAAGACCATTTTACATACACATTTATCATTGTGGTCTGTGCACATGACCATTCATATCTCATAACATTTACCACTGCTTCTTTTAACTTATTCAAGAGCCACGCTTTTATATATGCTAAAGACAATAAACGTAAAATACCATCATTTTTATGTTGAACCAAGTAAAAGTTACCACCTACACTAACTTCGAAAAATCATTTTACTTTACAACTCAACAACATAACGAACTAAAACTTCAAACACCTTGTTATTTTCTCCGTTCACATTTACTTGTTACAATTTCGCTTTTCAATATCAGTTTGACTAAACTTTAAATCTAAATTGAAACATTTGAATTTAATATTTAAAATCTAAAATTTAGATGGTCGAGAACTATACGAAAAATGTTATAAGTTGCAATCTTTCTCATATTAATATGATAAAAAAATACATCTTAAAATATTGGTCAATGTTTATATAATTTGACATCGATAAGTGAAACAGTGACAAGTAAAAGTGAACGAAGGGAGTACCTAATAAATTTAAAGCTTCTAAAAAGCAAAGACTCAACAACTTATAAGCACTGCTCCTCCCGTCCAACAATAGTTGTCCATTATTGACTTGGTACAAATTGAGATTTAAAAAAAGTAAATGATAAGGGTAATTTTATCAAATCATTTTTTGAATATAATAAATGTAATAGGGAAATGACTATAATTAATAATAAAGGTAAATCAGGAACTGAGTATAAAATCATCTCTTGATTCCTTAAAATACACAAGTATTGTTGGACATCTACTTTATTTTAATACAATTAATAAGTAAAGATGAACGGAGAGAGTAACTTAAAAACTCATTGATTCCACCAGGCTCTTCAGTTCAATAACATTGATAACAATATTTTAATATAACAATCAACTTTGTTTTAGAACTATTTTAACGTCAGATATCATATGATTATATTTTAAATTTGAGTAATTCGTTATAATAGTCAAAAACATATATGGACATACGACGCTATTACATGTAGATCAAGTGTATGCACTATTTGAGTCATTATTCCTCTTTGGTGTCTAGAGAAAGTACAAAAAATAGGGATGAATGTTGAATTTTGGTCTCGTGAATTTTGTCGTGCTAGATGCATGGAATTTATAAATTGGGTCGATGGATTTTGCGTAGACGACCGAATATTTCCAAATCCCACTATTTGTCCTTAATAAATTAGCAGCTACATCACCATCACTATAGTACTACTATCAGTATTTATTTAATTTTTTTTTTGAGGTAAAAGAGAATCTCGTGAACCGACAATTTCATTAACATCACGTTCATAATAAATATACTAATACTATAATGGACCATCAAAGGTTATTAATGAATTAATAAATATCCTTCATTTTTAATAAAAAGTTTTGAATTCAAATCATTTGATTAAAGATGAAGGATATTTATTAATTCATTGATAACCTTTGATGGTATATTATAGTATTAGTTTGAAAAAATTGCAATTTATAGTTATAGTTAGATTTTATTGCTATTTTCTCTCTCCTCTCTCCATCTCTCTTTGAGATTTCTTATCAGATATACAAATACATAGATATACCAATCGCATATATATAGTTATTTGATAGTTACCTCTCTCCACTTTCTTCTCTCTCTTGCTCACCTCTCTTCTCCCTCTCACGCTCGTCTTTCTCCTATAATATGTAACTACAAATTAAAATTTTAGCAAACTATAACTATTTTGTCTTATTATATTTCAAAGTGTTTGCTCTTCTTGAAAAATTGTCATCATTTTATCCTTTAAAATGGGAATTTCAATTAGTAGTTATCGAACAATATTGTCAGGAAAATTTAACAAAAGTATAATTTAGTGTAATATATGAACATGCAAGTGTTAAACCTTGAGGTAATTAAAAATTGTATCGTAATCGTAATTAAAAATTATTTTATATTCAAATCTGAATGAGAAAACTTCAAGTGTGACCAAAAAAAAAAAAAACACAAGACAAATATATTGCATTCACAAGACATTTCCTCAATCTTCATGTCTCCTTTCGAACTAAGAAAGAGACACTAAATATTAACAACTCTCCTATTGATTTTTATATTTATAAAAAAGATAAAGACAAATTCACTGCGCAATCATATTATATAATTAAGAATGTAGACAAATAAAAACATTATATTACTAACCAAAGGTTAAAGAACAGAAGAAAAAAAAAAGGCATGGTTGATAAAATTAAGGCAAGCTGCAGGGAGTTGCCTCACTGTCTAAACTAAACAACAACTTGTGCATCAGCTTTTTTTCAATTCTAATATTTGTCTTTGGTTTGCTCATTGGTTATTTAAGTATATACTTAAGTACATGCTAATCCACTAATCTCATAATTAAGCTATGCAAATTTGTTTTTTTGTTCCCAAAACACCTTTTCTCATTTATTAATATTTTTCAATGATTTACAAAGATTTAATTGATCTTTGCATGTGCACCTGAAGGTGAAGCCCCAATAGGTGGCACTTATCTTTAATCATATACTATAGATTAATTTTTGTTAGTTTGATTAATTTGAATTAGTGGTTGTTAATTAAAGCCCGTGGTGTGTCCAAAAGTTTGTTAGAGGAAATACAATAATTTGTAAAAGAGAAATATGGATAGGTAATTCATTTGGACACTACTATTTAAAATATATTTATTATTATTATTATTATTGTTGTGTCTATCCACTTTAAAATAATTTAAGATATATGGTATAAAATTCTACTTGAAATTCAGGAATGAATAAATAAAATTCAGCCATATAGGCAAATAAATAATTAAATTTTAAATAAAAATGACAGAACTTCGATCATATGTGTTTGAACTTTGATGAAATAAAACTTCACACACTGTATATATGAAATTATTTCAAAAGGGATAATGCTTGTAATTTTTTATGCACTATGAGTATGGTATAAATGTTGGACCCAAAATTTGTATCTGATTCAAAATATGTATTAATGATTTATTTGTTTATAAAATACATTCGAATGAGTTTTATGTGTTAATAACTTATTTGTACATAAGACGGACCCAATGGATGCATTTTTATGCGATTTGTTCATAAAACGCGTTCAATAAATGAGTTTTATTTACGTCAATAACCTATTTATTCGTAAGACGAATATAGGTGTAATATTTTGAGTTTGGTATATAAACGAGTTTAGACTATAGCTTAAGAGGTCACTCCAAGTGTCTCCGACATAATTGGATAGTTGACATGGATTGATGATTCAGACAAAGCACTCGCTATGAAAAGAAATGAGTTGATTAGATATGGTTTTAAGAGGTGCATGATGATGACCAAATTGCAAACGAATATTTCAAGCTAAGGCTGCAACATCGACTAGTGCGACAATTGTATAGTAAATGCTACGGATAATTGGTTAAAATTTCTTTCTGCATCACTTTTTCCTTTACTGGCACTACAAAAGAACCTTTAGGCTGCTCCACCAACACTATGATACCTAAATGCATAAATAAATTGGGCAACACCCACTAGATCTGCACATTCAATGTCAAAAAATTAATTTTGTTTCGATTGATTGGAGTAAATTTTGGTGAAATGAGCTTAGAATAAACTGGTATTGCTAATGTCTTGAAAGAACTGATATCTGAGTAAGTAACCCCAGGAGTCCATAGTAAAGACCAGTGGTCAAAGTTAAGCAACTTATCATGGAAATACCAAGCAGATAGAATCGAGTAACCAACTTGAAATTTGTAAGATTTTACATTTTCAAAACATAGAAATCCTCACTAGTGATTTTAGCTATACGTACTCTTCAAAAATATTCTTATACTCACGGTGACCTAAAGAATTTGAACAACACAAATCAAAGATAGACAATTGGAGCTGATTCCAATACGAACATGGAAAAACTGAGTATCGATAGAGTCAGATAATTAATGTGTTGGAATATAAATATTAGAACTTATAACGTTTAAATTCTGAATTGAAAACGGAACAAAGAAATGGTGCGGTCAAGTTATCGGAATCAAGTGGAACTCTGCCAATAATTTACATGATTTAGATTTAAGGCTAACAAAGAGAATGGGGACATGAAGAGAAGACAACGACAACAGAAAGAACTGTTCTATCTTTATCTGATAATTTACACTACAAATTTCACACATGCATGGACCTCTTTCCCCACATTTTTCTACATTGTCTTCAAGTAAAAAAAGCATTGTTATTATTTTCAATTTTTAACTTTAATTTGGATAAATTTACAAATTCCATTTTATATTTGCTTGCAAAAGCTGCAAACAACCCTGCCACAGGGTAAAAAATTATTATTGTCCAAAAAAATATTCTTACACTATTAGTTAATTATAATTAAACGATATATTAACATAAAATTATTGTGCGTTAACTCATCATGTTGATTTGACGTAAATATCGAATTTGGGAAGGCATTGTTGTGTTGAGTAGAGAAACTTTGGCGTTCTCCAACAACATTTATTTCAGACTTGGGAAGTAGCTAGTTTTAAATAAAATGGACTGTAAATGCGCAGTTTCCACATGCTAGCACCATATATATGTATCAATCATCCAACCTTTACGACAATAATATACCAAGTGGAATTTTATAAGAAGGATTTAGAAAAAAATAAAATATATGTAGATTTTATTAATATTTGATAAAGATAAAAAATATAAGACCCCAAAAGCAGAAAATACTAGATATGAAAAAATAAATAATTTTAAAATAAGTGATAATATATAAATACAAAAGAAACAAACATGAAATATACAAACAACACAAGATATAAAAATACGAACACACAACTAATTGATCAACCTACTACAACACAAGGCTAAATATTATCTTTCCCCTAGCCTTCGTTTTAAATTACATTGATTATATTATTATTATTATTTTAATTAAAAAAATAAAATCTTTACACCCATAGAATTAATACATATACATACAGGTCCTTAATTATAAAGAGTAGTAGCTACGGATCAGACTGACGTGCAAAAAACAGATTGATCAGCAAAACCTGCCACTTTCTCAGTGTGTATTCAAAAAAACTTCTCACTATTTCCCAAATTTCAATACCAAAAAAGTTAAAAAGAGAAAAAAAATGAATAATATCAAATAAAATAAATTTCCAGTAAAGCATAGCAGAGAAATATGCCAATGCATGTCACGTTACCTTCTTCCTTCTGCCCAGAAAATGCTGTATACAGTGATATTAAATTCCATCAACCACGACTGTCCAACGCGTGTGGTTCACAAACGCGCACACACAGACACATCATATCATGGTTCATGATTCATTCAAGAATGAAAAGAAAGGGAGGAACTTTTTGAAAAAGTATAACAGAGATTCCCATAGCTTTCAGGTACAAAAGAAAATAGTACTTAATAATAATACTCCATTAATAAAGATTTCATGAAAAAATTATAATTCAAAAACATTAGCTTTCAGCATCAGAGTTAGCAAAAAAGAAGATGGACAATGGAAGTAACACAAGCTAAGAGTTGCCTGGATATTTACATAATTTTTTCCTAAGCCTGTAGAAATCTGGAAAAATTGCAAGAAAAAACCCTCAAAAAATCTAACGGAACCGAGTTTCTACCCTAAAAAACTTTCATTCTTTGATGCGATCTGTTCTGGGTCTGCTGTTACTGTGATGATGTCCTCCCTTGTTTCCGGTTGCAGCAGAAGATGAAGATGATGAAGAAAACAGAGGAAATCCGAAGACCCCTGATTTTGAAGAACCTCTGAGGGAACAAACGGGGACATTGAGAACAGGAGTAACACGGACGTTAGCTGAATAAGATCTCTCCATTCCTCTGTGCTTGTACCTGGGTCCACCATTGAAGGTGCTGGGACTGCTTGAGCTTCTTTCTAGGCTGTGGAAAACAATCTTCCCAGACGAGTTCATTCGAGGACTATCAACAGAGGCTCCTCGGACAGTGGTGATAGTTGAGTCTGGTTGTTTACGAACTGGGCTTCTGCTAGCTCTATTAGCTAGGGGGTTTTCAGATGATGATACCCTATGCTTCAGAACTCGAACCCTGCGTTGATTAGAGATACGACTTGCATTTCGAGAGAAACTGTTTGGTTTATCTGAGTCAAGGGAGAGTCTAGGAAGATCATCATGGTCATGGCCAGATGATGAAGAGGAAAGGGATAATCGTGAAGATATTGAAACGGACTCGGTATCAGAGTCCTTCAACAACGGAAGGTGAAGAGACGAGTCTAGAGATGAGCTTAACGACTTTGAGTTGCGATGAAGGAAATTTTTCAGGGATTTATGAGCGGCATTGCTCGGTAACGACGACGTTCTCTGAGTTTCCTGCTTGGCATTATTGTTCTGCTGCTGTTTCTTCAAGCCTAAAAGCTCCCTCCATCGTGTAGTACACCTCGGTGCTTTCGGAGAGAACAAATACGGATCCGCATTACAAATCTCATTTCTCATCCGAACTTGAGGCGTGTCCGGCGATCTTACTCCGGCCGAAACAGCAGTCGACGTCGTAGTAGCCGGTCGGATCATTGAAAGATGAAGCGGCACCAGCTTTCCATCGAAAAACAGCTCATCAGCTGGCAGCATATTTACCGGATCTTCAAGACGAAACTCAAAATCCACCATATCTTTAGAAACTTCTGGATCTAATTCCTCCGCCTTATCATCTTCAACAGTGTGCTTTGCTCCGGTAACCTTGGAACCTTCACCGTCCCTACTGAATGACATCCTTGGACTTAACCAACCATAAGACTTGTACTTAGAAGCCGGAGAACAATCCAAAAACTTCTCCGGCGACATACCCATTTTGTTTACGCAAGCTGAAGCCATAATTTCCGGCGTACATACAAATAAAAGAAACGTAACGTAACGTTTACAGAATGGAATACATATAAAAAAACCCAATGGGTCAAAGATCCCAAAAATATTCAAAAATGCAAAGAAAGAGAGAATAGGTAGCTAGGGTTTTTGAATAGTGCCTTATAGTAGCGTAGCACAGTGTATGTGGCGCTCCATTGTTTAGCAGTAAGCTGCAGGGAGACTCTGTCCCAGTGGCATTATATGAGAAGAGGGAGCACATAAATAGAAACATCAGACACAGGTGGGCCCATTGTTTACAACAAATGGGGAGATGACACGTGTGTATGGTCAAAGATTTAAAAAGCCCAAACCTATGGTACGACTTGGGTCCAAAAGCCCAAACTGAAAAAGCGGGATAGTTTTGGGGATCAATGGCGGGCACATAAATATTCGCTTTTATTTTTTAATTCAAATTTTATCTTAAGCAAAAAATAATTAATATTAAATAGGTAATTACCGTTGTAAATAAACTTAAACTATTTGGTTTTTCGTTTTTTATATTGATCAGGAACAGAGCAAAACTAGGATGGTTCGTGGAAGCAGATGCTAAACTGCGTACTGGTCACTTTGCCTGCTTTGCTTTTAATTAGCTTAAATAATTAAGTTATTGATTAAGAGATCTGTTGGATTTGCTAATTAAAAGTAATTAGTAAATATTTAAGTCTTGGGAGACGTTATTAAGTGTTGAGACTAATCTTATAAAAAAGATGTTGATAGACATTATATCTTTCTTATATACACTATAGCTAACCTCTCACACTTCTTTCATTCAGATATTATGTATTTTCCTTATATATATGTTCAGATTATCTTAATTTTCTCTCCGATTTTATTTAATTCAGAGGTCATTCTCACTTATTTTTAAATAACTTCATTATCTCTCCTATTAAGCCCACCCAACCATTCATTTCAACATTTTTCATTTATGTTACTCTCATTTGCTAAATTAAAAAAATTAGATAGATAAACAAATATATATTAGTTAATTAGCTAATATAGCTATAATTTGAATCAATTACGGCTCACAGTAAATATCTAGTTGTAATTATAGTTTGAGTTTTGTATAACTAGAATGATTTATATAAATGTTGTGCGCGAATCGCGATTATACATAATTGTATAGCGAAATATGGAAACACTATAAATTATATAGCGAAGTATACAAACGTTATGTAAGCATTATATAGCAAATTAGATAAACACTATATCAAAAGTGCAAATTGTATTGCGAAATATACAAATGCTACAAGAATTATACAAATGCTGCTATAACTATAGTTATAAAATGCAATTACCCAAACTATAACTACGACACATAATTTGACTTTATATGTTTGTCATTTATGAAATTTACAATCACGCATTTGGTGACATATTCTCAATTGCGTTTATACACGCTGCAATGATACAAAAACACACCCTCTAATGTGGAGTAATTTTTATAGCTAACCAAGTGATGGATAGTCTACCTTTTTTGTTTTGTGCAAAAAGTTGTAAGTTTCATTTCTTACGAGAAAGTTAGTTGTTGTTATGTTAAGATATACCTAGAAGACCTCTCCAACTTGACTGCATTATTTGGATAAATACAACACTAGCAATTCTAGGTTACTGTTAAAAGTTACCTCGTTTACTTAAAACACATTGGATTTTTGGGAACCTACTTAAATTATTTAACTACTAGTACTACTTTTTATTTCTTGTATAAAAGAGATTTGATATTTTAAAGATTTTTTATGTAAATAGTTAGTATAAATCGTAATTTTACTTAAGGCTCATTTATATAAATAATATATTATTTAATCTAAATTATGAGTTTTAGTATAATTTGAACTTTTACCAAATATAATTGTACTTTTCTTATCAAAAATAGCAAAGAGAAGGAGAAATTCTATTTCTCTTTCTTTCTCTCTTTCTTTTAAAAATATTAATTAATTATTTTAATTAAAAATTTAATTTTAGTTCGAATATTACGCAAATAATGTTGTTACTATTCTTTAAACTAGAAGATTTATTTTATGTAAATGCATATATAATGCCCTGACACAATTTTAATAAATTAACCTATAAACTGATTTAAATAGTGTTTACATATTTGAAATTCAGACATAATATTTTTTGACACCATTAATATAAATAATAATAAAAACTACATTTGTAATACATTTAGAATTCGATACTTTATATGTATTATAGATATTTTTTAATGCATGTGGAGAATATAATTAATATAAATACTTTTAGACACCATTAATAAAAATAATAATAATAACTACAATTGTAATATATTTTGAATTCGATACTTCATATGTATTATAGACGTATTTTAACGCAAATGGAGAATATAATTAATATATTTTTAATATAATAATTATTTTAACATCATTAATAAGAGAAAATAACAAAAATTAACTATAATATTTTTTAACTTCAATAAATAATACATATTATAAGTATTATATGCGAATTTTAAATATTTTAGTGTGACTTAATTTTTTTATATTATTAAAAAATGTATTATATTTATTGAAATAATCATAAAAAATTTATAATAATATATAATATTAAAGATGATGAGTTGAATGGGGAGGGAGAATTGAAAAAGAGAGAAAAGGATTTTTTTTTTAAAAAAAAAAGAAAAAGAGAAAAAAGAAGAAAGAGAAAATGAAAGAGAAGAAGAGAAAGAAAAGGAAGTAATTTCTTGTAGTTTATTGATAAAATATGTTACTAAAAAAAGGTATCCTAAAGAAGGGTAATATTTAAAATATAATATATTATTTACGTAAATATTCTTTTTTTTTAATTCCACAAGTTTGAATATGTATCCAGATTTTATTTTTAACTTACGAGAATAGGGAGGTTTCTTCGAGTGACTCTCCACTAATTTGTTCAACTCATTATACAAGTTTTGCAACTTGTTCATTTGCCTTTTGGTTTGGAAATCAATATCTTTAATTCACTGCTTTGTTCTTTCAAATTTGATTAATTAATATAAAGTGTGATTATTGCTGCTAACCCCATGTGCAAAACGCAGAACAAAACAATTTGAAGATAGATAATCATGTTCTTGTTGTTTGATTTGTCAGCAAGGAGTATCCTAATAAGGTTGTTTGCTTATGGGGAAAATTTTAAATTTTCATGTGTTTTTTTTTTAGATAGGAGGGGGAATGTAAGATTATTTTCCATTTATATGGTTTCACGTGAAGGCTTTTGCTGTATTTAAGTAAACTAACAAATTTCTTCTGTCATTAAGACAAGAATTATTCTTCTTTTGAGTAATCATTTATGGCTTCAACCTTTACAACTATGTGAAATATCACTTTTTTAGATTCCTAGATACGAGAAAATGAAATGCTTGTCATGGTTAACTTCAAACCTTATTTTCAGTGTTATATTTGTTGGAAAAACTTGATTTAATTTATATAAGATCACTAATAAATTAACAGATAGCGATGAACACTTATCTAAATTCATTGAGAGTTAAAAGTATAGAAAACATCTTCTTAAACTTAAGCTTTAGTTATTAAAATGTCACCAAGGACTTCATACATTCTTTTCCGATCTTCTCTAAGGTCTATTACAAAGAAAATTATTGGATCGATCAATCTTAAAGATCAGAATCAACGTGTATACTCATTCTAGGTACAAAAAGAATGACTTAATTTGATAGAAGATTTTTCAAAGTTGTGGGAAATATTTATTATCTTCCAAAAATGTGAATTTAAAAACAAAAAATGGTGTTGTGTGGCTGCTGGGATTCGAGCCCAGGTCTCCACGGCCACAACGTGGAATTCTTACCACTAAACTACAGCCACTTTGTTGATTGATCAATTCAAACAAATGTTATTATGGCACACCTCATTCTTCACAATACAATTGTGCAACCTTCTGTCCAAGCTATTTCCTAT
The DNA here is from genome assembly GCA_026153255.1 of Solanum medicagineum. Lineage (NCBI taxonomy): Eukaryota > Viridiplantae > Streptophyta > Magnoliopsida > Solanales > Solanaceae > Solanum > Solanum medicagineum. Next base: position 15,329,667 of record JAPFFP010000099.1, read on the forward strand.
GTACAGGGAGATAAGAGGTGGATCTAAGATGTTTTCTTTATGAATTTCTATCACAAGTTAATATATAGTAGTTGTAATAATTAAGTTTACTCTTAAATATTTTTACTCCATCCATATTAAATGGATTTAATGTATGAAACGATGTCTGACTCGTGTCAAAATTTAACAAAGAACGAAAGAATGAATTTTGAAGCTCGTGTTCTAAAAAAAATTCGTAGACATTTGTATGACCATAAATGATCTCGATAAGAAATGATTTTGCACAGCATGATGTACAAATATGTTCGCATTTGCATATTCTTTATTGAGAAAGTCAAGTATGTGCTTTGATACTGGTACAATTTTCTCTCACATACATTCAACACTTTGAAAGTATATCATATTTTGGTCTTTGAGATTTGTAAAAATAGTGATTCAAATTATATTTTTTCCATCAACGAATGAAGCGTATCTTAATATTAGCCTTGTTTCTTATGAACGATTTTATGTAATTTGTTATTCAATTATTATGTATATAAAAAAAAGGCGATGATAAAAGTATCATCATAAATAAATAAAGGTGAAACACACGAAATTGTAAAATTACATATAGAAATATGGTACAACACACAACTATATATAGTCCCCCAGGACATACCGTGGAACACAAAGACAAATAGCCTGAACACTAAAAATGCAAATCATATCTGAACAAAAGAAAACAAAAGGAACAGTACAAATAATAAAACAGTGTAAATCACAATCCAACATAATAATTAGAATAATTAAGTAGACTAATCTACTTAATTAGTTCTTAGAAGGTGGTGGAGTGAAAAATGGGATAGATGGAATAGAAGTAGGGAATTTTGGAAATGATGGCATTGGTGGCATTGTGAATTTTGGAATTGATGGCATTGGTGGCATTGATCCAATTTTTGGAATTGAGGGCATATTAGGAAGATTAGGAATGTTTGGCATCCCTGGTATAGTAGGAATACTTGGGTTATTGGTTTGCAATAGGTGACGACCAGCTTCAGATTTCCCACTAAGTACCAAGGAAATAATAGCAACTATGAACATGCAAGTGTATGTGTTTCTAGCCATAATTTCTTGTTCAAGTGTTGAGAAGATTTTGAGATTTTGTTTGATGGTGATGAGAAAGCAACAATTGATTGAGGTATTTATAGTAAGATTATGATGTGATTATCAAATGAATGTTAATTTCTTGGTTTTGGTTGTGACTATTGATTGGTTGGTTTGGAAAGTAATGGAGGCTAGGGGGTAGAATGTTGTTGATGTTAGTTAACCATCACTTGGGTGTTGTATTAGATTGAGCCAATTGTCAAGTTTTTGTTTCTTGTGGGACACATATTTATGTATGTGTGTTCAAACTTTCTTAGTTTTAAGTTGAAATTAAATGGTTGTTAAACCACCTTATAACTTTATTATAGATTTTTGGTGGGATTCAACGCAGAAGTTCAACTCCTTAAAAGAGCATGTGAATATTTTAGAAGAATAGTGATTTTAAGTGCGATAGAAAAGAGAGATGGTTGTCAAACAACGAGAGAGATGAGCAATATATCTGAACAATCATTTCACGGTGTTTCCGAACCAATCACTAGTCTTGTCAATTACAAAATCATGAATACACTAAACTCTAAAAACTTTCAAGTTGAAAAACAAGGTACGCCCATCCGATGCAATGCAAAAGGATAAACAGTTTCACAAAGATACTCCCCCTTCAAATTGTACCTACAGGCCTATACTAGCTGAGCTGCTAACCAGTCGCCGCACATTTTCCATTTTTATAATGTTTCACTTTCCTGGGGCAACTTGGACTGTACTATGGCACAAGCTGAAAACTCTCATTCTTGACAGGTAAAAAAGGAACCATCTTTTTCAGAATGCCAGTGTAATAACCTCATGCATCAGACTACCTTTTACACCACAAGGCTGAATCAGTTCCAAATGCTTGTAATCAGGAGGAGATTCTACAGGCACTGCGAAGGACATTTGAATCTTCTCTTGGATGTTGATCATGAACTGCCCCAAAACAACAATATAGTAACTGATTTAGAAGTTAGTCAATGACATAAAATCCACACGCATTTTTTCGACATTATGAAAGCAATACTGAAAAAGACACAAGAGAGAACGAGTACATTGAATCAATTCATTTGATACTTGCTGGGAAAGGTTAGAGACAGATGGTAAGAACTAAGAAGATATCATTGATTCCAAAAAAGGCTGGAGAAGTTCATGTTAAAGGGCTCTATCTGTAGCCTGTTCTAGGTTTGGGGATCACCTTACAATGTTTTACATGTTAAATTTCTCAACGTAGCCAAAATTATTGAGACATTACTTAGAAATTACTGCTGTGCAAAAAAGAGTGTAGTGTTTATTCTTTTCTTTATCGAGTAAGATAGGCATCTAAGAATGGGAGGTCAAGATTTGCCCCAGTAACATTCTCCACAAAAACAGTGGAAGTAACCTTATTCCTGCTTCCATAAATGTACAAATAAGGAGAGACTCTCACTAGCTTATCAACACTCAGGCATATGTTTATCATGTTAGTTTCTGGTGCTCTCTCGAGGAGGAAACTGTTGTAAAAAAGTAAACGGGTTCATATAGAAATCAACTGATTCACAAGAATTGTGTCTTTCTAGATCCTAATAAACATGCAAAGCATAATTAGATATGACCCGATGAATCTCAATTACCTTTTGCATCAAACGACTAGGAAATAGATCACAAATCAACCCCCCCTACATTAATTCTCCTAAATGTTATCACTCATGCATATCCAAAATGAGGAAATATAAGTTCACCGAACACCAGAAACAGTATTACCTCTTCAATGAAGACTTATGGTTCTCATGGTCTCGCCCACCATCCCCTGTGGACTTCTCTGCAAAAAGATATAACAAAGGTATTAGTGGATGAGAACCTCCAGCCAACTAAGCTAAAATGCGCAATGGAAAAGCAGATACTCACTCTAATTGATGTTGTAATTAAGCAAGTCTAACTCTTCAATATGCTCACTAAGTAAGGAGGCATTAGAGATAAACATGTAGAGTCACAACACAAGTGTGGACATCATTCATCAATTTTGTTAAGATGAACTGGTCTATGCCAGAGTACACTACCGATCTTTTAAGTTGTTAGATTAGGAAGGGAGGTAGCAAGAGCCAAAAGATATGGTGGAGAATAGTGTCTGCCTGCATTTAGTGGAACATTTGGAAGAAATGAAAGGATTTTTGAAGGCAAAGAGAGCTCCTTACAGAAGATCAAGTGGAATGTCATCGCTTTTTATTTTGGTGTAAAGAGAAATGTATAGAAGAGGAAGTTCAGTTAGTTGACTTCATAAGAGTAATGTAATTAGTTTATATTAACTGCAAACTTGTGGATGTGCCGGCATTAACATGCACACATCCTATCTGAATTTCCACGAAAAAACTTGACATAAGATATATGAAGAAAAAATAAGTGTACCATGTATCAAGCCAGCAGATATTGTGTGGTCAATATTATCAAGACGCCTCTGTATAGACTTCAAAAGTGAGTTCAATGATGTAATCCTTTTCCTGACGCCAGAAATTCTAGCAGCATGCTGCATGATAAAAGGCAGTGGGGCATCTTCCAGCAGCTTGTCAAGCTCTGCAGGTAGAAGCAGAACCATAAAAGAACAAGAAAATCAATCACGTAAAAGCAGAATCATTGATTAAAACACCACACTTAGCAACCTGAATCTCTATTCCTAATAGCCTTTTTAATACGAATGTAATAGTTAGTGAACTCATAGTCAGTAAAATTAGTCTCAATGAAACTTCTGGAGCCTGTGTATATGTAGCTGAAGTTTTGTTCTGTCTGATCACTGTTTACCTTTACTCTTCTCCAAATTTCTCTATCCTATGGGTCTCCGAGACATGCTCCTCCTTTGGAGAAATCATTTAGGTTCTATATTCATTATAATATTTTCCTTAGGTATCAAATCATTCATCAGCAAAAAATGGTAGATAGAACTGAATCTGTCCAAAAAAAAAAATACATTGGAAATAAACTACCTGGTTGAAATAAGTCCATTCAAGAAAATTTCCTACAGAGCAGTCAAAAAGGGGTGGCTGAAAGTGTAAGAAGCACTGTCAAGGGAAATCTGTCCACTATTTCAAGTAATCATGTGCTTGCACCAGGATCTAAACATCGACTAAGTGAAGATGGTGTAGTAAGAAGAGTAGTTATGGACCCTTAGACCATCCCCATGGAGGTGGTCAAGGGAGAGTCCGTGTACAGAAAATATGTTTTTGATTGATTTAGCACTAACCTTTCTTAGAAGGAGAACCCATCAAGGGGCCCTGGTCCAGTAAGGATAGAGTGTCGAGTGGTCAAAGGAGCAGACTGTAAATCTTTTTAGTAGTATTTATCTTATGCTCCAGCCCTGTATTATTTGCTCTTCTCTACTATTCACCTCAAATAACAGACAGCTAAGAGCATTAGAACATTATTACCAGCCTCTAAACCTTGTCATCTCTGAATTGTTGCAAAGCCAAATTGCAGTGCCGTTATCATCATCTAAAAGGTGACTTAATACATTCAAATAAATTTAGCCAAAACCACTGAGGCTTCCCAGGAAACTGTTTCAGTTATCTACTCTTAACAAAAGTGACATCATTTTCTAATTCTGGACTAATAAGGAAGAACCCATGAAATTGTAGAATCAATGGAAGACCTACACACTATGAATGCAGTTGATGTGGATAAATGGAAAGAAGAGCCCATTGTCATGCCACCAGGAAAGGGATGTGCAATAACAAAACTATCCATTTTTCAATTGCAATTGCATGATGCCACACCACCAATAATCAGGTCTAAAGAAGAAACGGCGACATGTCAACTTTACATAGAAGAACAAAAAAGTCTCACTGTACATACCAAAGGGAGAGGAAGGAGCTAAAAATCATTTCAAGATATCTAGATCTTTTTTAAATGGTAAGTAAAATTATTTCAAGATATCTTAAAGCTCTTTTTTTTCACACACTGAAATATAGTCCACTAGGTTAATTTGACTTTTCAAAATGTATGAAATAAAGATTCACCTTTTTCCAAGGAACACTGTCATTAGACTTACGTTAATATCTATGAGAACATCATGTACTTTGTTTTCCTTTTCTTTTTGAAGCTTTAAGGTTCAATGAGAACTTAGAATACACCATATAGCAACAGCAAAAAAAGAAGAAGAAACTGTGGTCTTCATTCTCATGGAAACAATGCTGAGCTGCAAATGAAACTAGAAGGTTCAAAGAAATTACATATACAAGTGTTGCCTCCCAGCATAACCCCACCCACCCCACACCCACCCCCACCCCCTTTTGATTTATCTAACATGAGAATGATGTGATGGCATCTTGTGCTAATCTCGACCAATCCATTGAACACTTAGCTACATTGCAAACGACATCTGTTTGGGTAAGCCTGAACATCATATCAGCTGCATTGTTACTCCTATGCCTCAACATTCACCTTAGTGAAGATTATTTGGACTGTTTCTAAGATGTACTACAATAGAGCAATTTTGTTAGCAAATCTTCCTACTTTTTCTTTTAAACCCCTCCCTGGGAGCTCCCACCCATTTGCTCCATTGGTAACTCAAATCCCCAACTTAAGCATTGAAGGTGGACGATACTGATCATCCGAGCAATCTCCTATTGTCAAGCTTCCTACTTTATACTATTCAATAACAATTGGTAACAAAAATGAAATGTTTCAGTTAATAATAACTAAATGGATCCCTAGCTCCAATTAAACAGAACACCGGAAAATAAATATCGAAATTAAGTCCAGCGAATTCAATTAAGAAGGTGATGGAATAATACCTCCAGTGAGACGATCGAGGGTGGAAGAGAGCTGATCTTGACTTCGAGAGGTGGCGGCAGCGCTGTTATCAAATTCCCGGATTATAGAAGATATAATACTGGAAAGGCCCTTCGCTAAGGAAGAATTTGAAGTGTCGTTGCTGTTGTCAACGCCGTCGCTGTCGACGGCGGTGCTGGCTGCTTCATGCTCCGGAGTGTCGCACGGTGGTTTTCCTGGGGCTTCGTTCAACATTGTCTTTTCCGGTGAGTCGTCAGCAGGAATGGTCAGTTTTTATACTCCCCTACTGGATATACTTTTTTTTCCCCTATTGACATTTGACATTTTGAATTGGAAAAAAAAAGGTTAAAAATGTCCCTTAATTATAATTATTCCTCCAATTTGAAGTTTTAGTCCTAACTTTTTTTTCAAAAATTGTTTAGACTCCACTTGTGGGATATCACTGGATATGTTATTGTTGTTGTTATTTAATAGACTAACTAAGATTTACTCAATAAGGAAGAACAGATAAAATTGATTCCAAATATTTTCTTATCATCATAAATAATTGGACTATCCGATAACTCAAATCATTTAATCTATGTTTTGGTAAAAATTCTAAGTTTATCTCATCTTCATTATGATGCAAATTTTCAAGCTTTTATGTCAAAGCTGAGAAGATTTATCATGAATAAGATGATTAGAATGGAAATAAAAAACACGATTGAGATACTCATGGTTCAAGATAACCAAACCATCAATAACAGTGATATAAGCATGAGACTTTTTTGATAATATCATTGAAATAGATGATTACAGAGATGGAATCAGGGACAGAGGATTGGTAAATTTCTCTAACTTTGGTAAAAGGGAAAGATCTCTTTACGTAATTCAAATAGAGACTAACCATTGAGTCCACTCTAAGTTTAAGGGATGTATATTTGTGATTGCTAGATAGAACTGCTATAACTTATGATTGGATCAAAGACCTCCTGTGGTTGCGTCCTGAAGTTGCGACAACGCATGACTGTAGCAATGCAAGAGTCTCAACATAGGAAGAGATATAGCAAGCATTTCGTCCATCGAGAAATTGAAATGTCATATCTGCTTACCAACACTCTTGTTGTGGATATTAAAAACCCAAGTATAATACACTATGTTCATGAAATAAGATACACTAACAGATATAACATTTGATATTATATGATCATATGTTAAATTTATTTCATTGTTATTTGTAACTTATCCGATATTGCCTTTGCATGTATTTAAGAGGATATAATTTAACACTTATTACATAATACATAAATGTTATTACTCAATAATTTTTGTATATGAATTAAAAAAAAATAAGCAAATACTAAACGTTTTCAAGAAAAATCGATTTTTATTTATTTAGCACACGAATATGAGTAATTCACAATTACTAAACATCGGGTAACTTTCTAACCTTTTTTTGGATGATTCATTAGATATTTATGTTATTTTCTTTGCGTTATTCTTTGTTGCAATTTAACACTTTTAAAATTATTTATTTGCAGAAATAGAAAAGGAAAAGAAAAAAACGAAGGGCAAATATGAAGTGAAATTACTAGAATCTCCTGCTAGGGGCTAGGTTTTGTTACCACCCTATAAATAGAAGGGCAGGCTGCATTTTGCACCGTCGAAGCGGCGAAAGACGAGATAGAGACAGAGCCGACGGTGAATTTTGAGCCAGCATGAGGGCAAAGGTTTTTTTTTCGATCCCATATAATGCATTTTCGTGTTGAGTTTTGGGTTTTGTCAGCTCAAAATTGAAATTTTTGTGTTGATGCTCAGTTATGGTTTTGCTTAAACTTCAAATTCGCAAATGTTATTTGCTAGTAATGATATGGTTTGTTTGCTATGTTGATTAAAGGACCTATTGGCTATTGTTTGGTTGAATTTGTTCTTACCCATCGTATTTTCAGTTACCATTTGAACGCTTTATCTGATAACTTGAGGATAACTAGTGTCTCATGCATGTATATTTATAATGCATGATTCATGGTGATCGTAATAATTGGAGATGATTCATTTAGCATGTAGGATGATAGAAGCTCATAAAGAGGATATATTGTATTAGAGAATTGTTTAGTAATTCTCGAATTGGGAGGTTTACGCGCTTCGTTTCTGGCTTATAATGTACCACAATGCTCAGTTACTCCTTCACAACTTTGATCTACAATAATAGTGATTATAGGGAGAAGGAATCCCTCTTAGTGATCAAACATCACCTAAGCTACTGAGGCAACTTGTTCAACATTTATGAGCGTAAAGCTCCAAGGTCTTTTACAATGGTGTTTTTCCACAATCATCGTTTCTCCTCTAGCTCACATGAATCTCTTATGAGGTCAACCAACAACTGGAACTGCCTTCTACATACACAATCCTTCTCAATTCAGCTCTTACAAAAATCAAAACTTGTGCTCACGGCTTTCAATCACTGTCCTGTAAGTCCTAATCATAGAACTTACAAAAAAACATGGTTGATTGTTGATCAAACCTTAGAAATTCTTTACTTGAGTCTTTTGGAAAAGATCCTTGATTTTCCTATAACTTTGGGAGAATTCATGTTAGAAGCACATAATCAGAGGAGTAGCCTTAATGGATCCTAGGATTCCTCACCTTGTAGTAGGAGAAGACTGAGAATTGTGGAGCTTTGATTCGATTGAGAAATGAAAATCTGAGCTCAAAAATCTAATTTGGTGTATGAAAATATTTTGCCTCGGTGGACCTCACTTTTTATTTTTACATTGTCTTCTTCATCCAAATCCTTTATGCATTTGTTAACCTGTGGGGCATTTTATATTAATATACACTCAGTTGCTTTATGAGGCGTACTTGTCTGTATCTTATCAAACACTTTTCAATAAAATATTCAAGTATTTGTTTAGGGTTGGACCATGTTGGGTCTTTCGAGATCTAATGTTGGGGTAGAAACATTCTGAAATTCTGTGTCTTCCATGAAGAAAGTATTTGTGAGTCTTTATTTTAGAAAGAATTGGAAAGAATGCGTTGGGTTAGTGTGCACTCTGCTAAGGAGTTTCTCTTTTTTGGCATATAGATGTTTTTAAAAGTGTGGCCTTAGAGATTTAGAGGAAAGCTGAGACGGTGTGATGTGCTTTTCTTTAGCCTCTTTAGATAATAATCAAGTGTTTGTGTCTAAACTCTCTGCAATACGCCATCGACTTGTTTTGTGAACAGAGATTAGCTAAGGTTTTGTTTCTTGTACCATTGTAGTTGTAACAGCTACTAATGTTTTTATTTTAAATGCAGTGGAAGAAGAAGCGTATGAGGAGACTGAAGAGGAAGCGCAGAAAGATGAGACAGAGATCTAAGTAGAGCAGCAGGGGTCCATATGCCTAGAGTGGTTTCTTGGTACTGCTGCCTTTACTATCACTGTCCATCTCTGTGACAGCACCAAAGAATGGAGGTTGTCCATTGTTTGAAGCTGTGCAGTAGTTAATCCACTATGTTTAACTAAGGAGATTAGTTTAAGTTTCAAGTATTGCTAGTAGTAAGGATGTTGATTTGTGTTTTTCTGGCAACTTGTTAGTTTTGTCAACCAAAGATATATGTGAGATCTTGAACCTTTTCTCTTTTAATCCACTATGTTATTAAGAGGATTTCTGTTTGTCTGGGCTACATTTCATTTGAATAAATTTTGGCTTTGAACGTCAATACTTGATGATATCCTGAGAGGATGAATACGTCTGAAGAGAAACCCTTGATTGGTTTTGATCTAGCGCAATCATGCTTGTGCCTGCTTGGTTCAACAATATGAAGGCATATTGAATCTGAATCATCTTGAAGAAGTTCTATCATCGCAAGTGTTTATAAAAGTGGAACAAGACAATGCTCCAAATCATTATATGCTGACTTGCAGCTTTGGAGCTGGAAATCATTTCAATGCTTTAGAGAAGAACATGGTAATAGTTGATTATATGGAGTAGAACTAGTGTTGCTATACTAAAAGAGACTGAGGAAGGCACTAGGCCCCAAGGCTCTTACCAATATGGAGGTTCAGTTTAAGTAAGAAAATTAAACTGGAACTGGACAATTATACTGCACCTCCAAAAAATTATTATTGGCACCGTAATGAAAAGCAGCCATTTCTACTTATAAGACTTGAGTTATTATACAATGTTTCTAGTGGAAAGAAGCTGTAAGGTTTCACTGAGAAAGCAAATACTGTATGTTCTATCATACAATAGGCAACTAGAAAGAAAGCTTTAGATAAAGGAGATATACAGTTGTTTTTGTAAAAGCAACTCAGTAGCAAGAGCAGCTAGTGAGGTTTCACCACTCAACTACCATATCCGGAAACCAATTATCCCGAAGGTTTATTAGTTGTGTAAAGTTCCCATCTGACGTACAGCATGAGAATAATTTTGTTGATTTGGTGCATTTAGCATTGCTGATGAATAACCTTTGTTAGTTTCTCGTTCTGTAACCACATGCTGTTGTGTGAAAGATCAGCATACCGCCATATCCTCAAGCTCAAATTCCATAGCAAGTCTTTCAACAGTATTTCTACTTATGACTTCTTTCCGGTGCAATTCCTTTAGGACTACTGATGCAAGCTCCTTGTGTTCTTCATGGATGATGCCTTCAACTAGAATGGTATATGTTATCTCATTGGGCATATAACCTTTGCTGATCATGTCCTCAAATACTCTTAATGACAAGTCTGTTCTTCTGGATTTGCATAGACCAAGCACAAGCGCATTGAAATTATCAATATCAGGCCTATATCCATTTTCTTCCATCATGTAGAACACTTCGACAGCAGCCACCAACATCTTTTCCATGCACAATCCTCTGATCAATGATGAATAGGTGTAAGAGTCTGGAGTAAATCCATGGGCTGTCATGTCATGCAGAAGCTGAAATGCTGCAAATGTGTTTCCTTTCCTACATAAACCAGAAATCACAGCTCTGTAGAAATCATGACTGGAGGAGCTTTGTTTCATCCTCAAAGCTTGGAGAATTGAGAAGGCCTCATGAACCAAACCTTCGTCACAAAGCACAGCAATGGAATTATATGTCCCCTCATTAGGACTACACTGTCGTTCTAACATTTGGTCAAGACACTTAATTACTGCATCCACTTTCCTATCTTTGCAGAGACGTGCAATTATTGGATTGTAGCTAGCAGCAATTGGCTTGAACTGTTCTCCAAAGTACATTTCATCCAGAATCTTGATGGCGTGATCCGTTTGGCCATGGAGAGAAAGCGAACTAATCAATATATTGTATGTTACTATCGATGGTGAACAATCCTCTCCAACCATCTCTGCCAGAAACTCATTCGCTTCCTCCCAGCGTCCTTCAAAACACAAGCTTCTCAACAAGATATTATAGCTGACAACATTAGGATTAAACCCTTTTGATGGCAAGTTTCTAAAGAATTGTTTGGCTTCATCTATTCTTCCTTGTTTGCACAAACCAGTTAAGAGAACATTGTAACTAACCAAATTAGGCTTTCCACCCTTAGCAATAATATTGTCCAAAAGCAACATTGCTTCATTGACCCCTTTTTCTTTATAAGTAGCCTCAAGCAATATAGAATAAGTATATGCATTTGGTACCAACCCTTTCTGAATCAACTTTTCGACAAATTGCAAGCTTTTGTTCAAGTTCCCCCTCATACAAAGTCCTCTTATAAGAGAATTGTAAGTCACAGTATTTGTTGGATATCCATATTCTTCCATTTTATCAACTAATTGCATAGCATGACCAACATTTCCTCTCTTACACAAGTTATTCACCAAGAAAGTATAAGAAGCAGCATCAGGTATAGTACCAGAACTCACCATCATTTCCATAACTCTAGCAGCTTTCCTAAGCTTATTACAATTACAAAGATCATACAAAAGCTGAGTTGCATCAGTTTTATCAGGCTTTTGGCCCTTTCCCACCATGTATTCCAAATACAAAAATGCATCATAAAGCCTAAGTTCTTTGTTTCTTGGGTCATTCTTGCCAGACCTCCAATTTGGCAGAGTGAAAATATTCCCCTTTGAAGTTACAGGTACACGTTCTTTTACAGTTGGGCTTAAATGGGAAGAAGCTAAATTTCTTGAAATGCTCCTCCTTTGAAAGAAAGGTAGGAACTTTGGTATATGGGTAAAAAATCCACAGGAATCTCTTGCATTATCTGGTGCTGGATTTTTCACTGTGGACACTGAATTTAACGGGACTGCCATGACATCAATTGAAGCTATACAAATCTAAGGAACTAGAAAAGAATCATAAAACCCAAAAAATATGATGTGGGTGTCAACTCTCTACAATCAATTATAAGGAAAGACAAGGAAACAGCACAAAAGAACATACAATGTGGGGTCTCTTTGCCATTCTTGATTATGAAAAAAGAGAGCTTTCTTCTTCTTCTCCTCCTTGCCCTCTAATTGTACAGTATTCTGTTTCAGAGGAAACGGAATTCCTTTTATAAAGGTTGGCAAATTGGACAAAATCAGTTGAGCTCCATCTAGTGTGGTGTGGGTCGAGTCTGTCCACTCCCTCTCAGTGTTATCCAAAATATGTGTGAAGGAATAATTATAAAGTACCCTTGTCGTTTTATTTATTTATTTTTGCTGGGATTGTGAATATTGATGTTTCAAATATATAATAAATTAATTAATTTATAATAAATCTTTATTTTTTTATTTATATAAAAGGTAATTTAAAATTAAAGATATACGGACTATACAAGAGAACTTATCCAAAGTGATAAGAAGTATCTAATGACTATTTTTTTATAAATATTTTGATCGAATCACCTTGCACTAATGACATTGTATATATAGCCTATTAGGCGGAAAGAGAGGGTGTCCACGTTTTCACAAGTAGAAACACTTGTCTCCTCTCTTACAGAAACAGCCATGCTGATCCTAACTCATCATTCCTTTAATAAAACATCAGCATGGAACAAATATAGTGCCAATTTCAAACCCCCCAAAAGAAAATAGATTAGTAATCAAAGGGTTATATTTTTGCAGAAGTAATGGCAAAGAGCAAAGATGATATTACTTACGGGAGAGCTCAAGCAAGACTATCTGAAGATGATGCTCTTAGAGTAAGGTACAAAGCAGGCACTCCTCTTGAAGGAGGAAAGATTGCTGACTCCCAAACTGTTGATCTTTTCTCAAGTGCTCGTAATATTGATAAGCAACAAAGCAAGATTGCTGATCCTCAACCTGTTGAACTCTCATCAAGCGCACAAAAAATTGCAGCAGCAAAACAAGAACAATCCCAACAAGAAGAAAAACCTCAAGATTCTTCTGATCTGGAGGGAAAGAACACATATGTTTATGAAGAGAATGTGGATAAAAGTCTGCCTCCAGCAGCTGCAACTCTCATGTTTGATAGCAAGAAGGCTGACAATTGGACAACAAATCCTCCTTGAGTTGAAACTAGACTCCATCATCAACTTTATTTAGTTCCTCTTTGTTCTGCTCATGGTTGTTAAGTATCTTTCGATCCTTTTGTACTGATGATAATAGTAATAAACAGTTTTAACCTAATTAAAAACGATAATGATGATGTCTACCTAATGTTCTAACACAATCAAAGTAAATTCATTCTATTAGCTCTTCTCTTGTAGGAACAGGAGCGCATCATATTTAAATAGCAACTCCATTTAAACAAAGCATTCTTGAATAAGCATTGGCCAAAAAGTAGTACATCTATTCAGTATTCGTATTCCTGCTTAATCTTGCAGGCTCAATAAGTTACAAGCTACAAAAATTCAATATCCAGACGAGACATCTAATCGTGCTACCAAAATTTCAAACCCATTCAATCTGGGCATCTTTTTCTTGGACTCGACAGCTTGGCTGGCTTGTTCTTGGACCAGAATATAAGTCAACCCCACTGTTCACACCCTCGAGCTAGTGTTACTATGTGCATGTCAGGCAGCTCTCTCCTGGCTCCAACGGGATTAAGTCTCCTCATCAACGAGCAATCAGACCAGCAATTCTGCCTTGCAACAAAGCTCAACCCGACAGTACTGGCAATCACTCAACTGCACTGCTCCTCCTCTGCAGTAATGATTCCAGGAATGAGGAACACAATTTAGTAAGAGGAGGAAGACTGTGAGATGGTCCACTGAATAGCGTTTCCCAGTATCTTGCTGATGGTACTGACGTGATCGATGTAGCTTGTTTTCTCTCTGAGCTGAAGTCTGGTAGGTCCCCGTAGAGAGATGCATAACCGAACTTCCCTGCAAATAGGATAGCATATAGTTTCATCAGTCATGACAGTCATCTTTTTTAAAGAACCACTGTTTTCTGAAACATCAGGATATTCCACCAGCAGAGAATTGCTCTACCGCTTTCGGGCAGGCGTTCAATTCCCCAATGCAGCCCTTCCCCTTAGCCCTCTTACCCAACCCCCGCATCTCCTTGTTTTAAAGCTAAATAATGCATCATCTGATTCTCCAACGAGTGGATACATACTTTTACGTTCTCGAGCTAAAGGTGTTTCCTCTTAAATATCATTAATCCATAGATAGGTTCGGTATAAATTTTCTAGAATATGTACTTGAACTGACAATGATGCCATGAAGAATGAAGGACCTTGTCAGCAGGTGGAGAATAAATGCATCAACCCATTCAGCTCACTTCTCGTTTCTCATTTAAGTTTATCACAAGACATGTCTTCTCTTTTATTAATTATTATGATGATAGAATATGGGTTTAAAGAAGCTGATCCAACTTATGTCGTAATGAGGTGTAGTTATTGACTTCTTGTTATCACAAGACAACGTGCAGCAACCATACATCTTGGTGACTCTGGGTTCTTGTCATTTTAAGGCTTGTACCACCCATTAAAAAGTTTATAAAAACAAGGTTTATTTCAAGTGCTTTGGTATAATAATCCAATCCAAAGTATTCTGAAGCACCCTATCACATAAAATAAACAAAAAAGGCCCATGTACATCCCCAGATTACTAGACACCAGAAACTGAAATACATAAAAGCTTTCTGTTAGACATGAGCTTAAGTAGAAAAAATGTGACACACCTGTTTCCTCAAGATCAGTGAGATTTCCTCGGCTTATCTTATGTATATGCGTGTGACTGTTGAGTGGATCAAAAAGCACATATTCATGATCAATGTTTAGGTAAGCTAATAGCAACTGCACTGATCTGCCATCAGGAACACTATCCTCCGACTTAGGACTTCCGCGAATGAAAGCAAGTGAAGCACCTTTTGCCTGTAATGAGAAAGGATGAGACGCAAACAAAGTAAAGATGTCCAGTTCTCACCCCATCTATAGACAGAGTTTCCACCTTAGAAGATGTGATACCTCTCCAATATATGAATCAAATTAGAAAGGCAACAAGCAGTCACAAGGATGAAGGTGACAGAAAATTAGAAGAGAGGCATCAGAAAACATCTGTACATTGAGTGCAGGAAACTCAAGGGAATGAAGATACAGAAAACATAGGTCAGGGTGAATGTAATTATTTTCTCAACAGACTCCAAGAGATCAAGATCTACCACTTCTAAACGAGTGCAAGGTGATTTGATTCCCCCATTATAACTGATGTCAAGTTACCAACTAAAAACTTAAGAAAGAAAAAAGAACTCAAAATTTAAGACAGGAGTCAAATACCTTTTTTACAAACCAGATCGCTATGGGAACATGATCTCCAGCGCTGAATAATAATATCACCCCATCCCCATCCTGAGTTGTGGCTTCATTAGACATCACAGATCCAACTGGCTTTGGGAGAAGGGCCAGGATGGCAAACATTGAGTCAACCATTGCACAAGTTACAGCTGCAGCGATAAATAAGATACTAGTTAGGATGAAACATTAGAAAATGTCTTATGGTAATGCAATGACACATTAAATAACAAAAAAATGATTGTGCAGACACAACTTCCTGCCTACAAGTTCACCATTAATCATAGACTTATTCAGCCCTTTTAGCTTAAACATATAGGTGCAAATTTAGGAGAACTTATTTTAGAATCTGAGTCTCTTTTGAGTCATTTCCTGCTTTCCTATTCCAAAGCAGCAATTCTTTTAATAGGAAACCAAATGCAGCAAAATGGTACTCTTTTCACAAGCAAAATAGCTTAAGATTTCCCCAAAAGACCTGTCTTGAGTTTGGCTTGAAAAGAAAATTAGTGGGTGCTTGGATTGGCTTATTTTTAGCGCCTTTAAAGCTGAAAAATTACAATTCCTCGAGGTTGTGATTCAAGGAACCAGACACTTCTTAGATTTGCTTGTGGTCATGATTTAAAAGGGCACTCGCAAATAATATTAACCATTCATTCTGCAGTTTCATTGCTTTGAAAGACAAAGCGGTGGCTTTTAATAACACAATATGTAATACATTGTCTCCATCTGTACGTTAGTCTCTCTCTCTTTCTCTCACTCTCTATCCCATTTATCTCATTAATAGAAGCAGAACGTTTGAAATATATGATAAAGATTAGAGAATTATCATAAGCTGCTAAAAACAAAGTGGTTTACAGTTTTCTGAAGTTCATTGCGGCGAAGTATGATAAACAAGAGATATACAAACCTTCTATCTTAAGTTTGTATGACCATGATACAGACAGCTTTGACATGCTCCACACTGCTACTTGTGCATTAGAACCTTGCGACGTGGTCACAAGATACTCTGACTTCCCAATAAATGCTAAGGAAGAGATTGGCTGCACAAAGAAGATAGTTCAAATGAGAAAAATATTGTATAGATTAATACAGAAAGGTGTATAAAGTGCCCCAAGGAAAGCATCAAAACTGTAAATTAAGATTTTCAAAATTTGTGTTCAGTTGTTTCATGGACCCATATTTCTCTTTTTGTTTAACACAAAGGATAAACCCCGCCTTAGCTTCTTTGACATCCAATGAAATTTACCAGACAACAATAGGGATGGCAATAGGGCGGGTGCGGGGCGGGTTAAGCTCAACCCGCAAATTTTTTAAACCGCCCCGCCCCGCATGATGACTTTTTTCATTTCCAACCCGCTCCGCATAGACCCGCCCCACACTGCCCCGCTTAAATTTTAAAGTTCTTTTATTTTTTAATTGAATTTAATTTTTTTTCCGCTAATTAACGTCTCAACAACTAATTAGTTATTTTTAGTTGACATTTTAACAATTGTTTCTTAATCGTTGATTAAAAGTTTCTAATTAACATTTTAACAACTAATAACTTACCGGACATATCTAGTTTAAATTTTAGAAAAAAATAAAATTAAAGTTAATGTTTAATATAAAAAGTTTATATCTTTGATTTTTACTAATTAGAAAAATTTAATTTCTTTGAATTTTAATTTGGCTTTTTAAACCCGCAACCCCCCCCCCCCCCCGCCCCCA
>JAPFFP010000099.1:15350027-15374428 GCA_026153255.1 Solanum medicagineum
GTAGTTTAAACCTATCTATTTTTGATATCATTTATCTACTTTGAAACCATTACTATTATAATATATAATATGGAAATCGGTTTTGTTTTCAATCTAAATTAAGCTAGTAGTCTCATTAAGCAACCACTAGTTTGAATTGCCCAAGCAAAAATCTCATTGTTTTATTTCTCAGGTTAGTTAATAATAGGATAGCATACAAAATTACGGAGAGGACAAGTCAAATACACAAACTTCCACACACACACATTTATATAAACAATTATAAATGCTGATTCAAATACTGGAATATATGTATATATATATATATATATATAGTCGTTGAGGAATTAGCAAATAGAATAAGAAGATCAACAGGAAAAAATTCTATACCGTGACTTCATCAGCTGGTTGGTGGCTTCTTTCACAAACTTGAACCTACAAATAGACACATTGAGGCAAAATCAACTACTAACTCTGGTGAAAAGAATACATACTTTAAACACTGATACAAGAGGAAAACTGTTTGCAAACTTGTAACAGTATAATATTTAAAGGTTTGCACTTCTCTAATACCACTCCCCCACTAATCACTGGATATATCTAAAAAGCTTGACTGTAGAATAAGAATGCATCAATCCCAATCATAAAGGTGGGAACATCAGATGTCCAAGGAAACCTACAGAACCCCTCTCTGTGAAACAAAGCAAAAGGTAAACACCCCAATGGCGCAAGCAGATGAACTAACCGACACTCAAAAAAATAGATACAACATGAAGATGTGCTACTGAATGGAAGGGTGAATAAAATTAGGTTGTAGGTTTTACTTTCCTTTTTCAATTTATCTTTATTTTTGTTGAGGATGGAGGTTAACTGGGGATGTTTAGAGCAAAACAGAAAAGAAAATATCAACTGATGCTACTTACTTCCTATCCACTTACCTCAGAAACCTCACGGTCATCAAACAAGTTATAGAACTGGATACAGTAATTTTCTGAACGTGTGGCAACTAGCCCCGCGGAAGAGTCAAAAACAATTCCTTGAGATGAGCCATCAGATATATCCAAGACCGTGCTACGAAGCTGAAAATTAAAGCTGTAAGGTCTCCCAAAGCAAAAAAATAATAACAATAAAAAAAAAAAAAAATTACATCATGTCAAAACATCAGGTAAGATGGAAATAAGTATTTTGAATGGATTAACCATACACTCCAAGCAAAAAAATTATGGCACACGCATGTAGAGGATCATCCAACCCACTGCAACCATTGTGCTGGAGGGATCTTATTATTGATCATAGAGTCCACATAAACAAGATAGAACAAAACCAAAAGGGAACTGCAAGCCAATAGTAACATGTACAGCTGCAATAAGAATAGTTTTTCCTAGCACTTGGAAACAACATTCCAAATGCTGCTTCATCAAAAAAACAACATTCTAGATGCTAATATACATACATATATGTGTGTGTATACAAAATCATTAATGAACGTGGAAATTTTTTTCCCTTTGATAAGTACTATGAACACAACACTATCCTAGCAAAATGATGACAGGCATGATCTTTCTCTTCTCCACTCTTAATCTTTTCTAATAATGTTCTGCCTCCGAGAAAGAAGAAGAAGAAGAACAAACCTTGATTCCTTGAATGGATCTCAATACCTCCATTGAAGGCATTTTAAGAAGGTGAATTCGGTTATCTGCACAAGATATCTGGACAAATTTACTAAGTAAGAACAGATTCAGTGGCAACTACTTTTACTTTATGGACAAATCTGCTTACAGAGGACAGAGAAGGATCAGATGAGATAGTAAAATACAAAAGCGGGGATCCTATTCGGGGGAGGAATTTCTGCTTCCCAGTGTCCAACTGCCAAACCACGAGAACTCCTTCCTTCCCACCTGGATCAAGTTAAATAGTTGCTAATTCAAGTAAACGTTAAATTACAAAGTTACTAGTTTCAAAAAAGTAACGTTGAATTATAACACATTTTTTACTCTAAATTCCAAATAAATAAAAGAGCTATGCTCCTAAAAAGTTTCCACTAGCTATGAATTTGTACACAGTTAAGTTATCTACAAGAACATCCCTATGAGTAAAAGGTTCTAAACTCATCTTTATACAACCAACCATGCTGCTCATACTAATTTTATACCTGAGTACAGATAGGCACCGTCGGAAGAGAAAAAGAGAACTTTCACTTCTGCAGAGTGCCAATGTCTTGTGGTACAAGAATCAGCATCATCATTTTCCCTAACTCCAGGATTCTCCTCCATGTCTTTCATTAGTCCTCCACTTCTCTGTTTATTTCTAGATGAGATATTATGCTCCCCAACACCCCTCCATATTAAAATCCTTCCTGTTACATCTCCAGCTGAAACAATTCTATCTGTTGGATGGAAAGCTAGAGCACTCAGGATTTTCGTATGATGTAATCTGATTTTCTGAAGCACGGATTGATCAGAATCTTTTGTTGGTATTTCCCAAATGCGAAGCTTGTGCTTGTCACAGACGCCCATGTATCTTCCAGAGCAGCTTAATGTTATAGATAGTGCATTTTTACTCTGACAGAAAGTAAAGAACCTTGGTTATTTTCAATCACATACAAAAATGCTACTGTGTGCTTTTACTTCCTAAAATCAGGTAGGTAAATATTTGACAGTGACAAATGCAATGATGTGAAAGATCATCAACATCTTTCTGACAGTGACTAATGGTGTGTATGATCTAGAGCAAAAGATAGCTCAGACAACATTTAATCAAGCTAGAAACAATTCGACCTGAAACCATATATTTTGCCCCAGAAAACACTTGCAAAACTGGTAACATTAGTTGATGTGATATATTTTTTATATAAGATGGATAAAATTTGCTTCACGATTGGAGGGTATCTTCATATTGATTTAACAAAGAAGTTTTTAAAAAAAGCCTCAACTTTTGTAATCGATTTTCTTTTTGGGGCAAGCTAAATTGGCAAAGTTCTAAATTAACGAAACACCGCCCACAATTTAAAGTTTTAAACAATTCAACAATGATCTACTGTTTTAGAACTAAACCATCTTAGTGCACAATTACTTTTTTTACAAGGAGACATCTTTTGATATGTTTTATTTGAGCCAGGGGTCTATCGGAAACAACCTCTTTACCTTACAAGGTAGAGTGAGGTTGCATACACATCACCCTCCCCAAACCCCACTTGTGGGATATTATACTAGGTAAGAAGTTGTTGTACAAGGAGCCATCTAAGTTCAAAAACAACAACAATCAACACACCTTTTCTTCCCTATAAAAAGAGAAGGCATGACAGACAATTTTCATACCTCAGCCAGAGTTACTCCACCAACCAAAGTAGACTTGGTTAGGTTACACTTCCTTATCTGCCACCATAAAGCATTACTCTCTCCCACCTGTTGTTTCAACACTATGATAGATACATATGCAAAAAGATCAGAAGGCTTTTCGCTACTCTCTCTGGGTTGTGATGATAAACCTGGAATTACCTGACAAAGAAGACAGAGGGATGATAAGATAGATCTGCTGCAATGTCAGCACACAGTCTAAGAAAGAGATGTTGCTACATGTGAGCGGTACTTAGTGAACAACATAAAACAACAGCAGAGGCAAAGCTGGAAAGTGGCTTCGACTATACGGGTTCACTTTGTTCATGTATAGTTCAATTCATGAGTTCTTCTGGGAATCTAGTCCTATGTTCCTAGTATATAGGCAACTACCATTTCCTCGAGTAGGAAAGGAACCCACAGCTAACTACTCGTAATTTTGTCCCATCCAGATACTTGTGTGCATTCCCAAATATAGGTTCCAGAAATTCCCGTGCCTTGGCATGGCATCTATTTAGCAAACAAGAGCACCACTACCACCTGAATCACCTAATGCTAGATCCTATGCTTCAGTAACAATCTGTTTTCTTCTTGTAATTTCAATTAATATATTATCGTTTTTCAAAAAAACCCCACATTTTCTTGAGAAGTCTAAAAATGAAATTCTCAACTTGAGAATTGATATAATATTGATTCCAGATTCAAATCCCAGCGAAGGCAAAAAAAAAAAGGTGCCTTTTTTCCCATCTTTCTAGGCCTTAGTAAGACGAATAGGTGGAACAGTCGAGGTGCTTGAGATAACTATATACAAAGTATAACTACCAAAATCATCACGTAGCATAATTTCAATGCATAAAAATCTAGAATATATGTCACCGAACGTGCAAAGCACTTCCCAATCCACTGTTTTACAGTACTTGGTTCATGTCAAGAGTTTGATTGCTTAAACATTGAGCTACTCTTTAAAGTGAAAAGATGTTTACCATGGAGTGAATGGGGAACTTAACATCAATACTTTTCATCAGCTCCGGCACGGAAAAATCCCAGTATTTAATAGTACCATCATCAGATGATGTCCAACAGTAGCACAAAATTTTTCCTGCCGGAGTAGTAGACGGTACTACCACCACCGATGTCACAAGTCCTTTATGACCTTCCAATTCAGCAATCTGTAAAGTTACAAAAAGTTAACAACTTACAATAACTTATACAACGAAATTTTCAGCTATAGAGTTTAACGTAAACTGAACCTGTAAGCCAGTGGAAGTGCTGAAAATAGAAACGGTGTTTCCTGTGCATACAAGAAGCTTCTTCGCATCATTTGAAAACGCCGGCGGTGAAGAAACCAAATTTCTCCCGCCTGTAATCATCTTGAGAGCTCCTCTGCGTGGAGAAGAACAGTGGCTTTGGTTAATGAGTGTTAGGTTTGCTTCTTCTTCCCCTAAACCCTAAACCTCTTAAAAATTGAGTGGAAATAAATGTTAAAAATCATTTTGTATGAATTACGTTTAGAGACTCTTAGTTTTATTTATTGTGCTTACGCCCTCTAAATTCTTAAAAGTGAAATGGTCTTTTTTTCTCTTTAAACATATAAATTAATTATTCTTATTTATTATTTGAAAAGTGAAATGTTTGACATTTGGTTAGGGAAATTTGTGAAAATTTTTTATTAGAGTTTGTTTCGATTGACTTTAGATTTTTTATTTATAATTTTAAAATATTTTTGATTTATTTTATCAATTCAACTTAAAATCAAGTGATTATAAATACTTCTTTGCTCAAATACTAAGAAAGTGTTGAAAAATTATTTTGCCTCAAAACACTTACACTACATCAATTCAAACAAGCTTTAATATAACAGAACTTTAAGCAAATTAAAGTTGTTTAAATAATTTCAATAATTATCTACTTTCTCAATCATAAAATGAATGTTACACTAGCAAAAGATATGTTCATTAATAAAGCGACAAATACAATATGTGATTTATTAAACTACTCATATTTAATAAGTATTTTCAAAATATTAAACCACTTAGTAAGAAGATAGAGTATAAGAATATAGTTTTTTTTTAAAAAAAAAATCTTTATGTTTAGCTAAGACACAAAGTTGACGCATTTTTTGGTCTACCCTCAAATTTATATCCTTATTTAGAAAAAAAAAAAGAAAAGGAAAGAGATTTATCGTATCAATATTTACATGAAATCATACTAATTTTTTCCTTGCAAGTTGCAACATTATTTATCTAAAACAAATTAACATAGTTTGAAAAATAAAAATGAATCTTGGTTTGACTGCAATGATGTTTGGATTGAACAGAGCGATAAACACTCTTCTTTTCAACATTTTTCATTGAAGTTTATATTTCTACTAAATAAATGGTAAGGCAATTGAATATTTCATATACCAACATGGGCAAGGTAAACATTGAATTATATAGGTGAAAATTTGGAGGTGAACAAAAAATATATTAATATTGAGGCACAATTAGTGCTCCATACGAAAGAACAAAAATGATTTGGGGTTGTTTAGTTGGGAACAAGTTATTTTAAAATTAATTATTTTGAGATAAACTATTCCACCACCATATGAGATAATTCATCTTATCGTCATGACATAAATGATAGAAATAAATAATTTAAGAATTTACCTAATATCTCCAACAAAGTGAAAATAAAGTAATTATACATTTTAACTCAAGATTATTAGTATATCTTATGTGTTATACCTTAAACCAAATGATTCTTAATCCAATGCCGAGAAACTATTATTTGCTTATTCTTATTTGAAAAGCATATTAATTTTTGTCTTGAATTTCTAAGTTAATACTTATTTGAGTCTATTTTTCTACTAAAGTGATACTTATTTGAGACGGAGGAAGAAGAACTATAAAAACCTCTTTATTCTTAAAAAAAAATAAAATATTTTCATATTTTTTCTCACAATAATTATAAATATTGTTCAATTGAAATAAAGTAATTTTATATGAAAAAATTAATTTTATAAAAAAATAATAATTCTTTTTGAAGGAATTTTTGAACAAATTATGCTTGAACATCTTTTCATAAATCAACATTCTTAATGGCTATTTATAAATTGCTCATCAAATATGATTTATATTTAGTACAATTGCTTTTTCTTCTAAAAAAATAAAAATCTTTTATCGCAATTTATAACGCCTTCCTCTTAAAAAAAAAAAAAAATAACAATAACAAAATCTCAAATTCCCCCCTCTACAAACTCTCGATTTGGAGGTCTATTTACGCTGAACCCAAAACCCCTCTTCCCGACTATTCAGTCTCCTCGAGAAAAATGTCAGTGATGATAGTGACGAGTTTGGGAGAGATGGTAATTGACTTGTTTACTGATCGCTGCCCATTGACATGCAAGAACTTTTTGAAGCTGTGCAAGTAAGTGCTTACTTGAACCTGCTTTATGGATACTATTAAGCGAAGATATTGGGATAAATTTCTTCAATTCGTTGCTAATCTGGTGTTGTATTAGTGTCAATCAGAAACCTATTTGCATACTAATTTCAACATGCTAACTATGAATCTACTGGTATGTGTATTCATTTATATATTGAAACTAAAAGATTGAGTAATAGAGGATTTGTATTTAGCTGACAGGTATCCTTTGAATAGTACAATGGTATTGAGAAACAGAACAAAGAAAATCATTGCATCCAACATTATAGTTTACTTTTTTTTTCTTAATAATTCATTTTTTAGTTCAATTTTCCTTGTTTTAGTCGTAGTTCATAGCTTTTCCCTTTGGCTTAGTTTTGTCTTGTTGGTTCACTATATCTGAATTGTCAACTTTTGATTGATGTGTCAACGTTGGTACTGTTTCTTATGCAAGTATTTTATTCTATTTCATACAGCTATGAGGAGAAGGCCATGATTAACTTTATGAATGAGTTGTGTATGGTCTCCTGTATTCTATGCAACACAGCATTATATAACTGTATTCACGATGAGGAGTGAAAACAATATGTAAATCAAATGCATATATGTTTAAGGAGCATTAAAATCATAAACTTACTCCCTTCGATAATGTAGGATTAAGTATTACAATGGCTGCCTTTTCCACACGGTTCAGAAGGATTTCACTGCACAGACCGGAGATCCCACCGGAACTGGATCTGGGGGTGATTCAGTTTACAAGTAAGTCGGTAGTTATAGATGTGCTAAATTCATCCTTTCTTTTTCAAGTGGATTTTTCTTTCCTTTGATATGGTGAACCCAAACACCCTGGCCTTTTCCAGTTTCACTCACTTGTGACTCAAGCAAAGGAGTCTTAGATTGTCTTTTTCTATAAGATGCAATGGGGTTATGAAATTTCACATTAGCCTGATCAGATCACTTAATGTGTTTTCAGAATTTTATATGGTGACCAGGCTCGGTTCTTTGGAGATGAGATTCATTTGGACTTGAAGCATTCAAAAATGGGAACTGTAGCCATGGCTAGTGCTGGGGAGAACCTAAATGCTTCTCAGGTTTTGTAATTTTCCCTCACATTATCTTTCCATACAATCCTTTATAATGAAGTTCTTCTAGCTTTTGTCTTTACGTAGTCACTTTCGATTCCATAGCTTGTAATAGAACATCATATAGTTATGAGATTCTTCTTTTTTGGATTTTCAGTTCTACATCACACTACGCGCTGATCTGGACTACCTTGATGGGAAGCACACCGTGAGTATATATATCCTAAACTTTATTCGTCCATTCATCCTCTTTATTCTATTAAGGCCTCAAAGTTTGATTTACTTCGTCGATCCATGCACTATAAATTTATCTGTTAGCTGCATTAACACTTAGCCATGTTTTGGCACTATGAGCATTTCCTTATTTGTTTACCTCAGTTACACTGTGATATGAAAATTTCTTAGCTAATATGGTGTTTTCACAAATCACATGCATTAAGGTCATTGTTCCTATCAACTTTGTTTTCTACCTTCATCCACGTAAGTAGGAGGTATTATGCCAGCAATAGCACAAAAATATATACACTCTCCATTGGAAAATTTTAGCGATCCAGTTTAGTACTGAAATCGTTTTTAGGTAATATGAAAGTTATAGCCAAGTAAGGATTCATTTTATAAGGGGTTCTGTTTTCTGATGCTGTTCAAATTCTATCTGGAGGATCCTATTCTGCAACATTCTTGTGAAACTCAGTAGTAGTGATATCAAGAAGAAAGCTACTTGGCAAGATAATTTCTGATACTTGCTGACCTACATTTTGTGATGTTAATTATTTTTTTTGCTGGAGTGTTTCAAGGAGATGACAAATAATCATATCTTGGTTTCAAACTATTCCTCTTTGTTCCTACCAAGGTCGCATAAAGTCTTCTCCTATCTACTTGTGGATTTTCATTATGTTGGTTTAAATTTTTATGTGAAGCATTTTCCAAAAAAAGTTGTAATTTTCTGTAGATATTCTGAAAGTAAATACACTCAAGATAGGGACATTAGTACTATCTATTTTTGTGCTTGTATACAACTTATAGCTAGTAGAGTGTATTGATAACCTTTCTTTTGATATATTCTTTTTGATCTGAAGATGATGCATAATATCTGAGTGCTAGAATATATTTTGTGTAGTGTCATCACAGGTAAAAAGTCCAGGGAACATCTTTATATGTTATTTTTCTTGATTGTCTTGGTTTTCCTAGCTAGTTTTGCTTAATTTCTGATTTAATTCTATATCATTCATGTTATTTCCTTGTTATTTATTATGACTTCTTTGTCAATAATCCGAGGCTCTAAGAGGTATGAAGCCTCTGATTATATAATTCCGGTGTATTCTCTTAAAGTTGTTATGGTCTCCGAATCCTTGACATTTTGATCAATGGATTTTGTTCTGTCAGGTTTTTGGAGAGATTGCAGAGGGTCAAGAGACATTGAATAGGATAAATGAAGCTTATGTGGATGAAAAGGGCAGGCCGTTTAAAAATATTCGGTTCGTTATTGATGTATTTTATGCTCTCTTTTTCACAATTTAGTAGATCTCTTCTAATCGATAATTTCCACACTTCAGAATCAAGCACACTTACATATTGGACGATCCTTTTGATGATCCTCCCCAACTAAGCGACTTTGTTCCAGATGCTTCACCAGAAGGAAAGCCAAAAGATGAGGTAAAGAATGTAGAAATTACCGTTTTACTTTTTCACCTCCCTGCGTTCTATACATCTCAACTTTAGAGCCATAGAATTTGACGTGCTTTTAGTTCATTCTTCTTTGTGTAAAATTTAAGATTATCCTTTCTCAACTTTAAAGATATGCCATGGTATTCCATGAAGTTCATTTCTTTCATTCTGCAGAACTTAATTGGTACATGGACAAACGTTTAAGATTTGGACTGTAGGTTATCCGTCTCTAGACTCTGCAAAGCTTTTGTTCTGTGTTTCCTTTCTTCTTTTTTCTTTTTAATCTGTGAACCAGTTCTTAGCTTAATATAACACTTTAAGATGTCCATTTAAAGTTGTCATCAAGATAATTAGGGTATCTTGTGTAGGGATATCAATAAAATTCTAGTAAAGTAGAATAAACTAGTACTCGCATCTTTCCACTGTTTAGTTCTGGACAAAGAATTTTGTCTACAGCTAGCTTGTTTCTTCTTGGTGAATTTTGACCATGTAAATGTCAGAAAATAGAGCATGAGAGCAACATTACTTGTTTTTAGATTGATCTTTTAGCTAGAGTATTAGAAGAGAATATTAGGCTTCACACTATCTGACTAAAAGTTTTCTTCTTCATATTTAGTCAAGGGTTTTGTATTTGGGATTTAATCTGAAAAGAATAATAGAGTTCCGTGTCAGATGGTAAATTCATATAATGTGTAATTATGAAAAACTCGGAGATTTGTCTTCCTGCACGTATTGCATAGAGCAGTGTTTGTTTCTTCCATATGGTGTTAAACACTAGGGCTGTTTTGTGATATCTTTCCTGATCTTCGATGAGACTACATGACTTGCTCACATGATGTGATCTTGGGGTGGAACCTAAGGCTCTTCTCTATACCCATATTCCTTCGCAATGGAAGTGAATGTGATTTGCATAAAAGAGGATAAATATCCCCAGCATATTCACTGTCCACATTCAAGCATTACCTTTTTACCCTATTCTTGCCTTACATATTTGCATAAAAGAGGATAAATATCCCCAGCATATTCACTGTCCACATTCAAGCATTACCTTTTTATCCTATTGTTGCCTTACATCTTGTTATCTACGTAGGTTGAAGATGATGTACGACTAGAAGATGACTGGGTGCCAATGGATGAGCAACTAGGTATGCAAGAACTTGAGGAGGTTCTGC
This sequence comes from Solanum medicagineum, assembly GCA_026153255.1. Lineage (NCBI taxonomy): Eukaryota > Viridiplantae > Streptophyta > Magnoliopsida > Solanales > Solanaceae > Solanum > Solanum medicagineum. The sequence continues at coordinate 15,360,666 of JAPFFP010000099.1, forward strand.
GTGCGAAAGAAGCACATTCACGAGCAGTAGTACTTGAAAGTGTAAGAACTTTTATTAACTTCTTGATCATTCAAAAATTGCCAACCAACCAAATTGTAATTTTACTAACTTGTTTCACAGGTAGGTGACATTCCTGATGCTGAGATTAAGCCGCCTGACAATGTGCTTTTTGTATGTAAATTGAATCCAGTTACTGAAGTGAGTTTCTTCTTCATTCTTGTGCTTATTGTTATGTTTTTAGGATTATTGTCTAAGCTGTATGTCTTGGTTTTCCAATTATACAACAAGTATGCCATTTTTCTTTCTGGTACTATCAGACAATAATTTTTCCATGCAGGATGAAGACCTGTACACAATCTTCTCACGTTTTGGTACTGTGACATCGTAAGTCATTGATTGCTTCATAGTTTGAATACTTTTACTTGTTATTTTTTCTTCTATGTTGCAATTTCTCTCATCTCTAATTATGTTTTTTCCTCAGTGCTGAAATAATTAGGGACTTCAAGACTGGGGATAGCCTCTGCTATGCTTTCATTGGTAAGTTTAAGATTCCATTGAAACAATTGTGAGGTCATAATGCTTAACAAAAATATATGCATCTGATTGCTGCTTTTTCCGCAGAGCCCAGTTACATTTTTCTCCATAATTTTTATTCTTAAGGATGTGATGTGAGTTGGCCCATGCTTGCTAATTAAGTTGCTCGGACTCTTCACTTTTGATGCTGCACCCGTGTCGACATGACATGGGTGTGGGTGTGGGATCTGTGTCCGATTTGGTTAACCGGTTTCAGGTACTTTGATCAAATCGATGTGGAAAGTCTAGACAATTTTAAATGATTTCTGTAATCAATACAAAAACTAAGGTAAAATTGAAGAAAATGAAATACTTTTTATATAAAAATTTCTTTGTCACTCCTTTTCCTTTAATCTCCTTCCTAGATTCTCTTCAAGTTCTCCACATAATATCTCATAGTTTAGGTTTTATCACTCTACTTTTAGATATTTTAATTATTTTTAGCCCATACCCTTATATGGTTCCATATTCCCGAATCTTAAAAATTAGATCACGAAGGATCCGAATTCTAGATCCGCACCCGTATCCGACACCCGCACCCGAGTCTGAGCAACTTAGCTTGCTAACAAGACTAGGCGTGCTATCTGTACCTTTGGCGCTCATCGAGGGTGTCAAAAACCTCTTAAGAGAGCAACTGATGTTGACCAGCTAATCACCTGAGGAAGACCTCATTCTAATTTTACACTATATGAGACAACAATCTCTAAATTATCTGAACAAAGGAGGACATGTTATGTTTGCTCGATATCAGTACCTATATGTACTTTTGAAAACAATACCAATATGTGTAGTACTTTATCAACATTTTCCAATGCAAAGTTCTCAATAGTGATCTGATCCGTATGATACCGCAAATCTTTATTGATTTGCCTCATCTAGCTGTACACTACTCGTAACTGAATATAACACCTTGATCTCTAATTGATTTTCTTGGAGCCTGCTATTGTTTTTAGAAGTAACAATCTATTGTTAATGATCAACGCCTTGGTCTTCATTATCTAAGGTGGTGAATGACATCACCTTAAGCTCTAACCACAAGGGTGTATCTCCTATTCAAATATTTGCCTGCTTCACCACTGATCATATTATACCATGTGTTACCTTTCCCAGTGATACTCTTCTGTTCCCACCCATACTAGGAATAACCATCTTAACCTTGGGCTTGTTTTGATCAAAGGAATATGAAAGAAATCAATACAATAGAATGTTGGAGTATCACTCTTGTGCATGAGCTTTGAGGAGAGACTAGAAGAGAAGGCAAGAGAGAGGACCGAACTGAGCACTTAAAAGCTGAAATCCTATCTAGAAATCATGCTGAAGCTTCTTTAATAGAACTTTGAATTTGAACCTCAGTCACTATGAAGAATAGAATCATAGGTGGTAAAATGATTGCTTATCAATATTCATTCTGTTAATATATTCTTTACAAAGTCAATGCAATAAAATAATAATTTCAAATTTCCTTGTATTTGCTTTTTTCCAAAGCAGACCTTGTTTGAATAACTTACCCGAAACCCTTGTGATTATAGTCTGCACATGGATGGCTTTTGGTTAACCTTAGTCCAAGTTCAAAAACATTTGTGTTTAGACCAGGCCTTCTGCTCCATATCAAGTCCCTTCGTGTGAATCAGGGACACCTTGCACATGTTTCCTCCTCTATAACTTGATCCCCCTTTTTTGTATATGTAAAATACTAGGGAGGCAAAAAAGACATATTTCCTCTTTTTAATACTCCCTCCGTCCCATTTATGTGACATCCTTTGACTTTGAACGGTGTTTAAGGAAAAAGGAAAGACTTTTGAAACTTGTACTCTAAAATCATTTTGAGATATTTGTGTGGCTGAAAATCTTTTCATTAAGGGTGAAAAGGAAATTTTACGGTTAAATTATTTCCAATTAGAGTAAGATGACATTCTTTTTGGGACGGACCAATAAGGAACAGGTGCCACATAAAATGGGACAGAGGGATTGAAAAGCTTTTAGATGTAGTTTCTTTAATATCTTGACGTTTGGTTTCCTCTTCTCTGTCTGGTTACCAACTGAACTCGGAAAAAAAGTTCTTAACTATGTTGTTTATCGTTGTCTCTTCGTTTAGCCCCAATTAATCACAGTGCAAGTAATCACTTTCTTTTGTATGTTTTTTCTTATTTACTGATTTATAACTTCTTACTTTGCCAGAGTTTGAGGACAAAGAGGCCTGTGAACAAGCATATTTTAAGGTAATAAAGAAGAAGAACCTCCGTCTTGATTGGAATATATAAATGTATTTTGTTAATTGTGTCTATTTATCAAAGGGCTTAAGAAGCACACATTTATGAACTCCAAATTGAATGTAAAACTTAAATGCTGGTGTTAGAATGTATGTAATTTAATGGATACTTATCCTTTATTAGGTCTGTGTTATCTTGATGTTAAGTGTAAGGAACGTCAATACTGATAATGCAGCACCCATACTAGTTTTTTTACAGCATATAATCCCATAAGCAGGGTCTAGTACTAGTTTTTTTAAAAAATTCAAATAAACAAATAATGTGTGTGAGATACCACTGTTGTATGCAATAGGAAAGCTTGTTTTTAAAGATCCTTATTGGTGGGTGTTAAGGCAGATGCTTTATAGATGTAGTGCTTGATATGCATGTGCTTGGTTGTTTTTCTTTCCATGACCCACCTGCTTAATTTATGAGGGGATTCGTCTTTCCCGCCCTCCTTTTGTTAGAAAAACATGTTTTTTCCACTCAAATGGAATGTCTCATTGAGCATTTATTTCTCCCAGGTCTGGTTCAAAATGTTTATCGTAAGCACATTTTTAGTTGAGGAACATAGGGTAACATCCCACTTTTTGGTTTCCAATGGTTACAAGAGATGTGATCTGAAGTGGAATCTTTGCAACATTTGGTGTGATGAAATATGTGGTAGAACTTTCCTTCTATGGAAGTAGACATTATTTTTGAAGTTACCAAAAAGGGAAGTGGCCAACCAATATTAATGGCAGGAGCTCTGGCAAATGCTTGCATTTCTGTCTAGCTTGTTTTGTTCTTTCATTTTTATTAACTTGTTATGTGGACATTGAAGTTGTGTGTTTGTTTATACTTATTAGTACTTAGTAACATGTATGGTGCTATTTTTGATAGATGGATAATGCTTTAATTGATGATCGAAGGATACATGTTGATTTCAGCCAGAGTGTTGCAAAGTTGTGGTCCCAATATCGACACAAAGACCAAACAGGCAAAGGTAAGCTATGTACATCTTGCAGTGTATTTGTCTATCAATTTTGAATGGGATCTATTTGTATTAGAAACTGAATGCTATTGCAAGATGATGTCATCTGATTGTATGACGGTTTGTGTTTGATATTAAATACTTTTTCATCTGTTCAGATGTTATTATGATTTTTGAGTCCATGCAAGTGCGTATTAGATTTTGATCGTTTTAGGATCACACTTCATTTTATATCTACTGTTGATACTTCTATTCAGTGTCATTATATTGCCATTTGATCCCCCAAAACTAATTACTTTTCAGTTTAATTTATCTGCTATTATGGTATTATTGTTTCGGTTGGTGTAACCAATTGACAAATTATGTTCCTTAAATGTAACTTAACAAGTATAGCCTGTTGGAACTTATCCCTCGAGGTTGCTAAATTGGGTGATAGATTGGTTTCTTCTTTTGATGGGTAGAAGTAAGTCTTTAATGGATCTCAGTACCAAGATTGTGCCGGGCAAGTACAAAACCATGCTGGGTAGAAATCCTTGTATGGCTGTGAGGATTCCGAAGTGCCAGCATTACATCAACATCAAAAGCAAAGTCAGCAATACCACGAAACTCAAAGTCCAAATGTATGCGCTTTTAACTAAGGAATATTTTCTTCCTTCCCTTCAAACTTCAAAGCATCTTTGATTTCTCTCTTCTGAAGATGCAGTCATTATGCACAATGGAATTGTCTTCCAGATCTCCCAGACCTTCTCCTTTTTCAAACTCTGTTTCTGCCAACTACAGATGGCTTGCTTCACATTGGCTGGCCTAACATACTGAATTCCATAAGACTATGGAACATCTGAACATTCATCAAATATGCCCACTCAAAATAGCAGTGTAGTAGCAAGAGATCGACTGTCTCACCATCTTTTTGCTATTTTAGCACCAGCTACAAAAGTTAAACCTTTTCTTTGTATTTTTCCCTGCCCCAAACAAGCTTCATGTGCTGCGACCCATATAAAAGCTACTGTACTAGGAGCTTTGTATTTCCAAATCATTTGGCTATGGTAGCACCATCCTGAGCTGCATTCCTCATCAGTGTCTGATAACAAGATTTTCACATAGAAGTTCTTGATTAAAGAAAAAAGATCACATAGAAGTTCCCCTCTCTGTTGCCTTTCCATTATAATCCTGTAAGCCAGCCAGTAAAATGTTTCCCATAATGTCAATTAAAATATTCCTATGTGAACTTTCTATAACGACTTTATCTTTTTAAAGTAGTTCCCAGACTCTCTTATGTGTATCTGCACATTTAGAACGTATGGTAGCAAGCAACATTTTTGCAGCCCCTGCCAATTAGAGCTGATCAATGGCATTTATTTATTTCAGGAAGAGGTTGCTTCAAATGTGGTTCACTTGATCACATGGCTAAAGACTGCACGGGTGATGCCACCAAGCAGCAGTCAAACTACGTACTTAGAGAAGAAGACAGCAAGCAGCGTGGAGGAGATGGTAACTCAAGGTTAGTAGGAACAAATGGGCAAATGGCCTATGCCTCATTCCTCTTGTTTTTCTCTCTAAAAACACCTTTATTGACTCTTCTGAACATTTAACTGAAGGTATGAAATGATATTTGATGAAGATGCTGTTGGAAGTCCAAAAAGAAATAAGAGGGGAAGAGATTTTGAAGGTGGAAAACATTCCGAGAATCAGAATCCTAAACGTAGAGAAATGGAAGATGATAGAGCCAGGAAGGATAGAAAAAGAGATGGATATGAATGTCATAGGCAGGAGGAGAGAAGTAAAGATTACGGAACTGACAAGAGGCACTGTGGAAGTGGGACGAGAGCAAGTGGAGAGAAGGAGAGAGATTATGGGGGTCGAAACGATCTGGATCATGTAAGCACTAATTATGATAACCGCAAGGCTGGGGGAGAGAGACCAGATCATGATAAGCGACATGCGGAAAATGTGAGGCATGGAGACAAGGGTTACCGGAGAGAGAGTGAAAAGAGGGATCGGAAAGGTGAGGTGAAATACGATGGTGGTCATGCAGATGAAATTAGGTACAGAGACAATTCACGGCATAGAGGAAGAGGGGAAGAGCAAGATAGAGGAAAGCGAAGGGCAGAGGGTGATGATGCCCGAGCTCGTGATCGTGACCGTGACCGTGACCATGACTGTCGTCGTGATCGAGGTCGTGACCATGATCGTGGCAGAAGGCACTAAGTTGGTGAAAATCATTCACTTGAGCCTGGAGCAATTAGCTAGATAATGATATTTCGATGTATGACAGTATGATGTCTGTGTGCTCCACTCTCTTTTATGGTGTATGTGACTTCTATGAATTCGTCACTGAAAGATAGTGTGTTAATATAACACAGACTAGATGCACACAGTTTCAGCTGTTTAAATTACAATGAACCAAATATTTGTTCTAATTTTGTTTTTGACTTCCTCAAGTTTGTGTAATTTTCTAAATATATGAGAGTGAGCTGAATTCAAAACGTAGCCAGAGCAAGTGATTGAGCTCAATTTTTATACAACTCTTACCAAGATGTATGTGTATATATATAAAGGCTATTTTCCCCCTCCAACGGACTCTTATTACTTATGTCATTTTTATTAAAATATAGAAACTCAAATTAATTTAACTCTATCTTCAATATTAATTCTAATTTTTCTTTGCTTAAATAAAAAAAAAGTCGCTCATTTAAATAATGCAATGGCAGGGAGTTGTTTTGTTTCAATTTTCCCTTTTTGGGGCTCAAATTCAATTTTGGTGCAATTATTGGGGTAAATTTCTAATTTTACGTGTACCGTCGTCGCTGAGTTCAAACCAGCGATAGATAGCCGCAGCACTGTCTGTGTTTTCTCTCCACTTAAAATTGTTACCACTCAATAAGCACTTCAACTTGGTAGTGGTAAAATGGCGAGAATGGTTTGCTCTCATCTTCTTCCTTCCATGGCAATTCCGCTCAAGTCTTCTTTCTTAAATGGCTCTTCTCACCACTGGTTAAGACTCTCAGAATCTACGCGTCCTGTGGTACTCATCAAAAGGCGCTTCTCCGTCACTAAGATAAGCATGAGTTTACGTGCCGGAATCGTTGGCCTTCCTAATGTCGGGAAGTCTACGCTGTTCAACGCCGTTGTAAGTCTATATGTTTTTATAAGTAGAGGTTAGGCTGCGTACATCCGACCCCCTCACCCCGCAATGAGCGGGAGCCTTTTGAGGCACTGGGGTACATCCGACCCCCTCACCCCGCAATGAGCGGGAGCCTTTTGAGGCACTGGGGTATGTTGTTGTTGTTGTTGTAGTATCTTTCCTTCTGCAACGATGGACTTGAATTCGTACTACATGTTTGTAGAAATGCCTGTGGTCATGCAATTTAATCTCAGAAACTGGACTTAGAAGCTTAGAAATTCAACTACGAGTGCGGGTGTGTGATGAGTTAGATGTCTACTGGAGCGTAAGCAGTGGCGGATCCACTGGGATTCGAACCCGGGTCGGCAACTCATCCTGAACCTTAAGAAGGCATGGAGAACTACTGCACCCACTGAACTTCCTTATACTTATACTATTTTGTCATATTTTCTACATGGATGCTCGAGCACCCGGAACCCAACACGTGGGTCCGCCCCTGGGCGTAAGTATAGTTGCTGGTGTTCCTATCAAAAGGAATTGAAGGTAGATGCTGTTGAACATCTATCCAATTTTCTAGATGCTCCTCAAGAGCGGAATTGTTGTTCATCTTTGATAAATGCATACTGCGTATCTGTGTGAAGGATGTTATTCAGTAGTTAGAGGGACTGTAACTGAGGTTTTGAGTTGATGAATGTGTTATTGTTCTACTTGCTGGGAAAAAATATCATATTACTGAAGAATTTGTGTGGTTACTTGCGTTCTGTGATCAAGCGGGTGTGAAGCTAGCTTTGCTTGATAATTACCTTTATATTTAAGGGGAGTCGAATATCATTGTTCGAGGAGATGGGTGTCAGTTCAAGTGTTAAACCAGCAAAATGGTAGTTGTTATTCTGCTTTTCTTTTTTTATGGTTGTCAATGTAGATCACATTGTATCTTAACTTCTAGCATTAACTGACAAAATGGGTTATGTGTTATACTGTTATTAAGTTTTTGTTTGCTAGCAGGTGTGAACTGCATATGTACTATTTGTCTGTACTATGGTCCATTCTCTGTGTTTTCCATTCTGAAAAGCTAAACAATGGTAACATATGCTGGAAACTTTACATTGGTAGTTTGCTGTCAAATAACACCTTTGAATATCTGCTGTTGGTCTCTCACCTAATAGCCATTGCCAATGTTGTGCAGGTTGAGAATGGAAAGGCTCAGGCTGCCAATTTTCCTTTTTGCACAATAGAGCCAAATGTCGGGATAGTTGCTGTCCCTGATACACGTCTGCATGTTCTTTCTGATCTAAGCAAATCCAAACGAGCAGTCCCGGCGTCTATAGAGTTTGTTGATATTGCTGGGCTTGTAAAGGGAGCCAGTCAAGGGGAGGTTTATTCTCAATACCTGAAGTCTCTTAATATCAATTATTATTAGTCATGTTTTTACTTGTTGTATCATTGCTTCATTGGCATTATGAATTGAAGATACAACAATAGTTTTATAAAAGATCTCTATGGCAGGGCCTGGGGAATAAGTTCTTGTCGCATATTCGTGAAGTGGACTCCATACTTCAGGTTTATATGTTTTCTAGTTCCTTTGTCACCATTATCTATAATCTTGTGCCATGTTGAAATATAAGTTGATCGGACTCTTCAAAAATGTTGACGTGTGCATGTTGGATCTTCCAAAAGTAGTGCATTTTTGGGGGATTTGAGACGGGCATGACAACAATTTTGGAGAGACTAAGCAACTTAGATTGAAATCCATGTTAGTGCCCACTTCCACGAATTAGTGATGAATCTATTTCATTGACCTTATCGAAGAGTGTGACTTGATCTTGGTATATCGATGAGATTAAAATATTACATAAAATATAGATCTTGATGTGTCCTTTTTGGTAAAAAATGAAGAAATTGTCATCAGGAAGCTTCTTTTGAAGGATCACTTTAGATTGCCATGGTCAACTTGAGATCTAAGTCAGGAAAGAAATTCTTCTGAATTTATTCGGTTACCGTCTGCATATTTAAACTGTCTTACTTTCTTTTCCAGATTTAATACTTCAATTACATTTCAAATATGCAAATAATCATAAATAATCATTCCAAGGCCTTCCTTTTTCCTTTGAGTTTCAAGGCTTTATTTTGCTCTTGTATTTCACTCCTAGCTTATGAGCATGTAAAGAGAAGGAAAAGTGCTCCATCAGTACGCTTTGAGATCCTTACTGATTTTAAAACAGTTCTGTCATACATTTTTTGTTTGTTGCTTGCTGAAATTGCTTGTGTACTGTTCTAGGTAGTACGTTGTTTTGAGGACAATGACATTGTTCATGTGAATGGGAAGGTTGAGCCAAAAGCTGATATTGATGTAATCAACTTGGAATTAATATTCTCAGACTTGGATCAGGTACTTGTTCCAGTTCTGCTTACATTTACAGGATGCTAACGTGTGATCCTTAAAGAAACTGTGTGAAGATCTCCCAAATCATTAAGGAAAAAAGCAGTTGTCATTGGGATCCATTTAAACTTTTCTTCTTGTTTTTCACTACAGCTCAGGTTTCATTCCTCTCTGAAATCAATTCCAGTTGTTTATTCGTCACTGGAATTTATGATTTGCAAAGGTAGACAAAAGACACCCAGCCTTAAGGGAGTGATTTGGAGTTGATAAACCTTTAAAACATCTGCTGTTCTTTTGGTTGAGGGTGATTTTCAATTAAGCTCTACACAAAATATTTGGTTCATCACTTGATTTATTAGCTTGCTTATCACTGAGGTGTAGTAGTTGTTGTACTTGATCTGCAATAAAAAATCCGAGGTATTCTTGAAAAGGCTACCACATCTTAAAAATAAAATTTCTCCCACACCCTTTTAATATGATCTGAAAATAAAACTTTTGGTCATGCTTTTTGACCATCTTGCTTCACCTAATACAAATTTGCCGTCTGAATCTATGACTACTGCATTTAATGGAGAAAACAAAGTAAATGAAAATTAACTGTTCTCCTCTAGTCTATTTGAAATCTCAAAGGGTATTAGTTTCATTACTACAAAGGATGAATATAATTCTCCTTTTTAGGAACATCAGGTGGAGAGGAACTGTGTTTCCTATAATACATAAAGTCCTCCTGAATTGATGTCTAAATTTTAGTTGAGAATAAAGTGTATTACTTAAAAAATGCAGATGATTTATTTGCAATATAACTCAGTTTGTTTGGGCTCAAGTTAGAGAATGCTGCAGGATATATAGAAGTATAGAATGATAAATGATCATGGGAATGACTGTAACTGTTCTCCTCATCTTTGGTTGCTTATAGAGAGGCAATCAGCTATCCAAGCCTCCTCATTCATCTAACGTGAACTAGGAGTACAGCTCATGGAGAGGCTTGCCGAAGAATTCAAGATGATAATTTGGAGGAAAAAGAAGACTAAACATAAATAGTACTTAACTTTTATTAAAAATGAACAAATAAAGATTCAATCGCATGTGATAATGATAGTATTGCGCGAGAAGTGTATATGAATAATAGCTTTTTGTGTACCGATGAAACATGCATTCCAAGCTCCTGATGGTGTCAGACAAAAGGCGCACAAGACCAGGGGTGTGGATGATATATTCTTTCTTTTCTTCAACTGTAATTTTACATTCCTGTTCTCCTTGTAAAGTTTTTGGGTATGTGAGCCAACTAATGTCACTAAGTTACAAGAATGCAGATTGAGAAAAGAATGGAGAAACTCAAAAAAGGCAGATCTAAAGATTCACAAGCTAAAGTAAAGGTAAACTTCTTTTAGTTTCCAGAAGATTAAGGAGTAGTTCATCCTTGCAAGTTTTAAAAATGTTAATTGTTGTATGGTTGGCATCCTAGTATCATGTTACAAATGTTGTCTTTGGGATATTTATTTTCGATATAATCGTTTCAGGAGGAAGCAGAAAAATCTGCTTTGGAGAAAATACAAAAAACACTATTGGATGGAAAACCAGCACGGTCAGTATCCTTGTCGGAATTTGAAAAGGAGGCAATAAAGCAGCTTTGTCTTCTAACGATGAAGCCTGTCATATTTGTGGCAAATGTAGCAGAATCAGAGGTAGCTGAGCCTGAAAATAATCCTCATGTCAATGAAGTAATAAAAAAAGCTTCTGAGTTAAATTCTGGTGTGGTGACTATTTCAGCACAGGTTTGTTGACGTTTTAATTGGACCTTCCCCTTTTGTATTTGAAATTTTGAATGGATCAAAATTCACAGCTTATTTCATTCCACGGGGAGATCTTATCCTATTTACTCTATTGGAAATTACTTTAATTGTCATATCTAGTTCTGGTCCTCAATACGAGTCTAGAAACTTCTATGATAAATTAATACTAGAAGGAAATTTGGGATATGTGACATTACCCATCTGTGAGAGAAGGGTGAGAAGCAGGAACTGACCTCAATGGAAATCGGGACCTGTCAAGATATCTTAACCATTTTAGAGGGTGTGTATGTTTGTGCGCAATTATTTACCAACTTGTTTTATTTGTCATACGTATCCTTGATTCTTTTCCATCTTTAAGGATTTAGAGTTATCATGTGCTTAAGTGAATCTAGCTTTACACACGATAAAAAGTGTCAGTGGCATCAGAGGGTTACTTGCAGTTGTTACATACTTCTGGTGATCCTATTGCAGGTTGAATCTGAGCTATCTGAACTTCCTTTAGAAGAAAGAATGGAATATTTGAAATCTCTTGGTGTCAATGAAAGTGGCCTTGGAAATCTTATCAGAGAAACTTATGGTCTCCTTGGGTTGCGTACGTACTTCACTTCTGGCGAGAAGGTGAAACAAATAAAAAAGCTTTACTGATTTTTGATTGTCGGCGTAGTGTTTGCCTTTTTGGTACTATAATGCATGAGTATTGAGTTTATCATTGGTCAACTTGTAGGAAACCAAAGCATGGACCATCCTCGCAGGTTTGCACTATATTTTCTCTGTTTTGTTCTTTTCTTAAAAGTGAAAAACAAGCAAAGATGTTTTGAAGGAAAACAGAGCAACATTCCGAAGATAAAGATAAACTGCCTAGGGCTTTACTATTTTTGGTGTAAGCAAGTAGTGGTAGGAGATACTGAAGATGTGTTTAATGTTATTGATTGGCTGTAACTAGAAGTCCCCCGGAATGATGTAAGTAAAACTTTTTGTAGGGGGACTGCCCTCCCCTTTTCTGTTGTATACCTGTGGATATATAAAAGAAGATGTTACCTTCCCCCCCCCCCCCCCCCCAAAAAAAAAAAAAAAAGCAGTTCTGGTCCCTCTCTTGTATTATTTCCAATTTTGGCAACTTTTTATCTGGCGAAGCACAAAAAACCTTCACTTTTCCTGTTTCTGCTCTTTTGATCCTATGGTTAATGGCACTTAAATGGTGTTTTCCCCTTCAGTGTCTTTTCCTCTGATTAAAATGCTCTGTTTAATCATTTAAAAGGGGGAAAAGGCGAAAGCAAAAAAATCATGTGCTTCATGCTTGTCATTTTCTATTCCTCCTCTCACATCACCTCTGCAAGGCTCGTTCATTCTCCCCCATCCAACCAGCAACCATATGCTGCACTTTTCCCCTTCCGAGCTCCTCCTCATGGAAGTTCTCTTCTCTCTAGTTGATTTTCTTTTTCTAATGCCAGACTCTTCCTTGTTATGGGTCAATTTTCTCGAGGAAAAATTCTGGATGGTTGTTTAGGTCAATTTTCAAGAATAAATAAGAAGTTTTATGTGCTTAATAAACAGAGGGACTAAATTTGGATTTTGCAACCGAGGGACAAACTGTTCTCTAAAAATTTCCTTTACAGGGAACTTATAACTGTGTCAATTGAGCTTAGAGAAAAGAATAAACATGCCTTTGTATTTTGCTTAAATTGGGTACAGATTTGAATAATTGATTGGCTCTTGACGAACCACGTGGCATGTAGCCCTTCACATCCTTTATCCTGTTCATGTTTGTCTAACCATTATGATTATATAGGAATGACTGCTCCCCAAGCAGCTGGAGTTATTCACTCCGACTTCGAAAAGGGCTTCATCAGGGCAGAGACGGTGAGTATCATGTAAAAATAGGACAAGTCATAAGAAACAGTAAACTATGCCTTGGTTACTTCCAAGACTTTCATCATGTATGTTGATTTTGTTTTAGAGGACAACCATATAATATTTTGATAAAATTTGGTAGGCATGCAAATATATCCTAAACATTGTGAAGGTAACTATTCAGAGGTTAAAGCTTCACATTGGTTAGGTCATAGATGATGAAGATATGCTGGCAATGGTGAAACTTTGTACTTTTGTGAATACAAAATAAATGTGATTGATCGAACTGTTATGTTATGTCATATGCGAGTGTCAGTGACTGCTGACTATGAAGAATTGAGTCTTATCAGCTGAAAATATAAGACTTCGCTAACATAGTTATAACTTGTAATCATTAGTCTGCATTTACCCAGTTTGCCTGACATAGAAGTTCTTTTTAAATGTTATTTTGGTTCTGCTAGGGTTGGTTTGTGCATAAAATACCTAAACAGATGGTATAAGATGGAAACACGACTCTGATGGCAAGTTCTCTGTGGGTAGACTGTACAAGAGAGAGATTATGTCTCACCAGGGGGAAGTCTAGGTCCATGGAAACAAATATGGAAAGTGCAACAGCCCAACCAAGATAAAATGCTTCACCTGGTTGGTCTCCAGATGGGCATGTCTTAACAACAACAACATACCCAGTGAAATCCCACAGGTGGGGTCTGGGGAGGGTAGAATTTATGCAGACCTTACCACTACCTCATAGAAATAGAAAGGCTGTTTCCTAGGAACCCTCATCTCAAAACCCATAAGCAGAAAGAACTAGATATGACAA
>JAPFFP010000099.1:15377616-15394042 GCA_026153255.1 Solanum medicagineum
TAAGGAATTCCTATAATTAAGGAAAAATCCCTATAATTAAGGAATCCCTATAATTAAGGATTCTAACAGTTTCCCTTGCACCGGCACTGCACAGGTAGGGCGTACCTATCCCTTTATGATCTGGTCACTATTTGTTAAATAATCAGATAGCAATGGAATTTTTTAGGTGGAATGTAACCTCATCTGTAGTTTATTGCGTTTATTATGTATGAGACAAACAGTAGACGTGCTTGATTCCTCTTTAACTACAAACACAGCAAGATAATGATTGTATCTTATGAAATAATTCTGTCCTAATCAACAAGGATTTTGTTTTTGTTGGGTAGGATTCTCGTGCAAGTGAACCAATTGCAGACACTGCGTTTTGTTGGGCTGTCTATTATTTGTCCAAGTGGTTGCCTTATCAGCAAATGCTTTGGCATTTTGAAAAAGAGATCCAAAAAAGGACAAAAGGTCCAGACAATATCTAGTACTATTCCTTCTTTTCCTTGGCACGCACTTAAAAAATAAAACGACATGGATTTATGGAACCGACAAAGATATTGGAGAAATGTACGCATGAAAGCACTAACAATATTAAATAATCAGTCAAAGAGAAAGTAATACATGATTGTACAGTGACTTGAATGTACTTCTATTAATCCATGGGAACTTTAGTGTCTGTTTATTGTTAAAAAAAAAATCAGAATGTAATCTATTCCAAGACCTGTTGGTGCCCACTAAAACAATATATCATCTTCGTTGGTATACGAGCTCTATCACAGTGACAATACAAAATGTTCAGAGTGAAAAAACTTACTGGGGAAGTGGGAAGGTCGGCTTATCTTTAGGTTCGCGGAAAAAGTACATTGATAGTCGATAAAAGCATGAATTCACGATGAGTTTTGAATTTTAAGATATCGTGCTATTAATTGAGTTCTAATCCTTTTTCTTACCCATACTTAATGAATTTATAATATATCTACAGGGTTGAAGTTATGGAGTTATGCTAAACTCGTTTCTTGAAAGCTACTTGCGGCTCTAGAAGTCATAGACAATAAAAGAATTGGAGTGAAGGCATAGAAGGATTAAGTTTATTCTTGATTTACATTCTTTTATGGTGTGCCTATGATTGCATACGTAGAGTAAAGACACAAGAGGACTAGGCAAGCCTAATATGCCTAGTTGGTTAAAGAGCCAACTTGTTACCTCTCAACTGCTTATCACCTTAATTATAGTAGGCCATGCTTATCTTTCCTCCAAAGACACAATGAATAAAATCTTGATCATGAATACACACTGAGAACAAACAGCACATGAGCCTCATCTGAAACAAAGACTAAAAGATAGCTTGTCTTTGTCATTTGAAATAATTAGAACCATAAAACAATGACCTTTCAACGATATACACCTATCCATCTCAGCAATATTCATCTTCCGAGTATCATATTTAAGTCTTTTAATTAATGAAGGAAGGGGAAACTAAAAAAGATGAATTTGTTATTGAGGAAGTGTAAGACTTTGTCAAGGCAACTAGGAAGAAGCTCATCTTATAGTAGTTTAAGGTCCATGTCTACAAAAGAAGATTTTTGGAATGTGGAATCTCAAGAAGATAGTAAAGAAGATTTTGAGACAATTCTTGTTGGCAACTCAAGAAGGAAATATGTGATAAAATCAAAATACTTGCGCCATCCACTATTGAATGCTCTAATACAGAAATCAAAGCAGAAGAATGGGGATAAAGATCACCTTTCTGTGAAATGTGAGGTTGTGCTTTTTGATCATCTTCTTTGGTTGCTTGAAAATGCTGATCCCAGCAATCTTAATTCTGATTCTTTGGAGGAATTGGCTGATCTATATGTTGTTTAAGTTGAATATTCTACCTTTTGTTTTTCATTTCTCTAGTAAAAAATATATTGTATTTTTTCATGTAATTAGTAGAAATAAATGTTAAGGAGTGACTTTCTCATAAAAGAATGAGAAGGATCTTAGTTTCCTATTATAATATGCATTTTCCCCTTGGCTTACAGCTTTCATCATTCTTTATTCAAGTTGTTGATATACAATGTAAGAATTACAAATCAATAAAGTTCATTATTTGTGATTGTGGTATTGGTTAATGATGGGATGGATACAATTCCACCCATAGATATTCAGTATGAACTTTGTGAATGAGAAAAGTTTTGATAGGAAGAACTTTCTGCTGTGAGAATGACATACACCGCTAAGGGTTGAGATTGGATTCATAGGATCCCTCCGTTCATAATCAAAAGTCTCGTTTTGAATATAATAAATAAAAAAATCACAACTAAAAAGTCTTATGAGATGTTAAAACGTAATAAACAAACCAATACAAAAAGAAAAAGGAAAGGAGACACCACAACAAAGCCTATCTTAATGCATTAAGGCAATAGTTAAACGTTTATAAGGATTTCTTAAATGGGGAAACTTATATTGTGGTCTTAAACATCTATCTCGTGTCCTTTAAAGATAAAATATTTTTTTAAATTAATTATATAAATATGAGTATCATATAAGTTTTAGCTTTTCTTTTAATAAATAAATAAGAAACAATTATAAGAAAATGATTAAAATTATAATTTTATTTATTAAAGTCACAATCTTATATAAAACTCAGAGCGCCTCTTCTTTCTTAATACCATCAAAGTATATATATACTCTCATGATATCATACACACGAAAATAATTAAAAACATGAGTTATAAAAGTATATAGTTGCTTGTAAATAATTTTTCTATTTAGGTACAAGTGTTATTTTTTTCATTTTTTAAAATCGTCCCTGAAAAATAATAAAAAAAGAAAAGACGCTCTTATGAGGCCTGGAATTCAAATTTGGCCCATTAAAGGGTTAAGGTGGGGTGAGCCGTCCAATTATTCAGTTGGCCCACACACGTTATACACTCCTACCCTCTACCCCCTCTCGGGCGCCCCGCCCGACTTCTCATGTACAACATAGTATTTGTCACACTCTTCGATAAGCGAAGAGAAAAATATAATACTCTTAACACTGGGGCCTCTCATGGCGTAGCGTGACTTTGACTATGTTTGCAGCTTTTTCTTTGCCTTTCCCAAATTCATATCAAGTTTAGGCTGCCTACGTGAGGTAAAAAGAAGCTCTTCTTTTTTCTTTTCTCTCCAAGAATCCATCACTGCTGCGACTGATCTTCTTTCTTTCACTTTCTCTGCTTCATGCAAAGCTATCTTCACACACCCATGTCTTTTTTCGGAATTTTCAGGGACACTATTAATTTTGTTCCCTCAATTTGTCCTGTGCACAATCTTTATCAAAATAAGTGCTTTTTCTTCAATACTGCTGATTTTAGAATCCGTCTTTTCTCTAAGCGTTTTTGTTTTTCACTTTTTCCTCTTCTTGGTTCTGTTCCTTTTACTTGGTTAAGCATGTTTTGCTGAGAACCGTTTGTTTTTGTTCTGATTGTTGGAGAAATAGGATATATTGGACTTCAACTAGTTTGGGATTGAAGCATACTTTGACAGATTGTTTATTGCTTATTGTTGTTGTTGAACTTATTTTCTATTTCTGTGAAGAAAGATGCTTGCTTTCTTAGGGCCTTGTTGATTATTGAGGAAGTTTTGTTATCTTATCAGGCTCATTCTTTCAGATTTTGAAGTAGCTAAGAGAAATGATGTGAAGGACAATTTGTTGTAGCTGTGGCTAACTAAAGTAAAAATGAATTCTTGCAATATTTATCTGGTGCCAGGACATATTTGACGGATCTAAATAGCCTTTAAATTGCTGAGCATTCACTTGATAGAGTCTATATTATCATGACTTGTATGGACATGAATAATAACGTACTCACAACCAGCTATTCTATTGTTCTTTTCATCATTTGTTTTTTTTTTTTTTTATAGTCTTCCCTTTTGGCCATGTTAACAACATGATGTATAGTAGATATTTGCTTTTTGACTGTCCGAACTTTCATTTTCATTTTCTAGATATGAGTTTTATTGGCTATCATTAAATCTTTTAAAAACGCTGTAGTTTTAATGAAGAAACGTGCGAAACAAATTGGAATTTCTGCTAAATTGTTGCATTGGCTGTTCTCTGCGATTCTAGCACTGCTGTTCCTTTATCAGTTTTGACATAGATTAATAGCGTACCTTTATCACATCAAAATTTTGACCTTGAAAGTCAGACATCAGGGTGAATTTTTGGTTTTCTTCCTGTTGAATTTTGAATAACAAGTTTCTCAACTATGAGCAGAAATATGGATCGAGCAAGGTTAAATAAAAGAACCCATTGCTCAGGTTCAACACCGTCAGAGGAATCAGCCTTAGATCTTGAAAAATACTGTTGCAGTTATTCTAATCTTCCTTCACTTAGTCCACCAACACTTCAACCTTACGCGTCGGCTGGACAACACTCTGAGAGTAATGCTGCGTACTTCTCCTGGCCTAGTCGGCTAAATGATGCTGCTGAAGAGAGAGCAAACTATTTTGCGAATCTTCAGAAAGGGGTTTTGCCAGAAACTCTTGGCCGATTGCCCGAGGGGCAGCGAGCAACAACCTTGCTTGATCTCATGACTATAAGGGCATCTCATAGCAAGCTCTTGCGCTGCTACAGTCTTGGTACAGCAATTGGTTTTCGTATTCGACGTGGTGTTTTGACTGATATACCAGCAATACTAGTTTTCGTATCCCGGAAAGTTCACAAACAATGGCTTAATCCAATTCAGTGTCTACCTGTTGCTTTAGAGGTGATCAAAAGGATGCCTTATTATCTTTTATCCTATTTCTGTCACCTTCTCTCCAAAAGTTTCCTGAATTAGGACCAGGAAGATGATGTTTACTTATTTAATAAAAAAGATGATGAAAATTACTTCCTTGATTTTGTTTTTTCCTTTCTTGCTGTATCCCTCCCCGTCACTTCTCCTGATAGGGATTGTTCAATTGTTTGAATTCAACTATTGTTAGAGCCCAGTGAATCAACAGTTGCTAAGAAATGTTATTCTTGCATCATTTATTCCTTAGTTTACTCTATGCTTAAATATGTTATTTATTATCAGGGTCCTGGAGGTGTGTGGTGTGAAGTGGATGTGGTCGAGTTCTCCTATTTTGGTGCTCCAGAGCCGACACCCAAGGAGCAGCTGTACACAGAGATAGTCGATGACCTGCGGGGTAGTGACACATGTATTGGTTCAGGATCTCAGGTAGTTTGATGCTTATCACAACTTTGTACTCCTAGGATGCTGTGATTGAGGCTTGATGAGTTCACATGATAGTGGAAGTCTAAGTAGACTTATCAAATGCATCAATTGATTTTCAAATGCTGCATGTTGGGCAAATTTATGATAAGTATCGCTATTTTCTTGAATCCTGTTAGTAGATCGACTCTAAGCATCTTGCATAGAACAACTGTTTGGGTGTGGCAGATCCTTGGAGTCATCTGTTTCTTTGCCTCTGAGCACATTTTGTATCTTTCTGAAGTGGCTTATCATTCAGTATCAGAACTAGGTTTATGCTTACCATGCTTTTCTGATACTTTGTAGTAAGGACAACTTATGTTAGTGTTATATTCCTAAAAGGCATTAAATAATTTTGAAAAAGATCCTTTGGGTGGCCCAATGGTTTGGGCTTGGGACTTCCATGTTGGAGGTCTCAAGTTCGAAACCCATTGCCAGTGAAAGCATGAGGTTTGCCTTCTGGCTTGAGCTCGTTGCACCGGATTTGTCTAGTGTGTGGGTACCACTCCAGAATGATTTGCGAGCTATTACATAGAAGCGAGGATTTTACCCCGTGCACACCCGAAGGGTAGCAGTTGCGGGTTTCCGTTGTCATTAAAAAAAATTGAAAAAGGTGGAAGAAATTGATGATGATTTCCTGTGATGTGTCTAAGAGCCTATAAACTTTATATGTGCACAAAGACATTTTTAGACGCCTTTCTCCATTTTAGGTTAGACTCACATCCCTTTTGAGTAAATTGGTTATTCATCAAAATAATTGAGTTCCTTTGAAATCTCCAGCATTTCGAATTGCATTCAAGCAAGGTTGATAATATGTTAAAAAGGGACCCAGGGAAAGGTTTTGTTTGTCTACAAGTTTGTTGAGCTTCTTTTGCGGAGACATGAGATCTCTGGTCATTTTAAACTGCATCTTAGGAAGAAATCAGATGTAAAGTACTTGTTCAGCTTGTCAATTCTTTGTTCCCTAAGGTTATCACTCTGATCATATATGTTAATACTGGAAACATTCAGGTGGCAAGCCAGGAGACATATGGAACCTTGGGTGCTATAGTCAGGAGCCTGTCAGGCAATCGACAAGTTGGTTTCCTAACAAACCGGCATGTTGCCGTTGACTTAGATTACCCAAATCAGAAAATGTTCCATCCTTTACCTCCAACACTTGGACCTGGAGTATATCTGGGTTCAGTGGAGAGAGCTACATCTTTTATCAGAGACGACCTTTGGTATGGCATATTTGCTGGCATAAATCTAGGTTAAGTGTTTCTTCTTATCTTCTTTTTAGTTTGATGTTGGAAGAATGTTCTGATGCTACAAATTATTATTTATATTCGCTAAATGTATATTTGATTATGATGCCTCACCTAGTGGTCAATGATGCAAATGGGAACCATGAAGTCTCATGTCCAAATTCCAATTGAGGAAAAAATATTAGATGATTCTTTCCATTTGTCCAAGCCTTGGGGACAAAGTTATTTGGTACCCATGCTGATGGGAGGCAGCAGGAACCCCATAGGACTAGTCCAGGCGTGCGCAAGATGGCCCACACACCACAAAACTGTGTTGAACAATGTCTCTTTATTCCAAGTGATTATATTGCCATCCTGCCTCCGCAACATATCATGGATTAGATCTCTTTTGCCATAGTAGAACTAACTGCAAATGCAACCCATGCTAGAAATCTTCATTTTTGTTTCTTTCTATGCTGTTAGATGAAAAATTATTCTTTGCTCACTTCCATGTTGCTTGCTCTGCTCCCGAAGGTTCTTAATTTGTTAAAATTATTTTTTGTGTAGCATTATTAAGATTGTTATTGGTAAGATAGCTAAATGTGGAATTGTTTACTCCTGCAGAGACATTTGTTAGGGCAGATGGTGCATTCATCCCTTTCACAGATGATTTTGATATGACCTCTGTTACTACTTCTGTTAAGGGCATAGGGGAAATTGGAGATGTCAAAATTATAGATTTGCAATCTCCTATTAGTAGTCTCATTGGAAAGAAAGTGATGAAGGTCGGAAGAAGCTCTGGATTGACTACTGGGACTGTCTTGGCATACGCCCTTGAATACAATGATGAGAAGGGGATTTGCTTCTTGACAGATTTTCTTGTCAACGGGGAAAACCAGCAGACGTTTGATCTCGAAGGAGACAGTGGAAGTTTAATTGTTTTAAAGGGTGAGAATGGGGAGAAACCCCGACCAATTGGTATTATTTGGGGTGGAACTGCAAATAGGGGACGGCTTAAACTAAAGGTGGGACAATCTCCCGAAAACTGGACTAGTGGAGTTGACCTTGGGCGTCTACTCAATTTCCTTGAACTTGATATCATCACTAAAGATGAAGCTCTGAAAGGTTTGCAGTTTTCAACACTTGATTTCTGCCGTTAAAGCAAGCTGATTTTCTCTTTTTTGGTTACATTCACAAACCCCCAACCAAATATATCTTTCACCATTGTGGTTGTAGAAGGAAAAACATATGCGTCAGTGGATGAGAATCTAAGAAGCTCAATGGATGTCTAGGTCTTTGAGAGATACACTGCAAGTTCTTAAATCTGATACTACGAAATTGGACTATTAGAAGCCACCTGGCAGTTGGCTGATTATCTTTCTCAAAGTGGACAAGTTTCATTGGTTGACATCAACATTAAATTAACCATCTCTTTTAGAATTAGTAGTCCGTAGTTTAGACATTTGTTGAAAAATTTTCGATGCAGGGAGTTCCAAGAAGGCATGATAATTTGCATTTTAGAAATTAGTTTATTAGTGTTCCATTGTTTGCATGTGAGTTTGCTATGCTCAGGCATCCAGTAGGTCTGTCTAGCCTTAGACAACCCCCGTATAATGACTTGTCCTCCTTAAAATGACATGCTCAATTTCCTCTAGTGATGTAATTTGGGTAGACTGTATTCCTTTCGGTCGTTTGTATAATGTGTGTAGGATAAAGCAAGTGAATTCCATCCCTTCTGCTAACTGTTAATATTTGCACCACAAGATGGAATAGAACTAAACCGACTCACATTCTTAATCCCAATCCTTGGAGACAAAATAATGTCTCTTCAAAGTGATGCAGGTTCCGTTTCTTTAAATACTGTCATATCTGTTGGACTTAACTCTGACAAATTTGCCATTTCATCGAAGTTCTCTCTTTTTCTGATTAAATCTATCATTGAGGGTATGCTGTAACCTTTGTCTGTGTTCTATTACTGGTGTAGTTGCAGTGCAAGAACAGAGAGCTGCCTCTGCTACAATGGTGGGCTCTACAGCTGGGGATTCTTCGCCTCCTGATATAATGCTTCCAAAGGACAAAACAGAGCCTCTTGGGCTTCACATTCAACAAATTCCCTTGGAAGATGGCGTTGGTGGCCCCGATATAAACTCTTCGCCTGTGGAAGCTACATTTAACTTGGAAGAAGGTGGGATCAACTTTGATGCAAGTGTTGAACATCAATTCATTCCAAGCTTCAATGGACAACCTCCAGCTAATCAAGATGATCATCGTGATAAGTCAGCATACGAGAATCTGTCAGCTCTGAGGAAAGGCTCCGATGAAGACATCAGCTTTTCCTTGCAGTTGGGTGGTCATGAATCCAAGAGAAGACGTTCAGAACCTCCACCAAGCGCAGATGAACCAGAATGATTTTCTCCTTTTATCTTCTGGCACATTTTACTTTGAGATCTTCCACGGAGAGGTAAAAGGAAATGCATTTGTTGTTTGTTGCTAAAACAAGAAAGAGGTTCATTTTGGTTTTTGAGGTGCTAAATTTTCTTCATGTGGCCATTGATGGCAACCTATGTATGAGGAGTTTTGTATTTGAACGTGTCAGTAGTGCAAAATCCAATTGTAAAATATATGCAAGTTGAAAAAAGAGGCTGCTTTCTTGAGCTACATAGATTCATGGTACTCCATGCATCCTTCTGTGCTGTCTCAAAATCATCAAGATTAAAAACTTGTCCTTGATGTATATTTATGCTGGATATCCTAAAAAACACAGAGTTGAACCGAAAAATCATTTTTCATTTAATTGTTCTTTTATTATTTATTTAATTCTCAAATCAAGTTAATAAAAACCATTTACTTCTACTTATCACAGACTATATCAAAAAATCAAACACATTTTCTTTTTTTATCTATCTTACGAATTTCTTTTGGGAATAAATTGAAGGTAAATGAGCATTTTGTATGAAAATTCACACGATACCTACATAGGTAAAATAACGTTAAATATGTCGCGTCCGAAGTAGCTTAAAGAGGCAGTTTGGGTCGGAGCGTCTAACATTTTCCATCTATTGGGCCTTATCGTAAAAGCCCAAATGCTCCAAAACAAGAATGGGCCTGCAAATAATTTCGCTTCTTCGGTCGTGCGCCTCCTCCATGCTTTCTCAAATCGGTTCTATTGCAGATTCCGTCTCTGGTGCGTATAATTTTCCATCTTCAAGCTCAACCTTTTTCCTCCTAAACTTAGCTTTTTATAGGTTGTTGCTAATAGTGTGATTTGTCTGTTAAATATAGAGAAAGAGAACCTAAATTATTGAGTATTGGAAAAGAAAAAAAGTTGCTCCAGTGTAGGGAACTAGGTATACAGTCGATGAAAGTTTGTCTTTTTTAAATTTATGAATTGACAGGTTTTCTATTTGCCTTTCAGTGAGTATGGACTCAGTTTAATATATCTTGGCACAAGCAGCGCAAAATCTAGAGGATTCCATGGCAGGAAATGGCCTGCCAGCTCTGGGTCGTGTGAAGCTCAGTGATTTGGTACCATCTGAAGGTCTTCCTTCTGATTCGTATAAATTATCGGTCTCAACTCTGTCACAGTCGTTGGCTCAGTATTCAGCTGCCATTATCCAGCTATCTACAAGTGATGGAGCTCTGTTGAGGTCTAGTCTGGAGTCTGCCCGACTTTACTTTCAACACAAACCCTCTTATCCTGTTGCAGATGTTATTCATTCTGATGAGTCTCGGGAGTGGTGTAAGACCTCTGGTTACCATGCAGATCCTCAACAATGGCAAGAAACTTATGATTTCAGGCCAGGGATCACTCCTACGGAACCCACCAGTGATATTGAATTCCCTCCTGCTGGTTTGTCTGACATATTCTCTCTGCTTGGAAGAGCAACAAGGGATATATTGGATGCCATTAGCTACTATTTAAATCTGCGTAGCTCTCCATTTACTGAGATACTTGATAATGTTCCTCTTAGAAACCGAGAAATATCATCCTCTGTGTTATCTGTCTGTTGTCATGCCAGGCCGTCTTTTCAGGGTGCTCAGCACCATAGCCTGACAACACAAGAGGATGGTCAGTTAGGGATGTTCTCAGATCATGAACATCAGGTTGACAGAAGCCTTGTTACAATTGTTAAGTCGGATAAGCCTGGTCTACATGTGAGAGATTTTCATGGTCACTGGGTTCTTCTTGATGGTGATCTTGGCCCCCAAGAAGCAATAGTTTATCCTGGCCTTGCTTTATATCAGGCAACTGCAGGATATATCAGCCCTGCACTTCATCGGACAGACACTGGTAATCATCAGGGTAGCATATATGGACGATGTTCTCTTTCTTTTAAACTTATGCCCAAGTCCATGACCAACCTCAATTGTTCAGAGATGCGGGCTGCTGGTCATGGGGTTGAAGCTCAATTTCAGCTTCCCGTGCCAGTTGATGACTTCATGCAGAGATCAACTGATCAGTTGCTTAACAGGAGCAGTTTCCCGACATTCAACTTTCCGACAGCCCAAGATGGTAAGTCATCCTTTTTCCTTTTCTGTTTCCATTATCAGTATGGAAATCAAAATCTAGAATTATTACATGTTTGTTTTCATTTGTCTTTTTATGTTGGGAAAAGGCATAAACTCCCCCCCCCCAAGTTGTCCCGAAAAGTCATTTACACATTTAAGTGACCTATTACACACCTATACTACTCAAAAGTGAATTATTTTAACCCTTCTCACCCCAAGTCCCAGGCTCATTTCAGCCCACATCTCTTAGCGCGTCGTGACATTAATATAATCGATTTTTTGTTTTTTTAATTAAAATTATTCTTTTTAAAAGTCACAAACCATTCATTTCCATCGCAAACCAAATCAGTACGTGGAAAGGGAGGCAATGGTTTGGGAAAGGGAGGAGCAAAAAATGTCACTGGAAAGTTCTCCGTGGCAACATTCAGGGAATCACCAAGCCGGCGATAAGGAGGCTAGCGAGAAGAGGTGGAGTGAAAATGGAGGTTTGTTTTGGTGGTTGATTTGGTCCGATTTGGAGGGAAGGTTTGATCGATTTTGCTGCTGGTTTGGGATGGCATTTTGGGGCTAAAAATGGAGGTTTTCCGACGGGTTAATGGTGTTCTGGACAGATGTCGAAGTGGTGAAATGGAGTCGTTTTGGGGCTGTTTCGATGGGATTTTGGGTCAGGGTCTTGGTGGGGTTTTGCTGCTGTTTGGTTGTTGATTTTGGTGGGTTTCCGACGGGGTTTGGGGCTGAAAATGGAGTGTATCTATGGTGGTAGTTTGGAGGAGAAATGGTGACATGAGGGAGGTGGTATGGTGTGGTGTTTCCTAAAATGGGTCAAAAGGATATGGGTTAGGTTCATTTAATACGTGGCATCCTAATAAGGCGAGTGCGTCTCACTCTCCACCTAATATCTTGGCTTGGGGTGAGAAGGGTTAAATAATTCACTTTTGAGTAGTATAGGTGTGTAATAGGTCACTTAAATAGTTAAAGTGTGTAAATGACTTTTCGGGACAACTTCAGGAAGGAATTTATGCCTTTTCCCTTTTATATTTAAATGAATTAGTAGACATGATAAGGGTAAACGTGACCTAAAAGCTTTCATGGATGGTGCTCCCTAATGTTTCCAGTTGGAGTGCCAGTTGACAACTTGATTAGCAAAGAAGGTTGTTCATAATGTTGAAACTTCTAGAATAATGCGAGGCTAATAATAGTATCTATTGCTAGAGTTACCATGATTATAAGTCCATACAACTAATACCTCCATACAAAAGTAATTTTTATAAGAATGGTACAAGGATTGTGCCGCAAACCAAAATATGGGTGTTACAACAGAGAAAAAAAACCTCAAAAACAGCATTCCTTCTTACAAGGAATCAATTTTTTGAGGATCATTTATGCATTCAGATTTACACCAAAAACTCAAAAGAAGGCTATAATTCATCTTAATTTCTGTAAGGAGCTGCTTATGTCTTCAAAACGTCTTAAAAAAACATCTTAAATTTCTTTCCTTCCAATTCCTCTCCTTCCAAATACATCCGAACAAAAGTCTTAGGTTTTAATTTTGAAGATTTATTTAGCGCTGAAATGCGTTGCTGACTGAAGCTGGTATGAATTGGTGTGTCGCTTATGATTGTGGTCAGCAATATGAAAATATTTGTGATAAGCTTATCCATTTCAACTTTTGAAAAGTTTAAAGTGGAAAGTCTCAGTTTTGCTGGTTGAGGACCTGAAGGACTAGTATTATCTCATGTATCTGAAAATGACGGTTTCAATATGGTTGAAGTCAAAGTAGATAAAACAGCTTCAACTGGTCAAATGATGAGTTATAAGGTGCCAGATTCTGGTAGTTTCTTTTTCCTGCATCACTATGGAGGAGGCATCTAGAAGCCGAATCTACTTACAGTTTCAAGTGAGGGAACTAAAGAAGGATTCCTTTTGATTGTTACAACTTCTTGTGTTAAATTCTCTTTGCCATGTATTCTTGTAATTTTGATTGTTTTGGTGTTTTTTCCTACTTGTCCTTGAGCAGTATATTACTGCTGGCTGGATTTTTTTTGGACATTGAATTGAAGTTATTTCTGCTAGTATTCCTTAGTAAGAAGCTTTTAACAACAGGTCCTTGGATCGATGAAATGCTGGTACAGGATCTATGAAGCCCATGATGAGGAGGAGGAAGAGTAACTCAAGATCTAAACCTCTTCCACCTTCAAAGAGGTTGAGATTGGAGGCACAAAGAGTTCTGAAAGAGAGAGTTCAAGATATAGCTGATAAAAAAGGCATCAAGCTGAGGTTCTGCACCTTAAAGGATTGTGAAAGTCACATCCAGTCACTTGATAGCCCGTGTACAAACATAAGAATGGAAATTGGATGGCCACCGGGAGTTCCATTTGTCCACCCACATGATCTCCCAAATAAGGCTAAGATTGGATTTCTTGAAACATATGAACCTGGTTGGTCTGCAACTCATGATATGGAGTTGAGCCTAATCGATCCTGGACAGCCAAGTCAACACACTGCTAACTGTAATTATCAATCCCCTAATTATCCTTGCTTTTCTGCATCAGTATCCATGTTTAAGTAGTAGATGTTTCTGGTTTCTGAATTAGCCATGTTGCTGATAGCATTAATCCTTTTTAAAGAAGTGCCAGATCATTTCTGTTTATCTACTAATGCATTCTAGAAAGTTCACCTCTTTCCTGTTCTTTTCATCTTGGCTCTTGTATATATATACTGAAAGCAAAAATGTCTTTTGCAGGAATCTATATCGCTATCAGAATGCTGCCTAATGAGCGCTTTGGATTCTTTGGGCCAATATTTGGCTGCTTTAGTTTGGCTTGTTTCATGCAGATCTTGCTAATTTGCATACGAAGTTCAATTAAGATATGAAGGTGCAATGAACTGTTCCTTTATTTAATCCTAGTCACCGTCCTTGTACATATGAGTTTGTAATATTTCGATGGAACATCCGTTTTAAATTCTGAATGTGCTGGTAGTTTTCTCGGCTTTCATACTCTAGAGTTCTTGTGGAGCATTTTATGTTGGCCAAATAGTTTGAATTTATATAGTGGTTGATCTTAGCAGATAAGTTACCTTCCGTTTTCATTTTCCAAACCTTATTATGCTATTTTATTCAACCAATTGGAGCATTATGTTGATGTTGGATCAGCATTGCCTTTTTCTTTAATTCCATATATGATGGTGTTTGGAAGCTTTTGCTAATTGACATGTTTCCTCTACTGGAGAGAATTGTAAGAGGATAGTAAACCAACAATAGCAAGTACTTATGCCTCAATCCCTAAAAAGATGAGGTCAGTCATATAAATACTCATGCTTCATTTAAACTCTGTTTGCGTCAAGGTAAAACAAAAAGCTCACAGATTCTTTGATCAGACATGAAATGAGCCCTTTGGCGCTCTTTTCATTCCAGCATGTAAACTATTCCTTTACCAATATTTCTAACAGAGACAATGCAGTACAGAGCTTTATCTTCTACAAGAGCAATTACATTACTACTAACTCGAAAAAATTTGTGCAACGGGTGGATCAGCAGAGTTTGCCCAAATATGACTCAGAACAACATTGCAATTGCCTCTTAATTTGCGAGAGTTTCTGTCAATCACCCACCACAAGGCTGAAATTGTTGGGACTTCAATAACTGGTAGGTTCTCGCTATTGTCGTTGGTTCTCAAATGGTAGCTCGATGGATGCTGCATTGCCATAGAATTCTTCCAGGTTATAATACTCACGCTGCTGAGGAAGAAATAGATGAACGACAACATCACCTGTTAAGAGAGGCATGGAGTGACATATCAGCAAGAAGAATAACACATTTCATTGCATACTACATGGTTGAAGCATGCTTAAGCAATGTCATAAATAGAAGCATGCTTCCATTGTCTGCTGTTGATGTAATCTTCTTTTACATCCTCCTCTCTATAAAGAAAAGACCAAAACACCATTGAAGATAGCAGCTAACTTAGGTTTACTAATGCTGAGTGGAAATGATACAGCTTGATCTATATATGGACTTCAAACACAGTTTAAATTTAGTGAAAGTATGTTGAGGTAAAAGGGATAGAGAAGGGTACATGATATATAGCACGCCTCTCAAAACCAACCACTCATGTTTCGTCCTTAGAGCATTGTAGATACAATTCTCTCTGAGCCTGACAATAACTGGTTTGGCCCCCTGAAATGCACCACCCATATAAAGCAGGGCATAATGCAGACTAATGCTCTATGGCATGGGTCAGAGATCGCTGTGCCGTGAACTTTTAAACCCCCTTTTCTTGCCCCCTGAATAATGATGGATTGTTGCAAGTTCGTTTATACCTTGTAACAGATTTGGGTAAGTTATGTTGGACAATTTGAAGCAATGGAGGAGTGGGTTAGTCAACAACAAAGTTACTCCTTTCTAATCCGAATGTGCAGAAGGATTGTGTCCTGTACTGCACTTGTTTATGGATGAAATAAAAATTTGGGGTGAATCAAGAACGAGGGCAACAGATAAATTCATATCCAGTAAAATTCTTCAGCTGTGACACAAATAATAGCAAGACTGTTAAAGTGCCATAATTGTTGTTCCGACTGACCATGTTTGAGTATGTCCACCTTAACTCCAGAAATTACTTACCAAAGTCCAGTAGCGTCCACGAGTTGGGTTTTGAATCTCCTGATGCGACTCTTCCATATTGTTCCTCAGCCATATCTCTTACTCTGGTCCTTTATGAGAAAATTTAGACAAAATTCAGCATTGCAAAGAACAATCCCCTTGTCTACCTATTCATTTGCAATCACTTATGCTGCTGGTGGTTAATATCTAATAGAAAACCTCAACATATGATATCATACCCAATGGCATCAATCTGTGGACGAGAGAATGCAGTAGCAATAATGAAAAATCGAGTCCAATATACTAGAGGCTTGACAAAGAGAACCTTTATGTCTCCAGCCTTGACATCACTTGCAACTTTAGCCACAGCCATTGCAACTGCATAGAGGGAAGAGCATTATCAACGACTTCAGCATAAAGTCAATCATCACATTCATCCTCAGATTCTAGTATTCTTTTTTGGATTATGTCTTGTATAGTTTTCTGTGGTTTGTTGATGGTTCAATAGTTTAGGTCAAAATAGTTCACAACTAATATACATTAAAATGAAGCAACATTAGCAGTAAATGTCACCCAAACAAGTCAAACCTATAGTAAGCCAAATGTTGTGAATCAAATTGCAATTACCTATAGGCTATACTCCCGTCAATTCTTACAATTATATTAAGGTTAAAAAAACTTATAATTATGTTAGAGAGTTCTGATAAAAATAGCATTATCTGAAAAACCTTCTTGTAGTACTACCATTAGAATGAAGAGACGATGAAAGAACATTAACATTTTAATGCATGGAGTTCTACACATGAAGTTCCTAAAGGGGTCTCAGCCTCATTCTGCACTACAGGGAGGTACAAGGCAAGTAGTATGAAATTAAAGTTGGTCAACAT
>JAPFFP010000099.1:15410220-15435346 GCA_026153255.1 Solanum medicagineum
TTGGGTCGAAATCTCATTGCACCAACCTGAACTACTTGTCCACCATTGCTCCTTCGTCCATCTAAATGTAAAAAGGAAAAAAATAAAAGGTTGAATGATTTTTCGATAAACTTATTTGCTTTATAAATTCACCTTTCTCTAAAGATCACTAACCACCGTCAGAGGAAGCATATTAAATGATACAAGTGACTTATGCCGAATAAAAAATTCATGTATGGTGGACTATACAAGATACTGAACAGATCCAGCTATTCGCTTTTTTATTCCTTCTCAATCATCCTATTATCACAAGCCCACAACAGCCATGCTACTAGAGGTAAAAGTTCCGAACGGTAGTCTCCTCTAAAGAGAGAAATACCAACTCATTGAACTTAACTTCAAATAATGCAAAGCAGCAGTATCCAAGGAACAGAAGTTATTCCATTTATTGTTGTATAGATGTATTATGCAACGCTTAGAAGAACATCCTCAATTGACCAATTGTATTGAGTGCAATCTCTAATTTCCTTATATTCCTACTCCAAAAGAGTTTAAATACCAGAAATAGAGTTCGCTCACTACTAAGAACGGGAGAAGATAAGAAAACATACTTGATTTCAGCCTAGAGTTGAGGTCAGCTATGCTTTCTTCAGATACCAGCAGAAACTGGGCTTCATTAACAAAATTCAATCTAGAGCCAAGATCCCTGCACATGCCAGGGCTCCCATTTTTATCTATGCAGGAGTGACTTTGGGAACCGGAATTCCTTAATAGAAAGCAAGGTCGATCAATTGCCCTGCTGAACCAGATATCAACCTCATTGTTGTAACTTCTGACTTCATATCTACCCAAATCAAAAAGACACGAAAAATGATTGTGCATTACTACAATACTGCTAATTCAAAAAGCACCACTTACATAAACTATATTCATGCACCACAATCTTCTAAGATTTTTATGCGGTGAACACAGCTCACGACATACTTTCCTTTCTTTGAGCTAAAAGAGAGCAGTGGTTAAATAACTACAAATTGATTCACGTGATTTCATTCTTAACTACTTAAACAATATCTTGTTTATCAAGTATTTAATAACAAAAGGCAAAAAGTGAAGATGAAGCTCAAACCTATGATTTTGGATATCCATTTCATCTCTTCCAGTGACAAGTGGGCTGGATTTGAGTTCAATCTGCAAATTCTCCTTGCAACGAGGCGACTCTACAAACAGTTTTCCCAAATTGAGATCAATCAGCGTGGAAATATAGCACATTGCTGGAACCTAGAATGCAAATACAGCTGACTTAGATTTTGATGCAGAAGAAATCAACACTGCATTAGAGATAATAGTCAAGACGCAATATAATTCTCAAAAAAAAAAAAAAAAAAAGTTAAGATGCAATAACTAGAAAATATTGAATAATCATCTATTATCTATGTATATAAGCTTCCCGCTGTTACTGGCGTCTCTTACAAAATTATGTTTCTAGATATAAAAGGAGAGAACATAGCCCATTCAAGAGCATGGACAATTACATATTCTCAAGAATGTTTCTGAGAAATAAACAATAAGAAAATTAGATGACACGCTAAGAAACATGGAGTGTAGAGATTAAGTCACTTAAAAGTTACTACTGAGACACATAGGAATTAGATATAGAGAGAGAATGATGATTATTCTAGGGAGTTGGAATGTGATGTGAATTATAAAGTATTCTACCTTCTTTTGGGTAAGAACTTCACCAGTTGTGCTCTTCAGAATCCATTCACGATCATGCAATAGCCCTAAATTCATACGGAAAGGAATGGGCAGCTATTTTATAAGAATGATACACTGAAATTCAAAATACTTTGATATTCTAAAGAAACGTGGACCAAGTTCTTATATGCAACTGAAATGAACAATATCTCTTAATTTTGACAAAATCATAAGTGGCATAAAAATTGAACAACTGTATTTTCCGATTGAGATATAGAAGAATAGGTACCAGTAGATGTTAGAGGCCACTGATCCACACTAAATCCCGCACAAGACTTTATTGGATAGACAGTAATAGATGTGAGGAAATGTCGTTCAGCAGCTTTTGCAATCCCTGCAGTTGGTCAATGAAATAGATAGATTGACTTAAAAAGTTTGCACACTATCTTTAATGGTATTAAACAGACAAACTTTCATACTTATGATCAACTTCTGGTCTACAAGAAGCCAAATAAACATGTGTGTGTGTGTGTGTGTCTATATTTAATGCATGCCGAATAGTAGAAAGGTAAAAAAAGTTAACCTTCAATTGGCAGAGAAATGGAGCTTGGTGGCAATGCACACCGATTAGACGATAATATTACAAAATTATTTTCCACGAAGTTGACGAATTTCTGCAGACAGGTAGAACGACATGAAGTGGCAAATAAGACTAGCTTTCAAAGCAACAGCCAGAGCAAAGATTACTTTGCTAATCAATCATTCAGGCAATTACAAGATAACTTCATAGAAATTGAAGCTTCTGCCCAGCAATATCTAAAACAAACGACAGAAATGGAAATTATAGAAATTCATCTTGTTTTCGTTCTTTTTTCTTTCCTTTTTCCCCTTGCCCGTCTAATGGGCAAGTGAAAGTAAAAAACCCAGAAGCTGGCAATTGTTGTTCTATGTGACCATTATGATGTGTATTTTTTCCTTTCTCTCTCTATTATGAAATACACATTAGGCTTAACTCAACCCAAAAATTAGCTTATGAAGTGAGGATTACCCAAAGACCATATAAAAAGACAACAAAACATTTCATTAACTAATGTGGGCCAATCTCCTTTTTCATTGATAAGTAACTAATGTTAAACATTCTAACACCCTCCTGTTCCCACACCCACACATGACAAGGACCAGACATCTGGAGCATGTGGAGCGCAATAATGGGCAAACCAAGATTAGGCATTCTAACCCCCCACCCTCCCATTCCCCGTATGGCTCTGAGGCCATGTTAAATTAGGAAAAACGTCAGATTGACTAGACTAAGCAACAATATACAAAAGGTGTTCCTTATATAGTAAGTCTTAAATTAAGTACGATTAGAAAGGCAATCAATTTTTATGTTTATAAAGTAAGAAAATGTTAACTATATAAATAATATTCTAAAGTATCCTATAACAATATTCTACAAGATTTTTCTTATTCAAATCTTCAAGTATAATGACTGTCAGACATGCATCATGTATGTAACTAGACATACCATTTTAAACCCGTGTATGAATCTAGAAACATATTCTCTTGATATTCTAAGTAAGCCCCTTAAACACTAAGTAATGAAACCAACTTGAATTTATTCATATTGAAACACAGAGAGTTGGCGTTGAAATTTAGCTGGAATTCTGCACAATCACTAAGAAAAAGGCTAATTGGAATTCTTCCTAATAGAAACTAGAAAGTCGTGAGTAACCGCACAGAAAAAGGAAGTGTTTCTTGCACTACACGCAGATACGAATCCATTCTCAATCATTGAAAAAAGATACAATATTGAAAATACCTAGGACACAGCGACAGCGTAACTTGAATTGGTAGAACAATGCCAAAGAAATTCATAGAAGAGGGCTCCAGTCGGTGTAGAAAATAGCAGCGCTAGTTGCAAGATAGATGGTGGCACCAGGACAGACAACGAGAGGAGTGGATCCAGACACCGAAAGGACGAAGCGAAGAAGTCGGCACCAACCTCCGGTAGTGTTCAGATACCATGTTAAGAAAATAGACCTTGGGCCGAAATTAATCCTAAAAATCTAGCTCACTAAGGAAACAACGTATTCCCTCCACTATGTGAGACATTCGAAGACTTTCTGTCACCCTTTTGTAAAAAAAATGTAGCCTAAAAAGCTTTCTGATTAGTAAATTCAAATCATAAACTATTTGAGTTGAAATGTAAATTTAATTTTCAACTCCAATTGTTCAATATTTTGCACATCAAAATCTTGAAGAAAGAAGCATGTCCTACTGTAAAAAATATAGAACTACTCTTCATTTTAGGGAATTAAGTTGGAAATGGTGGGCTTCCTTACCATGGCATCTTCAAATGTTGACATATAGCCAAAAGATACTCTGACTGCTCCAGTTGGTTTTCCAAGTAAAACGTCATGATCATCCCAGCACACATGCCCAGCCTAAATAAAATGATAATTTGAATGTGTTACCATTGGTGGTCCCTTTTCCCCGTGCAACAGAAGACATATAACAATTAAAATGAGGGGAAACGAAACCCGTACCTCAATGTTTGAAAGAAGATCCAAGTGTGACAAACCAAGATATTTAGCACAAGCACCAGGATTGCAAAAACAACCTGTCTATACAAAAATACAGGGAAAAAGACGCAAGAGTTTAGTCATAAGCATATAACAGCATTATATATCTGAGATACTCAGTTACCAGTTTCACAAGTTATGATGATTGACCCTCCCTCCATTCCTTTAAGAATTAGGATAGACCATTCGTTAGGGGCTTTTTATAAAATATTTACCATTTCCTTGTATTGCAATCTTCTCTTTATCTGACAATTCCAGCTAAGATAATTTGTTACTTTCTATAATTCTAAACATGTTACTTCTTTCACCGAACTACTCCAATGTTTCATATTCAAACTCTTGTTTTAGACGCTTCTCGACCAAAACTGCGTCACATATTCACATACCTTACTTGTAAACTTTTCTGCAGCCAAACAGGGTAATCTTACTTGGAATGAGGAGTAATATCAGTAAGGCTTATTGATTAACAATTGCTTAAAACAAACCTCAGTATTTGTGGACAAAAGTTTAAACATAACAAGGAGACAGTAACCTAATCATGTTAGTACGGATGCAAGTCATCCCTTTTTTGGTCTCCCATAGTTGTTACTACTACATGATGAGATTATCTGCTCATTCCAAAAAGTAAAAAGGGTGCAGGTACTGTGGAGGCAATAACTGAGGACTGAACAACTCCTCCAAATGTGGCAATTCACACATCTAACAGTGGTGAAGGCAGTTAAAAGAG
Source organism: Solanum medicagineum (assembly GCA_026153255.1). NCBI lineage: Eukaryota > Viridiplantae > Streptophyta > Magnoliopsida > Solanales > Solanaceae > Solanum > Solanum medicagineum. The sequence continues at coordinate 15,415,204 of JAPFFP010000099.1, forward strand.
TAAGTGACCTATACATCTGAAGGACCAAAAGTCACAAATCAAAAATAAACTAACAGAAGTTTAACTAGAGAACATCACAAAGCCAGATAAGCATATCAAGGCATTCAGATGTAAGTGACGATGAATGATAAATCATAAAAAGACACCTCTTGGAGGTCATGTCATATCCCCTGACGTTAACAAATGATAACGTAAGAAAGTAATACATTTATATCATAAACAACAGTATCAAGCTGCTCTAGGGATATGTTTCAAGAGCATAAAGTAGCAAGCATCTCATCCCCCAACGGAAACAGAACAAAATCCACACTTCATAGACAATATAGCCTTTGAACTCTTACCCGCAGTTGAATTCCTGCCAAGGTTGCCAATTTGTCCACCTCACGATATCCATACCATGTTCCGTCTGGTCTTTTCATGTTGAATGAAACCGTAGGACCTATTTCACTAGATAATAACTGAGATAAATGTTATATTAACTTAGTCACCATTGGAACCGTAGGACAATTTCATAACAAACCATCAGAGACAATTCATAGACTGTGAAAGAATACCAAAGAAAAAGTCAACTAAAATGAAAATCAAAAAAACAAAAGCAACCCAAAAACAAAATGATTGCATCATCACTGCATGAATGAGCAAAATGATCCTTCACCGAGGACATAAAGAAATTTCTTCACATGAACTCATGAGGACTTTCTCATATTATATACTTGCAATTGCTAAAAACAAGATCTAGATTCCATCCAAATTGCAAAAATATATGAACCTAATCACGAATGCTGTGTTCAATATATTTACCCCATAAAGCGTGCAAACGAATTCTCCATTTTCATGCTTCAGTGCCAAAAGCTTATTCCTCACATAAGCTGCAATTGATGTAGTATGCCTTGCAGAAGAAAAAAACACATTTCAGAACTTTTTTTTCTCCATTAGGCTCCAACTTCATTAAGGGAGGAGAGACAGAGAGGATTGACCAAGAGGGGGGCAACAATTTCCATAAATTCTTAGTATGTTTCTGTTGTCACTGATAGACGATTCAGAAAGGAATAACTAGTTTCTCTACCCACAAAAAATTTACTGCAAACTATTCCAATATATCCTCTAAACAAAGAGGACCTTATCAGCCAAGTCAAACGGAGACAAAAACATAGAGGAAAATTTGAAGTCCCAAAAGTTTAAACCTTTAAAACTTAGTAGCTCAGTCGGTTGACTACCTTGATTCCCACCTTGTTGGTGAGGGTTCGATTCCCACATTGTAATCCCCCTCCCCATTTCCCCTTCCCCTTCGCCCAATTTTAAAAAAAAAAAAGATTAAAATTTTTTTTAAAAAAAAGCCTTTCTCTTACTCACTCGAAAGATAATTAGTCTTAAACCAAAATTGACTTATTTCAGTAGTTGTGGTAACGTCTAGTTATATAAAGGTTGACAGTACCTATGTAGTAGAAAATAATAGTTCAACAATATATGAAGTAGCGATGAGCAGGATTAATCAAATAACATTAGCAGGCACCAAGATGAATCATAAAAAGATTAAACTACAAGCAAAAAAAGTGTGCAATAAATCTAGCAAAATATATCCAATCTCAATATAATTCTGCTCATTATTCAATGTCAAAATTTGTTCACTCACAAAAGAAATAAGCGCTCACCTTATCCAAAAAAAAAAAAAAGAGTAAGCTCTCATTTACCGGGAAATCAAAGATGTTGTTAGCATATTAATAATTTTGAAACCATGTTGAATTGCTGCTATGCTCAAGAATGAAATGGTTCCATCCTCAAAAAATTCCTCTACACCTTCTCTTCTTTTGAAAAAGTCAATGTCAGCAATAGCTGCAGCCACCGTGCCTACAAGAATGCAGGTTAACTTAAAATTGCTAGAGTTTTCAACTTTATAATCACAACACAGGAAGGTCCAAAGAAAAACCTCCACTAAAGTAGGTCTTCTTCAGCAGCTTAGCGGCATCTGATCAATAGAAAGAGATCAGGAAATTTTTGTTAATTTATTAGTGAGGAAAAGGAAAGAAGAAAGAAATATAAGTGTATCTTGTTTCAGATGGACTCAGATAAAAGGCATTGCTTGAATGTAAATAACCAATAGTGATAGTTACACAACTAAAAAAACATGAAACCTTGACATCTTTGCCACCCTTTCTACCCAAAATTCTCTCCATAACCAGAGAAGCAGAGACGGAAATAAGAGAGAAGTAAACTACACTAGGAAGAAAAATTAAACAAGATTAAGTGAGGAAACATACAACAAAAATCGCCTTTCTTATTTAGCTCCTTACCATTTTGAACAATGAGTGCTCCAAGGCCAGTTGGGTAGCCAAATAACTAAACAAGAAACAAATAGAACTCTTCTCAAGCTACGTGATGTAATTTGTATGTTCGTGTAATCTTAAAACAGCAGGTATCAAATATAAGAACCTCATGTAATCTTAAAACACCAGGTATCAGATATAAGTACCTTGTAGAATGAGAAAACAACAAAGTCTGCTTTAAACTTCGATAAATCTGGTGGATCAGTAGCACATCCTTTAGCAGCATCGATCAGAACCAACCAGCGACCTCTGCATTCAGAGAAGAGAATTTCTGTCTGCCCAAGACCAACTCAATGATGGAGATATAAAATCTTTTTGAAGACATAAGAACAAGCTTGTCAGCCAATGAGATTAGAATAGCAAACATAAGAGGACAAAAGGTCGATCATTCAATATTTCAAGTCAAAGCCCAGACTGAATCAGCATACATTGTTCAAAATGTAGCATGTCCTCTAGTAGCTATTCACAAACAAACTACCTTCTTAGCACGGCTATACTTAAGAATGATAGACTGGTTACTCTATTCCAGGTTTTAACTTTTTGGTAGTCAAACATATCAAAATCATTAGAAAGAGCCATAATTAGACAATAAAGAACTGAAGAGTGTTTTGAACCAGCATAAACATAATTATCCTTTTTGGTGAATGTTTGAGGCACTAAAAAACAATTTTCCCGAACTTAGTAACTTAGGCACTAAACCTATCCTCAACCGAGTTTAAAAGAGGTCTATTTTTCTTAAAGACTTTACTGGGAGTAAAAATCTTACAAGTAAAGGGGAAAAGAATACATCATGCTATTCAGATAAATGTCAGAACTTTAGCACCTGGGCTATTCTCAATCACTAGAGCCTAGTTTTTTATTCTTTTACCTGCAATACTGGGAGCTTTCTAAGATTCTTTCAGACCCTCCCTTGATAATCTTAACCAGATTAGGGTCAAATTTTCGACCTGAAAAATTGCATTCTGATGGGAAGGCAAACAAGTTGTAAGCGTTACCTGTAACAAGAGGAAGGCAATTTCAGATACAACAAGTCGAAGTTGATAAATACATTGGTAATATGTGCCTCGTTAATGAAGCAGCTTCAACTTCACTCCCAGAGAATTTGATAAAAACTAAGAAAAAGAAATAGATAATCCACCTAACAGGTATAAGTCCATAAAGGCTCTCTTGATTGATTGGATCTCATGAACTCCGAGTACATCTAATTTGAGTTGAAGGTGCTAGCTACCTTTATAGACTTAGTGGGTGGAGGGGGTTGGAAAGTAGAAGTTGATGAAACTAATGTAGAGCCTAGTTTCTATGGGAAAAATTCTAAATTTTGTAATAAAAAGATACCTGTCACCCCTTCTTTAGGAACTTCGCCTTCACTTCTTCTCTGAATGGGATGCTGTGTTAGTTTTAAGTTAGATTTGGGGCTTTCTGATCCACCAAGAGGTGTGCCCTCTTCAATGTCAACTGCAAAGGCAGAAGCTCCTTTACTGAGAGCATATCTAGTAACTCTTAAGGAAAAGAATACTTGAGAAACACACAAGTGTTAGAATGAACCAAATTGAAAATCATGCAAAATCTTCCATCCACTCAACTGTTCCTGCAAACTCTTCATATTGAGTAAAACCTTTGCTTTTTTCACTTTCAATTTTCCGGCTTAATAGGTTATCTGTATGAAGTAAGTAATAACACAGAGATAATAGTACCAAAATTAGAGATGAATTGGGTCCATGATTTTCAGTCTCACTTCAATAACAAGCATACAATTTTTGTGGCTGGTTAGATAGAACTACTGTCTGTCAAGTATAAAGTTTACCTTGGAGGTACAGTGAAAATCCTACCAGAAGCATGTATAACCATATCCATGAGATAAATAGAAGAGTTCTACACCTCACTTCGGTAGCAAGTGTGGGACAAGCGATTTTAAAGTGAATGGAATCATGAACTTCTAAAAGAACCACAATGAATAAATGCATCAGAACATCAGTCCAGAAGAGCAACAATGACATTGTCGGACATATCCATAGATCAGGTTTGCATGTATGAAACATCACAGATGACACATACAAGTTGTGGTAATTCTTTCAAATGTCCAAAGATATCAAGGTCCAAATGGTGTGAAATGTAGAGATGCGATCATGTGCTGAAATATAAAGCCGGCACCTCTCTCATGAAGAAAATGCTGATTATTCGTACAATCTTCGGGAGCCTTTGGTTAAGTGGACCGGTAGTTCAGTGAAAAGTTTAGCAGAAGAAGCAGGAAGTAATATCATAGATTAGAAACCAAATATACAACCAAAGATGAAAGCTTTCATAAGTTAGTCAGCACCAGAACTAACAAAATTTGAGGAAAAGGTTTAATCCATTCAGGATACTCCCTAATCCCAAGGACGCTGTTATGATTTTCCACTGAGTACATAAAACTGCTGTTACTGCTCCATGGGAAGGTCTCCCCGACAAGCTTTAGTGCAGCCGTTGCCCCAGAAGTGAATATACAGCTATATTCTCTTGGTGATGCATTGAAGAAATCAAGGACCTGAATATTCAGTTAAAGTGAAACCACAGGAATAAATCACATGCGGCACATTGAATATGAGAGAACATATGGAAAAGGAAATTCAGTGGCTGTCATTAAGTTGACATCGACAAACATGTGCATTTATCTAACATGAACACCACCCCGCAACATTGTGATGCTTATGGTTGCTTTGCATTTAGATCATATCAATCACTTAAACAGCATAAATCAAGATAATAACAAAACCAGTTTTGTGGACTAATTTTCGAGGCAGAGGAAAAAAAAAATCAATAACAACAAAACCAATATAAATTGTTCACCTGTTGTCGTGCTTTCCCAACAATGTCCTCGCTAGCCAAACTGCAACTGCTCTGGCTATCTATTGTTTTTCACAGAATTAAGGAATCAAATGTGCAGCTAAAAAGGGTCAAAATCAGAATCAAACATTTAAAATTCCAACAATTTGAACTCTGATCTTTGTAGGGGCATATTTACTTAGCTAAAGCTGAAAACACATAGAAAGGATACGAGGATTTCCATAAACAGTAGCATTGAGGTCCTTAAAAACAGCTTCCATTTGAGTCTCGGAATAGAGAGTCGCCCCGGCATGATCCAAGTACACCGTATCTACAAGTAAATTTACAGTCAACAAAATTAGGATAAATCTCAATTCTGCAAATCAAAAGTCGTACCGTTTAAGCGCTTGAATTCAGTAGCTCTAATATCATCAATGTTTTTGGGGGAATTTGGGTAACCATAATCGCTTCCAAATTCCTTCAAAAATTGTTCTTTCTCCCATTCACCCTTCATTTTACAGAGCTTCTATTAGAGAAAGAAGAAGAGACTTCCAACTTCTTAATTAAAAAGAACAAATGAAACAACACTTGAGAAGATAATTAGACATTTTTTTCACGTTTTTTTGTTAATCTTATTATCCGGTTAAAAATTAAAATTATTTGAAATTATGAAAATTAAGTAAATAATAATTCAACCAGCACAAAATAATGATCAGACCAAAATATGATAGGACACTGACGAGATGCACGTTCTCATATGGGCTTTGAAGACGTTTTTCACGTGGAATGGCAACACGTAGCCACTTTTAGCACCTCTATTTAATTTGAGGAAAAAGTGTACAAAATAAACTTAGTTTAAAATTATTTATCTTTGATAGATACAATTTGAAGTATTTATTTTTAATAGATTCAGTATTTAAATTATTTACCTTTCTACCTACTTAACTCTTTTTATTTCATATGCTGACATCAGCATAAATACTATGAAATATATTCTGACGATATATATATACCATAGCGATATAGAATAAGCTTAGTCTTTTATAATATTCTGGTGTTATATTAATACTCAATTGATATATAAGATTTTTTTTAAGAAACAAATGAAAAAAATTGTTAAACTCTAAATTAGTAGAAAATATATTCGCTATATACTCTGTTGGTATATTTATATCATATCGAAATCATATAAGATTGAACTTAATCATCTGTGATAGCTTGTTGATATATGTATATTATATATACATATTTTATGTCCTGTATATAATATTGATAGAAGAAAAAAATTGCACAGAAAAGTTTTGAGAAAAAGGATATTTGTTATTTTTAAAAAAATGCAGCAAAAACCAATAAGAAAAGGAAAGGAAGCAAAAAAGGTTTATTGGCCTTGGGCCATTTTGAGCTCTCTAGTGTTGGGCCGATTTGGGCCCATGGACTTTTTATTATAAATATCCACAATAAACTAATTTATAATAAATATCAGGTATAACCCTGCATGAAAAAATAGCTCAAAATCATATAAAAAATTTATATGATTATATAATATAACTTGCGAAAATTCATATAAAGTATACATTGACTATATAATGTTGATTACATACACACGTACAATATACTGAATATACATTACAATATATTCAAAACTAAACATAGTTTGACTATACGTGAAACTACATAGCAATTCAGGGTTTCATCTGAACCCCTTCGGTGAAAAATTATATTACTTATATGGTATAAATAATTTTTTATTTATATGTAATAATTAATAGATATCGAACCCCAACCCCTTCACCCCTTTAAAGAAAATTGAGGCTCTACCACTGCTTATTTTTCGAGTTGATTTTCCTAGAGAAAATGTTGTTGACAAAATTAAAAAGCACCTCCAGACTGAATGCTTAATTCCTGCAAAACAGGTAATTTCAATTCATAAACCCACAGGTAATTAATTTAGTTGCGCAGAAGTTGTAGCTTCAAAACGTTAAGCTTTAATTAAGACATGAAAAACTTGTATTGAAAAAGGAATCAATTTAGGTTATGCCTGATTACTCATTAGATACTACCAAATTGCCCCAATATATATATAGTCAAAGTTACGAAGGTAGTTAGCTTTTGAAGAAGAGTGCCCCACTTTCCCAATTTGGAATATATGAACAAATAGGTAGAGAGTCAACTTATTGCCAAGCTTGTAGTAGTCGATAATCCAATTACCAAAAGCATGGAGATCGATGTGGCTTTCTTTCATATATATGACCGACAAATCTTAGGGGATAATATATAACTGATCCTCCATCTCTTTCTCTGATATGATGTTGATTGCCATGCAATCATAAATAGATTATCCATTTTCAGCCACAGTTCATGAGGAGGTAGTTTCTATCATGGAGTACAAAGAATTCCAGAAACTATAATGTTGTAAGTACTATAGCTATTTATCATTTGATCCCACTAATGATAATAGTGTATGTAACCTTCCCTTACTTCAAAGGACACTATGAGAGAATTTTGGTTACCTTTGGCCACCTTGAAAATGATGCCTTGTTCCTATACACTATTTTTGGATCAAAATTTAGCTGCTCTATCGAGTTACAAAGCTAAACTTAGATGATTAGTGAGTGGGGTTTGAAGACTTGGAAGGGTTGATAAGGACACTTCATTGATAATGGGGTCACTTCAGTTTTAGTGCTTTCTTACGATTGGAAGAATGCAAGCTTGTGATCCCCATCTTCTTGGCCTAGCTACGAGTGCCTATATTATTTTCTTTGTCCTCCTAGTATCTGATAAATTTTAACACAAAGATGTCGATTTGGTTATCTCCACATTTTGACCTCTCATTAGGTCTATTTCATTTTCAAATGTAAAATCAGGAGATCGATGGGCTCCAAGAACAAATTCTTTCAATTTGGATTGATTTAATTAATCATTACTTTCGTTTGGACCTACTTGTATCCTAATATCTATTTAATTAGCTCATACAAAGGCTAATTAAGGCCAGAAATGAAACATCAAACTACCGGTCAATGAAAACTAACTGTTGCTTTGTTGCACTCCATAAATATATATTCTCACCATCCCATTGCATGTCTTTTGAAAATGATGCAACTTGTTATTTGTCTCATGCAGGCACGCTCACCTCCTAATCTAAGCTAATAATCAGTTGCAGAGGAATCTTAGATATAAAATATATTATTTAATTAATAACATATATGTCCAAATTAAAGAAATAAGAAGTATTCCCCTATTATATTGTCGAAGCTAGCTAGCTAGCTTTTTCTCTTTGTGCTTGTCCATCTTTTTCAAAGAAAGCAAGGAGGCGATGGAATAAAAATAATCAAAATTCTTACCTTTTTAATTCATTCAACGTTATAATGATGATGTTCATTCTAGTTAAGTACCAAAAGATGCTATAACGGTACCTTACAAAAGTAACTCTAAGTAATCGCTGGATACAGAATTTATGCTAACGTTGAAAATAAAGTTGTTTTGATTCTTTAAGGTAATCAAACCTTTTCATTAGATTCTAAACCCCTTTTAATTAATCTTTTAAATTACTTCCTTGCACACTATTTGGATATAAATTAATTAGTCAGCAACCTTTTACTTTTGTTTAATTAGGATATAGTATTGAGTTTAGTTTTGGATACTGAAAGACATTATGTACCCAATTAGAGTTCCTTTAAATAAAATTAAACCTTACTGTGGTATCTGGACTATTTAATTTACTTGTATCGCATAACTATGTACATCCACTACAAGAAAGAAAAGGAAAGAATAATTACAATAGATGATCATTCGATCAAAATAATTATAAATAAATGGCCATTCTTTGTATAGGCATGTATATATAGTCAATGCCTATTTTATGTAAGTCAAGCTATATTTATTTTGAGTCTATCATAATATATATTTAGTGTATAACTCATGTATAAGTAATGCTATGTCGATATCGTATAATCATTGTATATTTTCTATGACTTTTCACAATCGGTATTATATAATGTATACTTTCTATGATTTTTTGCTATTTTTATATAAATAAAATATGTAAATTAATTAGTCGATTGTATGTATTTGATATTATCCCAAAAAGAGGATGAACAACTTTTGTCGCTAAACATCAATAATCCGTCGCTTATTCTATATATACACGATATGGTTATTTAGTTAATTATATTTCTTTTTGGTTTGAGGTCCTTTATGTAGTAAGAATTATTGAGATCATAGAAAAGATAATTCGATACACAAAACATCTTACGACGGACGGAGATAGCAACAAACAAAGGCGGTTTGTCAATGTGTCAAAAAGGAGTCTGAAACCAGTACTGTTTATGCAATGCTAATTTTGAGGAACAGTTGTGTATATATATGAAAGAAAGTGGACCATAACTATTAATTCATAAATAATGGAGTACATCAACTTTATAATTAGTGTCTTAAGTAGTTATAGTAATAAACAAATGACTGAACTGATATCAGCGTATGAAACTTCCATCATAGGAGCTACCTATATAAGGTATATACATAAGATTTGTGATTGCCTCTTCTAACCAATTCTCCTCATTATAATGATCACCATGTTTCATCTGCACATCAAAACCCAAAAAACAAACAAATGATTTCATCAGTAAATATATTGACCGACGTGTGGAACTGTTTCATCTAAAAGCTCTTAAGGAATTTTTATTTAGTAAATTACATTCTTAACACTGAAAACAAAATGGATTATTCATTATTAAGTAGCAATTAATTAACCTGGATTAATGGATTATCATAACAAACATCCTTGTCTCCATGACAATTAACATTTCCTTTGATGAGGACTTCATCATCACAGACTTCATTATTCTTAGCAAATCTTCCTCGAACTCGAACACGTTTGTCTGCTAAGGTTTTGCGACAAGCATACTGCATGCATGTCCAGATTATTTCAATTAATGATATATCGCGCTATAATATACAATTTAAATAATAAAAATACCTTAATAGTTTTGTTGAAATTCCTTTGATTTCTTTTCTTGAGATATCGTAGAATTTTGTCCTTTCTCTCCTCTTCTGAATACCTGCCAATCTTCATTGACGAAGTTTCTTTGATTTTGGGACTTCTTTCCCTTTGACCCCTCTGTTAACAACAATTTAATAAATACTTATGTATATGAGTTACAATACACATGTATTAGCTACGCTGTTAAATAAAAATTACATCTTGTACCTAAATCACTTTGGAAAAAAACAAGCATCATGAAGGACTATATACACACATAATTAATTAAGTAGACAACTCCCAAGTCCGTTACCAACGTGTTTACTTGCTTTTCTTAACTTTCCATGCACAAAATGTTACACTGTAGCTAATTTGTGGGAAGATTTATGACAAAATATGTTGACTATATGTATATGTATTGATAAAGTAAATAAAAATTTAGTATGTGCTTAAAACTTTTAGAAGACCAATTGATCATACATGTACTTCAATTTAACATGGTATATGATAGAGGCCTTCAGATTTAGTTTAAGATAAATAAAATTCACAATTAAGTTCATTCGTAAGAGACGTGTCTTTTCTCAAATAACTTAAATTTTCAGATGATTTGATCATACAATCTAAAAGAATAGATGATTTGATCATACAATCTAAAAGAATAGACGAAGCAAACGTACCCAATTATTGTTATTGGAGATAGCGAGAGAAGAAGGGGACCGGAAGGTGGATTCAAAACCATGATCATGAGTATTTTCATCCCAAGATTCACAAACCTCATGGTTATGGCTGTTGCATCCATTATTATTGTTCTTGTTATTATTGTTATCGACTACATAAACCTGATGAGGATGATGATTAGTACTATTCAAAGAATAGTCGCTTGAATTAGACGATGCCGGAAGTAGTACTGGCACCGTCATTTCACAAACCCCGAGGCGCTCCGGGAACCATGGCATCATTGAAATTGATGGAGGCACGTAATGATCATGAGCCAATGAATTAATATTGAGTAATTGCTCATTAATATTATGATCATAAAGTGAGCTAGGGTTTACTTGGGAGTTGCATATTTGTGGGAGAGGAGGATTAGTAACAAGAGAAGAATTGATGAATTCATTGGAGAAAAGGCCATGACTAGTATAGTATTCATCATTATGAGGTGTGAAGGCCATGTTTTTTGATTGAAGAAATGTATAGTTTGATGTTAAGACTATAGTGTTGTTTTTAATATGAGTTGGTCAATTTTGGTTTGGTTGGTCGATATGGATTTTGTGCTCTTAACTATTTATAGCTATATGAAAGCTTTTTGGCAACTTGCTCTAGTTGTATTCTCTATGTTTCCCTTGTCTCTTACTTTTACAAAATTACAGTTTTTGTTTATAAAAAAAATTGATTATTCCTGGTTAATAACATACCACGTATGAGCTTGACATATCTGAGTAATATATAGGTAGGTTTTGTTTATGAATTATGTTTAATTTAATTATGAATTATAAATTGTTTGCTGAAGCTCCTAGGATGAAACTTTAAGAGGATTTGAACATGGTGGTCTAAACAAATTTAGAGGCCTACAGCTAAATTTCATAGAGATTTTATTATTTTTAACTGATATATATAAATTGAATAATTATAACATACTCAATGTAATCCTACAAATGAAGTCCGGAAAGGTAGGATATATGAAGTAACAATGTAAACAATGTAAATTTTCAATGAAAAATATATAATATAAATTAGTTAAAATAATAACACATGACTTAAAAATTTGAAAAGTTAATGATATCGAAATAGTGTTGCGTTGAATTTGATAAGTTGACATAATGATGGTATTAAATAGTGTTGATTAGTCAGACTAATTTAGTCTTAGTGCTTGAAATTTGAAAAAGACACTAAAAAATTAATTTGATCCTTTTATAAATACACAATAATAGATTTTGCATAATGTAGAAAGTTTGACCGTTTGAGAGACTTTAGAATATTCAAGAATGGTAAAATAAAAATAGTGAAAAAGAAATTTAGAAAAAGTAAATATAAAAATAATTATGTTGGTTTATGATAATCGTCAGAGTATAAATAAAATAACAAAACAAATAAATACATAAAAAAAAAAAGAATGCTACAATTAACTAAACATTATTCTATTTCAATCATTATACACAAACTTTTAACAATTTATGTACATAATATACATTTATGTGAGAAAGTGAATAATTATTTGAGTGGCCTTATAGTCGAGATGGCTCCACAAAATTATCCACAACTATATGCAGCTTAGTTACTAGCGACATTGACGTGAATATATTCATACATATATTGCTACACTACTAATACAAATACTAGCGAGATATATACCCTTCTTCCAATGGAGAAAAAAAGATAAAGATTCCTCTAGTTCATGATCATATCTGTACCAAATTTTTCATTTTTTATTCCAATTTTATGCTACTATCATTCACCAACAATAAAGTTATCTTCCTGTTTGAAGCATTATAAGGTATAGTTTAAATTCCAAGTGTCTCACTAAAGCTTTGTGTTAATAAGCTGCGTAACTTCCATTAAGGTATCAATTTGTTATTGGATAAAAGGTGGCCGGTCAAGATATAATAAAGAAAGGGGAAAAGATTTCAATGTTGTAAGAATTCATAAATTTCAAATTTTTGCGCAGACTTAATTAGTGTTGGAAAGGAATCGTCGAAGGCAAACCAGAGAAAGGTGAAAGAGGGGGTCATGTGGTTACTATTCTGATGCTGTTGAAAAGCTTAGCACTAATAATTTTGTGAAAGATCTGACCTACTCCATAGACTTAGAATCTAACACATGGGTCTAGATCAAGATTTATCAACGTACAATATATACCTCTTATACTCTATCATCATGCATCAAACTTCTTTTTTATAATATAATATATGCCTCCTCTTCATTTTAGTTCATACTATCACTACCCTACATGTGTTCATTTCATCTAATTAAGCTGCATGAAATTAGAGTAAGGTCTTATTTATTTATTTTAGGTTAATATAAATCGACTAGTAAGATGTCGTATTAAAGTATGAAGATGTGGTGAATGATAGCGATATATGGCTAATGGAGGTGCCGAATGAAGCAACGATTATCAAATAGATGAATGATAAGATGACTTTATTTATAGATGATAATCCAAATGGATCTATTACCCAATCAAGGGAAAGCAAAATGTATATCAAGTGGATAATTAATTTATGTAAAATGAAAAACAAATACTAACAGTTAAAGGGGAAACAGTAACATGTGTATGTAATCTTTGAAAGGAATCAAAATGGATATAAGAATCTGTTCCCATTACCCAAAGAAATGTAAGAAAAATAAACCAGCCTATTTTCCGCAAAAAGCATGCAGTTAAAGTGAAAAGAGCCAAGTATCAGGTGCTGCGATTTAAGGACTGACCATATATCCTATTGGAGAAAAAAGAGGCTATGAAGAAAGAACAAGTTGAACCATTTCATTAATCATTTTACTACAGACCCACAAAGGATTTGACTAGTTTTTGTGTTCAAATCCTAGATATCAAAGAATTAATTAGGAGGAAAGTAATAAATCCTATTGATTCCTTTCAAACTTCAAACAAGAAAAAGGAGCAAAGTGTGCAGTCTTTATAAGATTGCTGCAGATATTGGGTTATCCATTGATTTAACAGCCATCCACCTTTCTTTTGGTAAAGATGATCAACAAAAATCATACAGCAGTATTCTTGTTCAACATGGCACTAGCCTATTTGTTTTCCTTAGCAAAGCAATATATATATTGAGAATCTACATGTTCCAATTCTTTGCGCTCTATTATCAAAGCATGCTTATTCTCTGGTCAAAAGGTAGGACCAATTTCTTTTGCAGCCCACGTTAATCTTTTCATTTCACCAGCGCTTGAGCTTGGCATTGAATTATTTTGTGTTTGCTATATATAGAGGGAGGAGAAAACATTGACAAGTACTGACCAACAATAGTTCAGATATGAACAGAGATCCTACAATTCAATGAAATTGATAGTGTCTTGTAATAGATTCTTACACTAGATACAACTACAACATCAGATGTTTGCTAGTTATGGATACAAAGTATCAACAGTATACTCTTCAATTTACATATTAATGTCCGCATGATATCAGTAGCTGCAGATGCTCATTTCTCCACAGAAGAAAATTTTCAGGCAGCTGACAGTTGAGCAGAAGAAGATATACATACCCATACGCGTGCAGATGGAGGAGTGAGAGCAGCAACAGAAGGAAATCCAACTCACAGTTGATTCAACTGCCATCTGCTGGCACCACTCGCTCCTCTCAGATGTGTCACGCGTGATGGTGAAAATCAAAAATGCAAAACTGAAACGACAGAATAGAAATGGAATAATCTACAGCATGCATCCATGAAATAGTGAGAATTTAAACTGAGATCATTGACTCAACAGCTACCAATAGCATAATCTGCACCAATCCCAATTATTTGAATTACTAGAAGGTTGCAGCGCAAAGATTTCTGAGCTGATGTTTAGCGATACTGCACCTCAAGTCATAGCTCGAGAGTTTCACATGTCCTTAGCTCAACTTTAGACGCATGCAAAACAATGGCCACTAAGCAAGACTTATGTTAAATGTTAAAAGCTACCATAAGATGGGAACATACACCCAAGACAATTTTTTTGTACTATCAACGAACACCGCGGTTAAGCAACCCTTGGAATGATAGATACAGATCCTTGTTATCCGTTCCGAAAATCTCTTCTGCTCTTTTCAAAGTTTCCTAAAATATTATGAGGCGCAAAAAGAAAAAGCAGAAAAGCATTTAGATTTTGAACTATGCAAATACAAGGTAATCACAAGACAATCTAATAACCAAGATTATATTCATCACCTCACGAGATTGCTTTTGAGCATTTAGTTCCTTTATGTTTGCTAGAAACGCACTGAACTGCTCATAAGACAGACGACTCCTGAATTAAATGTGTTAAACATCAGGAGAAAGATTTTTTACTCAAACAAATTAAACAGCACAAAAGTCAAAAATTAGATACCTGGCTTGACGGAAAAACTCCTTCCCATCAGGCCGAGGAGTTTGAGCTTACAATCCACAAACATGAACTAATCAGTATTAAAACAATTTGTCCAAATAGAAATAATATCAGCTAGAAAAGGCAGTCAAATGTTTGTTACACACATATAGAATCATTCTTACACTCAAGCAAAATCATGTGTATAGTGTAAATATTGGAGTCAACACAAGTTTGCATCTCCTATAAAGAATGACTCCCTATGTGTGTAACGACAGCAGTGCAGAGCTACAGCAGTAACATTTCGATAGCTTATACAAGGAAACTGGAAATAAAAGAGATAACTCTTGGAAACCTGGTTTTGGCCGTGCCCTTGGAGGAGAGTTAGCTGCTGAGGACTGTTGACTTGACTGTTGACTCGAAGGATAGAATGATGACATTGAAACTCGGTGTTGAAATTGAGGGATTGTTGGAGAGGTGCTGCCAGATGTCCTCTGAGGAGATACTGCAGCAGAATATCGTCTCGGGGATACAGTAGCGGAAGATATTTTCGGTGTGTCACTTGGAATAAGCAGTGGTGTTATGTAAGAGCTGGAAAACCTTTGCAAAGCGTGCTTTGAGGCTGGATCCAAGAAAAAAGAATAATAATAAACAGCTTTTACAACATTCTAATGTTATCATGTAAGAACATGTAGAGTCAAATACCGTCACCATTACTTCCTCTACCATCCACAGATCCACTGAAAGAATGGTGCACTGTGTAGCTATTCACCTCCTCTGCAAGATAGAATTATCACGATCAAACTCAGAAATGAGGTCTCCATAGCTTGAAGCAGCTAAAGTTACATGATATCTAGGAACATGAAAAGCAAAGCAAATTCAGTGAAGGAATAAAAAAGTCAATGGTGGAGTTACCTTTCAAAGGATATGACTTGTGAACGGATTGATCATAAATGCCAATATCAACAGTTTCAGCTTGCTGCCATAGTGAAAAAAAAAGCCCATCACAGTCAATAAAAGAAAAGAGGAGAACTACCGAGGCAAACAAAACTTCTAAATGAAGAGTTCGCCCCTCAAGTTTTTGTACAGTCCTACAAGTCAAATGGAAATCATATTCATTCTTGTTTAGAATTTTGCAGATTATACCCAAACTTTCTTTTTGCAAGTGCTAGTTAACCTCTCATGATACTCTCAAAAGAAATGAAAAAAAATGAATATTATGTAATCTTACAGATGAATCATCATCACTCAAAGACTGCACCAATTGCCTTTTGAAGGTCTCCAACTGTTTAAACCAGAAAAAAGGAAGTAAGTTTATGCAGTTGAAATGAAATAGCAGATGAATTAGGGTATGAAATTTCCAAAATATACTTTCCTTAGAAGGATGACAAGAATACCAGCCAATACCAGGAAGAAAGCACTGTGAAGGAACTGAATGCATATAAAGCAGAAAATATAAGTCTCTGCTCTTTTGGTTTTTAACACTTCACAATTGCTGGCAGTACTTAGCAAGTATAAAAACAATTTTAGCTGAAATAAAGGGAAAGGATTCTTCCCTTCCATGTGTATTATAATGTCACTAACACCACAGTCACAAACCATGTGCTTATTTGTTACAATGTCAGCAGCCATCCAAAGAAAGTAAATCATCATGAAATGAGCTCTATTTCAAACATTTAAATGAACATACTAGTAAGCAGTAGTTTCTTTGCTTGCATTTCATATAACATAAGAGCAAACGAAACCAATTGATGCAGCTCTTCATTTGCATCCCAAGAACAAAATGAAGCACAGATGCCTCCATCCCCGTCCTCCTCCCTCCTCCCCCGCCTAAAAATTATATCACGTTTACAAATTGATACCAAGAACATGTTAGACCAAACGTGTGACGGGAGACATGTAGTGAACCATGCAGTTTAGTGCAATGGTCATTTCGGGGTGCTCAATAGTACGTATAGAATGCCAATTTTGAACCTTTTCATTTTTTATTTGGCACCAAGAACAAAAGATGATGATCGTGCAATAGCATGACTTTATCAAATCTACTAAGCAAGTAGCAAAATTTTGGTGTCATTGCAATCCCAGACATATTCACAGATGTTAAAAAGGGTGCTTTTGTCTCTTCAAGATTTTTATGATGGTTAGCTTAGCAAGAGTTACTTTAATATCACAACAAAAAGAAAACTGTTTCACTAGCCTGCTGGTGAATTGATCATCTAAATCACCAATTCTAAGTAACCCCCAAAAATTAAAATAAAATAAAATAGACCAGAATAAACTAAGAAA
This sequence comes from Solanum medicagineum, assembly GCA_026153255.1. Lineage (NCBI taxonomy): Eukaryota > Viridiplantae > Streptophyta > Magnoliopsida > Solanales > Solanaceae > Solanum > Solanum medicagineum. The sequence continues at coordinate 15,432,613 of JAPFFP010000099.1, forward strand.
GGCTAGAGCATAAACATATAAATAGAAAAACATGGTCCATGAGAGAGTATAGGGAAAAAAAAAGAAAAGGAAAATTGAAGAAAAGTATAACCTTTGCTAAGTCGCGACCAAGCTTCTTTGCAGTAAAAGCCAAGTTATCTCTCTCCTTCGACAGTTTCATCTTTTAATTTCCCCCAAAAAAAAAGTAACAAAGAAAAGATTAATTTATTGTTTTGTTAAAAAACGAAAAAGAGAAATTCCCTTTAAATGGAAATGAAAAGCAAAAGCTGTGGAAATGAAAAAATAGTTATTTTTGCAGTAATACATTATCTTGAAGAGTGACGTTCAATCGCAATTCGGCGTCGTGACAGGCCTGTTGGAGCTGAGAGACCTTATCCTCGAGGTCGAGGATGACCCGATCCTTGCCGTTGAGCTTCTGTTGGAGCCTTCCGATGTCAGACTCCAGGCTTGTAACGCGAGAAGCGATTGCCATGGAGGTGATCTTCCGGGCAAGGTCCAATTGGTCGTATGGGTCCGTCGGAATCACAGAAAGTATTTCATCGGGAAGGTGAAAATCCGGCCCGGCATTCCGACTGCTTTCGATGCTGCTGCTCTCCGACATCTCCAAAAAATCCACACCCTAATTTCTGAAAATTGAAGAAAAAAAGGTTTCGAAATGGGAGGAATCAGCTAAGCACGATGATGTTCTATCTTTTGTTTTTTCTAGTTTGTTTCTAAAAAGAACCTATTTGCGGTGGGTTGTCTGGGTTTGAATTTTAATTGGGTTTCCCTCCAAAGTTTGGGGTCCTTTTCTGCTTGGGCCAGCCCATATCTTTTTTTTTATTACACTAGTAATAAGGACTTTTGGCTAAATTCTTGAACAAAGCGCCAGGAACGTGTTTGGATGAATTCAATAATTTTGACTTTGTATTTGTAGTTTCAAAAAACTATTTCTAATATGTATAGATATGTAAATGCAAATTTAGTAACTAGAACACGTCATCCGTAAGTTTGGAACACAAGAACTTGGTGTACTTTTAACTTTATTGAGAAAATAAATAAATAGGGGTAGAGTGGCAATCAAACCGGAATTTCAAAAGCCTCAATTAGTTTCTTTTACATATTTGAAGAGAAAAAAGAGGTGGACTGCAGACGCTATGATTCATTATTAATACAAAATATGAATCATGAACAAAATAGACATGTTCCCTTTGCTAATGTAAAAATATACATCCAAAGACGTGAATCTACACTCTGCGCCAGCAGCCTGGACACCAGTTTTCCAGACATGGAAAACAGCACTAGAGTAACACTGCCAGAACTCGCTCTCGCAGAGGATATCCCAGTTTCTGTTGCTCCATCACTTTATAACAAATGTACATTGTTGCTATGCTCACAAGTATAAGGAACTATCAACATGATCCAGAGCACGATGCTGAATGAAACAAAGCTAGCATCATTTCTAAGCCCAATAGACTTTCAGCTCTCTTCATATGAAACAACAAGGAATGGTATGCCCCAATTCATGCAATTTGCATTACATACTTTCTTCATCTTACTTAACAGCTCGCACACCAACAGTTTTGACACGGAACCTATACTGAGGTTGAGAATTATCGTCGTCATCATCATCATCATCTTCACTAGAGTCATCTTCAACCCTATCCCATCTAGAATAGTCAAGTCGTGAATGTCCTTTTGGCTGTGGGATTGCTTCCCAACTAGATGACTGTTGTTCAGACGATTCAATTTTCTGAACATCACCGACTTCAGTTGTCTGTTTGACATTTCCAGACTCAGCTTTTATTGTGGTTGCTTCCATAACGTCTCTGTTGTCTTCTCCATCTTCATTGGTTTCTTTGTTAGTACATTGTTCTTCCCAATCTACGATTTCATCATCATCTTCTTCAAGCTCTGTGTCAGCTTCAGGTATTGGAGCAAGCGACTTTCCTTAAACAAAAGAAGAAGCATCTCTAAATTACCATCCATGAAAAGGGTCATATAGACAAGGAAAACAATCTCGTTTACTTTGAACACTTTTATCCCAGAAATGAAGAATCATGAGACCACTACTCTATATGAGCACTTAAAATCGACTCTATGCTGACTCAGTTAAAAAGGAGGTAAGAAAATCAGAATATAATGAGAGTTAATTCATTTGCTCGACCAATTTATGCCAAAAGTCCGTCCATCAGTTTGTTGTTGCTGATTTCCCCCAAGAATTAGCAAAGATATGACAACTGCTTTAACTATGTCATTTTGCTAAAGATAATCGTGACATACGAATAGTTTGTTGAAAAGATCTACATGAAAATTTTACACCATCAAGCAGCACCAATGATGCAAGTAGAAAGAAACACAGGCCCATTATATTTAAGCCAAAAAGACAGAGGTGCAAAGGGTAGAGAGGAGCTGGTGAATAAACAAATGTAAAAAGAAAACCCAAGAGAAAGAGAGAATGACTACCAATTGTGTCTTTAGACGGGCATGGAGGTTTTGATACACTTCTGATGATGGATTCAATTCAATCAGTCTGTTGACATCGAAAAGTGCTGACTGGTACTCCTTGAGGGTGACTAAGGTTTGTGCGCGCAACATCAGCGCACCTGTGTGTTTTTGATCAAGTTCAAGCACCAATGTACATTCATCTGCTGCCTGCAGCATGAGATAGTACCAACAGTAAGGTCTGAGCAAGCACTGAACGTATAAATCTCCACCTTTTCTCTATTTTAATTATCTTTCTTCAAACAATACC
>JAPFFP010000099.1:15442303-15466846 GCA_026153255.1 Solanum medicagineum
TTAACATACAATTATTTACTCAAGTACACCCTGGACACAACTGAGACTGGTAGCTCAGTGGCTGAGGGCGGTCAGACTTTCTAAAGAAACGCAGGTTCGATTCCTGCAGCTACCATTTGTATACATCTTTTTTTAAGTAAAATAGAACAAATAAGGTGAGTTGTTCACAAACTCTTGCTGCTTCTGCCAAGAAAATATACTCTCCTATCAGATATTCTTCTTAACAGCTTCTTGTGTTATTACTGCAAGAACATAATGAGAAATATTTTATGGCTGTATTGAAAGGGGGAAATAATTTTCATTAAAAGCAACTTCCTCTCTTTCAGTTTATGTGATATTTTTCACTTTTCAAGCTTCAAACTAGGTAAACTTTCACCAATATTTTAAAATGTATTATTGTTATCATATTGACATGAGAAAAATTATAACTTATAGTACTTCTCGTATAATTTAAATAGAGTTGATCTTATCCAACTAAGCTTCAAAGATTAGTCAACTTGACTCTCAGAAAGCGAAAAAGATCATATGATCTGAAGCAGATGAAGTATATATTTATAGGCATCACAAAACATGAGGATTGCCCATGACCATATGAAGTGTCCAAATTCTCCTCATCGCATTGATGTGACTCAACACCTGCCTCACCAATACCCACCTTGCAATTAGATATGGAAATCTGGAGTGTGAACAATTCAATAAGGGAATCCAACATTGGTAAACCACAAATTGGAATGTGCCTAGCTCCAACATCATGTTAAATTGACCTTAGGCCTAACTCAACCACAAAAGCTAGCTCATGCGGAGAGGATTGCTCAAAAGACCATAGCAAGCGTCCAAATTCTTTTCATCTCACCGATGTGGGACTCAACACTTCTGATAATACAATTTGAACTTTCAATAAAGAAATATTTTTCTTAAATACCAAAAAACTTTAGTCTTACAATTAAAATGCTCTACAATAAACGATAATTTTTTAGGTGTTTCATAGTGGTTAATGTGCAAAAGAGATATTTAGAATTGTTTCTAGTGAGTTTACTATAAAAAAGAAAATCAATATATGAAATCTTCTCGAATAGGATTGAATAATATATTTGGATTATGCTTTCACTACAAGACTTTCTTTTCTTCTATTTTTACATTTAAGTTACAATTAACACAATTGTTAGTATCATAACAAGTGCTTTTATGACTTAGCTAAACAATATGTTGATTTACTTAAATTTTTCGCACCCATTGATCATTTTTCTTTTTAGTATTTACCTCTTTCGAAATTTGAACACCCTTCACTAAAATCTTGACTATGCCTCTGCTAACTTTCAATACAATATTCACACATCTGTTAAGACCTTAAGCTACTTGATCCAAGCCCGAGCTATAGAGAGCCAACCTACAAGGAAAACCAAGGACCTAGAAAACAGAAAAAGATGATTCATTGATTTGCTATCTATTGGTGTAACCAATCAAAGAAAAGGAAAAGTTGATTTATTGATTTGGAAGTTAAAGCCCTACAAGTAGGGTCAACAAAAAGGAAATCCCTTTTTGCTTGATATGAACTATTATAGTCCATGCTGAACTCGGTCAATTTAATTTTTTCAGCTATTCGCTAAAAGAGCAAGCATTTGTTACCACAACACTATATATACCAGCGAAATCCGAAATTGAAGATAAAGATGTCACCTTTTTGAAATCGTGCAGTTTGAGGAAACAAGCAGCACGATTGCTGTGAAGAGCGATCTTTTGGGACTTGGTTTTAGCCAAAGAAAGTGCCTCCGTATAAAAACCCAGAGCTTCGACATATCTGCCTTCCCTGTACATCTGGTGAGCTCTTTCGATCTTGTTAATGGTAGCTGATGAGGCCATGTCTGTATGTAACCTAATTCGATAGATGAAACAGAAAAGAAGTAACTTGAATTTGAAGAAAATGGAACAATCGGAGATCACGAGGCAGCCGGTCAATCGTGGCCGGGGCAAATGTCGGGAGCAAAGTTACCCTTTTCCAGAATGCTCAAGGAAATAAAACCAAAAAGGGAAAAATCTCATTCCATTTCACATATATTAGTACTAGTACAACCATTTATGTTTGAATATCTCACCGCGGTAACATATTCGGTACGATGAGAAATTGTTTTTCTTCTAAATGAATTTATATAATTTATATGGCATCTCGAAATTTTTTATTAAAATAAAAAATCTCACTAAGGATAAGGAGGATTTGTAATATTAAGATGATATTATAAATGATATGCTTAAGTAATGTAAAAATATAAAAGCCAACAAGAAAGTTGAGTTATCAACCTTAAACTTCTCTACAGATGTATGAATTGAAAAGATAGATAAAAGTATTTTTCTTTTGTCCTTTTTTTTAAATCTATCCAACAATACTTAATAGTTAATCACTTGTTCGTAAATTTATTGGCTCTAATCGAATCTATTGATATACGCTACACACTTTAAAAATACTTCAAATCGATTCTAGACTCAAAAGAAAAAATAAAATATTATAACCGCAGTAAAAATAAAGACAATAAAATATCATAATACAACACAAATAAATCAACAAATAGTAGTAAACACACATGAAAGGAAGTTACGCCATTACTAAATAATATTACTTATAATTGGAAGCGGGTAGAAGGCTAGTCCCTGTCTTTCCCCCAAGCAATGTGACAACACCGAACTACTTAAGAACTTCTATCCTACTTTGAATAAATTTAAAATAGTGCTTCTAAAAAGTTTATTTCTTTAAGTTTGCCAAAATTGTTATGGAATTTTTTGGTTCCGTTCTAAATTGTTGCTTCAACTTTTATAAGCGTCTGTTTTGAAGAATTTGTTTCTTATGGTAAATTTCTATGAAATTTTTGAGTTTCATTTTAAGTTGTTGCTTTTACAAGCATTCATTTTTGAAACAGTAGATGAATTCAATCAATATTATTATTCAATTAAATATATGCACGTAAAAATGAGTTAAATGACTAATATAACGCATGAATCGTTGCATATTAATATACCAAACTGAAAAGAGACTTATGTCACGGACCTAGAACTCACACTAGCACTTCCGTGCGGCACTAGTTAGTTTGCTCATGATTCCTTCACGATCTTGCAAACACTAATAAAAGCCTTTCACCTCTGGACCGCTAATAAAAGCCTTTCACCTCTGGACCACTAAGGGAACGCTAGATATTGAAAGACAAGAGAACTTTTGGAAGGAAGATTTCCTTAATGCTTGGAGGAATGCTTACACTTGATTGCCTCTTGGATTGTTGGGTTACTTCTTGATGCCTAACAAATGAAATGGCCCTCCTATTTATACTACTTCCTAGGTGCCAGAGTGTAATTAATATTTACACAACAAGTCCCTTAGTATTTACACTTTAGTCCCTCTCTAGATTCTTCCACCCAATTCCAGAGAGGACTAAAGACTACAAGAACGCCCTACACATTTCTACATGTTTCTGGAACCTTCCGGACTTCTCTAGTCTATTCTTCAGTCTTCTGCATAATTCTAGAGAGTTCCGGAATCCTCCAGAACATGGCGGACACGTTCTTGCACTATTTTGAAGCCGGATTTAGGCGGGACGTGTCATTCTTCCCCACCTAATGATGCGACGACTTCAGCACATTCCTGTTGTTGGAACTCCCCCGTCCCCACCTTTAGACTGCCGCAAGTTTTCATGCCGTCCCCTTGTGGTCTCGTCCGGATTTCGCACCCTTTCCGTGCCCGAGGCGTCTTGCTGCAGTGGGTTGTCCTTGCTCCCGCTTGGATCCCTCCGATGGCTTATCCTCCGACGACTTCTCTTTTAGTGCGCGTGGAACACGACAATGGCTTATCCTGGAACCCCTCCACAAGTCGCATGGCCGACAGCTGCACTGGTCTCCCTGACTTGGGCATCTGCATTAAGGGTACAATGCAGGAACCTCCCTGCTCCAAGACCACGAGTTGTTGGAGGTAAGGGCTATCACCATATGGCACTTCCGTAAAAGCTCCTGCCCAAGGATGATGTCAAAGAGATCTATTGGGGCGACATGGAAGTTGGACTTACCATGCCAATCGCCCAACGCTATGTCGACTCCCTGAGCAACTCCACACACAAGAGTCATTGGCGCATTGACCGTCCTAAGTTACGCATTACTTGGGTTATATTTTAGCCCCAACTTGGTTGCCGCAGACTTTCACGATGTTAGCCTCTGCGCCTGTGTCGACCATGGCATGAGCGGGTCGTCCTTTGATCGTGATATCCACGTACTGCGCACGGTACTCCCTTAGCCTTCCTGGTTGCTGCGTGATTGCTCCGCATAGCCCAATCACGCCTACCTGGGCAGTGTCTGAATCTTCCCCTGATCCGTGCCTCCTTCTGTGCCTTCTGCTCCTTCCTTTCCCGCAGTATGGCACCAACGCTCTTCAGTTCGGCGCACTTCTTGTAACTATGCGGCCCCAAGCATATGCAGCACTTAAGCGCCTTCTCGGGTTGCGCCTTGCCCCCTCCGCTGCTTTGACGTCTGGACCTCTTATTATCAGGCCTACCGGTGTCATCATACTTGGGATGTGGCTGTCAACTCTTGCCTTTGCCACCATCTCCCCTACCTTGGTCATGACTACCATCCGAGTCCTCTTCTCGGTCTTTACTTCGCCTGTCATGTCGACAGTCTGTCAAAGCCTCTGCCCGTGTGATGGCCTCGTCAAAGGTGGAAACCTGTCGTCGCTCTAGCTCCGTCCTGGCCCAACCCTGCAATCCGTCCATGAAGTTGAACAACATGTCCTCTTCCGTGAGGTCGGGGATTTGAAGCGTGAAAGTTGTGAACTCCTTTATGTATGCCTTCATGCTACCCGTCTGCCTCAACTCCCTAAGCCTCCTTTTGGCTTCATAGACGATATTGTTGGGGCAGAAGGTCTTTTTGAACTCCGCCTTGAACTGCTCCCACGTGCTGATCGTGTAGAGTTCCCTTCTTATCTCAGCATCCTTCCGCTTCCTCCACATCATCGCCATCTCGGTCAAGTACATCAAAACTATATTGGCCTTCATATCGTTGTTGCTCACCTTGTTGCACTTGAAGTAGTTCTCCAAGTGCCACAAAAAGTTCTCCACCTCTTGCGCGTCACGGACGCCTTTGAAGACAGGTGGCTTGGGAGCCTCAATCCTGGCCTCCCTCTCTCCAGCAATCCTAACGCATCTTTCGTTAGCCACGCCTTCCTCAAGTGCCCTCATCCTTGCACTCATAACCTCCATGGTGTCGCCCATGGTCTTCATGGCGGCGCTCATGGCCTCCATCTTGCTTAGTGCCTCCATGAGTCGGCACTCTAAGGAAGTGATGGTCTCCCTCATCTCGCACTCCGCCGCCTGGCACCCGCCCAACTCCTTCCGGATGTTGTCGTTCTCCTCAAGGGTGAACTCCTCCAAAGTCTAAAACTTGCTCATCGAACTGAATCAAGCGATGGCCCAAGAACTCTACTGCTCGCCGGGCAGTATCCACCCTTGTGAGCCATACTTTGTCGAGTGTGATAGCGGCGAGATCTTCGTCTCGTTCATCATCACTCAACTCCGCGGCCGAAAGTGAGTAGGTTGTTATGACCTCGCTTGGTGTCGATACGATCAGCACCTCCTCAACCTTCTTGGAGCCTTTCTTCCCCTTGCGTTTCTTGCTAACATCCAGCATAACGTTGGTGATGGTGGTGGCATTGCTGTCTCCTTCACTTGCCATGCTTCCCTTAGTACGAACCTGCTTTAATACCACTCTGTCACGAACCTAGAGCTCACGCTGGCACTTTCGTGCGGCACTAGTCAGTTTGCTCACGATTATTTCACGATCTTGCAAACACTAATAAAAGCCTTTCACCTCTGGACCACTAAGGGAACGCTAAATATTGAAAGACAAGAGAGCTTTTAGAAGGAAGACTTCCTTAATGCTTGGAGGAATGCTTACACTTGATTGCTTCTTGGATTGTTGGGTTACTTCTTGATGCCTAACAAATGAAATGACCCTCCTATTTATACTACTCCTTAGGGGCCAAAGTGTAATTAATATTTACACAACAAGTCCCTAAGTATTTACACTTTAGTCCCTCTCTAGATTCTTCCACCCAATTCTAGAGAGGACTAAAGACTACAAGAACGCCCTACACATTTCTGCACGCCTCTGGAACCTTTCGGACTTCTCTAGTCTATTCTTCAGTCTTCTGCATGATTCTAGAGAGTTCTGGAGTCCTCCAGAGCACGGCGGACACGTTCTTGCAGTGTTTTGAAGCCGGATTTAGGCAAGACGTGTCACTTAGGTGGTTAATATTTATTTCAAAATCATTAAATATATAGTCGATATTTTATACTATGACTATGTCGCCTAATCATGGTTATCAAACGCTTAAAGAGTTCTTTTCGAGCGGTTAGTGTAGCCTAAGAGGAAAGGTTTGATCCTTTATTAAACAAAAGGGCAATAGAAGTTTACTTTGATTCTCATCCAGCAATACTCTTATGAGTAATATTTTTAACTTAGATATGAAACGAGCTTTCCTCAAGACAACAAATATATAAAAAGTTATTTGCCAAATGAAATAATGTAGATCCAGGTAAGATTTAGTAGATCTGGAAATAGAGTCACATTTGAGGAAATAAATCGACCGTTACAAAATTTCAAATCTGAAAGGATCGTTAAGAAGGGGGCTCCTCTTCACTTTTTTCATTTTCCCCGAATCCCAAAGAAACTTTCCATCTCCAATGGCGGATGAAAACAGCAACACTTCAATAATGGAGTCCAAGCCTTTACACCCACTTCACCAAATCGCAGAAACCCCAACTCACAAGTTGCTTCTCAAACAATGGCTCAAAGAAGAAGAACTCATCCTCAACAGAATCGCTACCAAAGAAACCCAAATCGATGCCGTCCGCAACGAAATCACACAGCTCTACTGCATCTTCTTCCTGTTCCATTCGATTTCTCTTATGCTTTTATTCAGTGCCTCCTCCAAATGGGCTTCGAAAACGGGGCTTTGCCACCGTTCGTGGATCCCCTCTCTCTGTTTTCTCCTCTGTTCCATGGGGATCATTTGGGCTGTTAGGTACAAGACGGATACGGAGAGTCACTTGGAAAAACTGTTGGAGAGAGAGAAAGAGGACGGGAAATTACTGGCTAAGTGTGTGGAGGAGCTGAAGAGAAAAGGGGTGGAGTTTGATTTGTTGAAGGAAGTTGATGCTCTTAGGAGGGCTAAGAGTTTGAAGGTTGAAGTTAAGGTTGTTCGGAAATGGTCAGCTAGAGACTTTGTTTCTCTGTTTTTCTTCTCTGTTACTTGTCTGGTACTCGCTTTAACCAGGACTATTTTGTGTGGTTGAAACTTACAAGTTTTAATTGCAGCAAAATGGGCTGTATCTTCTGTTTTGTGCTCTACAACTGAAAAGCTTGAAGCTTTTGGCTTCTGTAATCATGTTGTAGACTAGTAGCAGAAAACTTTATTGTGGGGAGGTCAAGGGAAGTTGCAGAATATACTGTTCTGCTTTTTGTTGTTTGGTTATTCTTTTTGTATTGTTGCAGTAAACAAATGAATCTTATTTGGCAATGAAATCTCAACATTTTCAGCTTTGCTTGATTGTTGTTCTTCGTTATGCAAAGGTAGTTTCTTTGGAATGTTCCCTGCAACTCATTTGTTTTCTGTTCTTTAATCCATCAGATGCCTAAAACAATAGTAATACTTGGGCTTTTGATGGCATATGCATTTGGATACCTATTCATTCCTAGATTCTCATCACTAGACTGACTGTTCCTACCTAACTGTTAACATGGGAGCTAGAGCACGGGGAGAATTAAGCATTCTGTATCTAATTTGTTGAGTCTCTGAAGAATCACTCTCATGAAAAAGATAGGTAAAGTATTCCTTAAATCAATGAGAACCTAATCACAAATGGTTATAATACGTGCAGAGAGAATCTAAAGAAAGATGACATCTTCAAAGCAAACAAAAGGGTAAAAGTTTATTAACAATCTCGCTTCATCTCTGACAGAAAAATAGAAGATTTCATCTACCCTCTCCAATGATATCACTGAGCATTGGTGTGGCCTGACTTGATGGTGAATAATTTGTAGTAGCGGCACCCACTGATGAATTTTGCATTTGCGAAGAATGATTACTCATGAAGGTTGTTGTATCTTTAAATTTCCAGTCGGTCAGGTATTCAGGTTTGGAAGTCACAGCGGCAACCTCAGCATCTCCTGTAAGCATTGCTATTACACGGGACATTGAGGGTCGTAATCCTGGGGATGTTTGAGTGCATAGTAGAGCTATCCCTATTACTTTTTTTACTTCGTCTACATCAAATTCAGATAAATTTGCATCCACCAGCTCAGTTTCGCGCTTGTTCTCATGAAGCTGCCAAGCCTACAAGACCAGCGTATATAAGAGTCAGTGATATGCAATGGATATAGTTACAACTTAGAACTAAACGACAAATGTAGAAAAACCACACTACAGCGCGATAAGTCAGAGTCTTTGAAGATAATTGAGATAAAAAAGTTGAAAAGCATGAATGCATAGGAAGAAATTCTTCCATTTCGTTAATCCAAGTGGTATGTGTTGAGTCTTCCATTCTTTCCATAGAATAAAATGCCTGACAAGTTAGAAGTTGCATAATCACTTGCACCAGCAACAGATTAAAGCACATATATTTCATTGTTCTAATGCTTTACTACAAGCAAATAAGGACTTTACCCACTCAAGAAGGTAGATCTTGTCTTCTTCCAAGCTCTCGTCAGAATTTGGTCTACCACTGACAATTTCTAGAGCTACAACTCCGAAGCCAAACACATCAGCCTTTTCTGTCAGATGTCCGCGCATGGCATATTCTGGTGCAAGATACCCTCTACAATAAAATGCTAACGAGTTCATGAAACAAAACTATAAAAAAAGGAGTCAAAGAACGAGGACACATTTTCAATTTTGAGGATCTTACATTGTGCCTGCAACATGAGTGTTTATATGAGTCTGTTTGTCATCATAAAGTTTTGCCAATCCGAAATCTGAAATTTTAGGATTTAGATCTGCATCAAGGAGGATATTACTGGCCTTGACATCTCGATGGACAATACGGACTCGGGATTCCTCGTGAAGATACGCCAGACCCTTTGCCACTCCCAAGCATATCTGGAAGCGTGTTGGCCAGTTAAGATATAAAGAACCCTTCTCTGCATAATTTGAAACCAAAATCTCAGCAATCATTCTATTAAAATGAAGCGTGTTTTTTCCCTCTTACATGAGGAAAGACAGAAATTCCAAGATATTGTATTCATTGGTACCAAATAATGCTTGATCAAGACTCTTGTTTTCAAGATACTCATAAACAAGTAATCGTCTATCTCCCTCGATGCAGCAACCATAGAGTTTCACAAGATTACGGTGCTGTACAGCTGATATAGTAGCTATCTCTGCCACAAACTGACTCTTTCCTTGATGTGATGCCACAGACAGCTGTTTAACAGCAACAACCCTCTCATCCTCAAGTGTTCCCTATGGACCACAAAAATTGGTTCAACATTCAAATAGTTTCAATTAAATCATTTCCTGTTTGCCATAATTCATAGCAAAACTAAAGCAAACAAGAATGCACAAGTATTAGGTCATGAAACATTTCTTGATGTTTGAGAAACATGTGAGCTAAAGTTGCAACAGAAATTGCAATACTAGGAACACTAGTTACTTTAGGACTTCATGTAGAATAAGGGATTACCTTGTAAACTGGTCCAAAACCTCCCTCTCCAAGCTTATTAGAAGAAGAGAAGTCACCAGTTGCTGCTCGAAGTTCTGAATAGCTGAAAGTGTAGGGTCTAGTATCTATCCCCAGGAATTCTGCAAATTTGAAAAAGAAAAAGTTCTTAATAAGCCAAATGAATCAATCTCTGGGACTCACACCACATTGTGCTGACACCTTTTATTAGCTCTTGCTCTTCTAAACCAAATCATCAAAATCAATAAATAAACATTTCCAAGAAACTTCTACAAAAAGAATCTTGAATGGAAGTGTTGCTAAACCGACTTTGCTGTATGACCCGGTCTTAGGTAGCTTCCAAGAAGCAGTTTAACTTAAAGATAGATAAATCACTTAATAGTCAAAGATGGAAGAACCATTCGAGATCAGTTTGTGTTTCTTACCTTCATCCTCCAAAGCCCTCTGTCGTTTTCTTTTCTGAATTAGGTAATAGACAGCAAATACTGAAATCAAGCTTATGATTCCAACTCCAACAACAATACCCACTATCAGACCGGTCCGGCTCTTTTTTGTAGTAGGAGGCTGGTTGCTAACTGAGGGAACAAAATCTGTAGGAAAGCTTAGCAGTCTCAGTACAGTTCTGAATGTCTCATTTAAGAATCTACTTTACTTAGGGCTGTCTGTAATTCATGGATACCTGGGGTTGCACTAATTCCTGATATGGAAGGTCCATATGTGCCTTGAATAGGTACACAGCAGGTCCCTTTTCCAGCCCAGAAGAGATGTATCTCAAGATAATTTTCAGAAACCTGAGCTTTAAATTCCTTTCGAACAGCTGTGAGGGACCTTCCCCCAGCCTCCCTCTTAATGTCAAAATCTTTCAACTGCCGAATTCCCTGGAAAAATATAACCATAAAAGTATTAAAGTGATACACTTTTCTGACCCAAATCATTCCAATATTTCTTTGTTTATGAATAGTACATGTCTTCAAGGGGAATCATCTTTAAGGGTTTCTCAATTTTTATTAATGCATACCTGTACATATATGTCAAATACACGTCGTCCAACACTACGCCAAGTTGGGGGATTTAAGATTTCTGACTCAGCAAAGTGGAGGGTCACAGTGTAATTACCATTCTCAAGGCCCAAGCCATAGTATCTAAGTGATCCAGCGGAAATTCTTGCAGTTTGGTAGAGCTCAGAGTCCAAGGTGTTTGTAAACTGAGATGAGGAGACACTAGTGAAGCTCTGATTTGGACGGTCAGAATGCAGACCGGCATTACTAACAGCCCACCTCCCTGTACTTGTCATGAAATACGTTGCTGGACCAAGAGCCTCATTATCCATCTCATACGTTATCTGATCACTAGATCTTATTGATCGTGGTCCTCCACATTTAATTGCAAAGCTGGAATCTGTAAATTATGAAAAGTCTCGTGCATGAGAAGCTAAGAAACCAGTACACAGTTTTATATTACAACACTAGCAGTAGCATAGAGTAGCAGATTTCCTTGTTTCTTGGTAAATGACATATCATAAGACCCGAAAATGGATTTAGGTATGTACCTTTAACGGACAATATTGACCCATTCTGATATTGTGGTTTATAGACACAAAATGTAGAACAAATATTTTCAAACTTATTCATACTAATGAAAGCAGAAACTTGGAGTAGGATTTTTATCTTCAAGGAATTGTACGAAGCACTTACATATTGGACGTCCTCGATTGCAAGGAAAATTCCGTTGAAGACAATTTAACCCCGAAGGCAATGAACTGAAGACAAAGGAAGTATCCACCCATTTAAGTTCTTCAAATACAGAGACAACTATAATTTTGTTGTCAACTAATTTTCTGATTACCTGCTGTCTGATTGATCTATTTGTTCTGCTGTGTAGTTGTTGCCAACTAAATTTCTGCAAGTAGCCAAGTATCAGTGTTAGCATGCTAATTCACAGTCGAATCTGGGACCAAAAGGTAGGGAGAAAAAAGAATAAGTGAAGCATTGAGTAACACATTGCAGATACTTACAATTGCAGATTTGGCTCATTGATCCAAGAAGGGAGATTCCCAGATAACACATTGTATGATAAATCTCTACATGCAAAAATGGAGTGTTAAGCAACAACTAAAACATTTCAGATACGTTTGCGTGCAAAATATGGAAAATGTCTGAAAATGTCTGGCATTTATATGTTTGGAGCGAGAGAGTGGGATCTAGAAAGATAGACAAAAAGGAAATGAGCTATAACAATTTAGTCATTTAGACTTTTTTCCAGCCGCATGAAATTGCAGCATCAGTCCGAAAGGCCATAAAAAATATCTTGAAGGCTACATGCAAAACACACAATTACATGCTAGATATTATGAAGCAATCTAGTAAAGCCTCAATGTCTCAGCAAGGAAGATGCTGAAATAACTTAAATAACAGAAATAGTCCTCCAATCTGCTAAATAAGATGGTGAAAATATTTGAAAGTTCCGCATATTCATTTCAACAGAAAGGATATTTGACGGTGAAATCATATAAAAGCAAGAATTACTCACATAGTCTGGAGAGACCGTGCCTTCTGAGTTGGCAGGGCGCCTGTTAGGTTGTTATCACCAAGAAACCTAATGATTGGAAAGGACATTAGCACATGAAATATCCTTAAGGTGTTATAAATAAAAACAATGATTAAATCATCTATTACAAGTGAGTCAGCGAAGTCAGATTAAAAAGTGTATCTGGAATACTCCCAGTCAAATTATTGAAGCTCAAATCCCTGAGAAAAAAGATAATATAAAAGTCAAGACAAAATGAGTAGTAGTTGATCAATATAGTAGCACGTGACCTCGAGCTGAATATAGTAGCATGGACACTGTTCTAAGTGTTTGTGCTCACATATGATGCCATGGTCAGATATATGAGATAATTGTACTTCAATCCAACAGATTTGAGGACTTAAAATGTTTATTAGAACAGTATCAATACTCAGAACTCACAGTAGTGACAGGCTCTGATATTCTCCAATATTACTTGGGATGGAACCTGAAATATTGTTATTTCGTAAAACCCTGGAAATACCAAATTTAGTTGGTCAGAGAAGAAGAAAAGAAATAAAATTTCAAGCTTTGTAACATGTGGTGCTATGTCATATTGTTCCTTACAGCTTGCTTAGAGACTTCATATTCCTGAGGAAGTCAAGTGAAGAGCTCCCATTGGATAGATCACTTATTCTCCTGATAGTTATGCAGAAGATGAAATATCAGATTCTGCTAAAAGTAAAAAGGGATTTTAAACTATGAACAAGAATGATAAAACATTCACAAAAACTCACAGATCAGTCAAGGAGGTTAAGTTGGAAAAGGAAGCTGGTATTGGACCCTCAAAAGCATTTCCTTCGAACCTCCTGAGGTAACAGAAAGATCAGTCACACGCTATGCTAGAGAGGAGATGCAGTAATGGCATTATAGCAATGTTGCATGAAAAAAGTATGACACCATTCTTAAAAGAATTCAAGAATAAAAAATTGGACATAGTTCGAGTAACTATGGTCTCACAGTACAGTAAGATTTGACCAATTATTTCCAATGAAATCAGGAATCCTCCCCGTAAAAGCATTATCTGAAGTCCACCTGAAAGCCAAAAGTTAGTTTTCCAGTTAGATTTACATGTTTGTCCATTGTAAAAAATTGGGATGCTATTGAAGAAACATGAGACAGAGCTCTTACACTTGTTCCAAGCTCCGCAGTCTTGCAAATGTCTCTGGTATTGGTCCACTAACCCCAGCGCTGTTCAAATAGCTAAGCAACAGAATAGGTTTTTTCAGAAAATAGAAAATCAAGCTACAGAAATGATGGAATAATTTATAAATAAGGAAATATAAAGATGTTACATATATTCTGTTATAGGAAAACAGTTTCATACTTTGCAAAACTCCTATGAACAGTTGAAATTTCAACAATTAAAGAAGGCTCTATTCAGGAGAAATAACTTACAAACCTCAAAAATAACTTTCATTTCCTATGTTTGATGGAAAATCTCGTGTATTTGTTATGTCTTATAGGTTTGGCATCGGTTATTTCTCAAATGTGTGCTATATATTTCAATCTATATAATTTTTCTTTCTGTTCTATTTTCGTATGTTGCAAGTTCAAATTAGAAGTTTAAAACTTCAAACATGTAGAATGGTATGAGAAACAAAAAGAGAAAGGGGCAAGGAAGATCGATACTAACATACATAAAATGGGAGCAATATATCTTGGACATGTTGTATTCTGCATCCTTTTGCAATTCATGTGACAAATATTTTAACAATCTAATGTAGATTATCATACTCTTCAGATAAGGAATGATTATGTTATACAGGAAACCAGAGAAGGATTTAATATTAACTATACTCCTCTGGCATGAAAATGGAGCAAGCAGAACATAGACTGCATTAGCTCATTGACAAGCTCCTGCTCTACTAATGCAATTTCAAAGTCTTGCATTTGATATACATATATATTAAAACAATGCAACACTGTCCAGATTCAATACGACGTTCACGAACAAATAACATACTTCTCATGCAAACTGCGAAAATCTAACAATTAAGATTTGATGTAAAACAATGCATCATAACTTACATCTGTGTGAGTTTTGTTAAGTTTCCGAGCTCTGAAGGCAGAGGCCCGGAGAAGTTGTTTGTGCCAAGACTTCTGCAGCACAAGGAAATGATGAACAAATGAAGAAGGCAACGATGAAGATTGATGCTCTTCATACATCGCTAGATAATATACCACGAAACAAAGGACATAATTATAGGAACATACAATGATAGTAACTCAGTCAACATTCCAAGTTCCTTTGGAATCTCCCCTGACAAAGCATTGGTGCCAAAAGTTCTGAAGACAGCAAAGATTAAAATTATTCCAAATATCACAAGTGAGCATAAATAACTGAAATAGAGTAGACTTACAGCCATTTCATCCTCGTCAAATTGCCAATGGATGGGGAGAGTGTGCCTGTTAAGTAATTTTGGGCCAAATTGCTGCAATTTGTAACCAAAATATCAGTAGTTGGGAGACAAAACATGAAAAGTAAGGGATGAAACTAGAGTTAGGAGGAAGCAAGTTACAGATCATCGAGGAAGGTAAGACTCCATAATTCATCAGGGATTTCACCCACGATATCCAATGCATAAACTCTCCTGTAAAGAACCATTGGAAAGAGACATGAGAGTAAATACCCTGAAGACTACTTCATCATATTGCTTAAAAGCAGCAGCATTATTAAGATATTTTGAGGTCAATAGTAAAATAAATGAATTTACAATACAACGGAGACGGATCCAACATGTAACTAGTATATATATGTATACAGAATTTCTAAACAAGCACTTAGAAAATGTCTCTCTAGCTATACATATCATCAAAACTAGATTTTTGGAGACAAAAAAAGGTAAAGGATGACAAAAGGGGGAAAGAGTGACTTACAAGCCAGTGATATGACAAATAGTACTGCCGTTGGCAGAACAATCACATTTGATGGCGGGATTGAAGTTCAAGATGGAAGTAGAATCAATGGCAGCTCCACTGCATAACTCACCACTAATATTCCACTCATTTGTAGCAGAAATCCCCCAATTTTGGAACATTGAGTTCAATATACGGGCTGCCCTATCAATCATTCACAAACTTCATCCTCTAAACATGATACTACAAATATAAATTAAGTAGCAAACTTTTTGTGTTATGTATTTGAAGGGATGAATTAGAGGGAAAATAGAGAAAGAGAAGTGACCTTCAGAAGGATGGGTGGTGGCAGTTGTTGTATTTGTTTGAGCTACGGCCATCTCAAACATGATCATTATTAAGCCAAATAATGGCAGCGCCAGGTTTTCTTGTTTCCAAACAGAGAAATTTGGGAGAGGCATGGCTGACACCCAAGATGAAACGAACAAACGACAAATATTTTTGGTTGGAGGATATATAACTGAACGTTGTCTATGGTTGACTAAGGCAACTTGCAAATGTTTGTTTTTAATGGAATATAATATGTCTTGGTTGGCGACTTGCAATATGTTATGCTACCATCATATACCCAACACATGCAACTGGGCTATGTGCATGCATAATATAATTCACTTTGACACTCGATCCCAAATCCTGCTTGGCAATTGGCAAAAGATGCTTGTAAATTATAATTCATTTGAAGGAACACATTAACGAACCTTCCGTTAATTACATTAATTTTCTCCCCACTACGCACTAATCAATTACTATGCTATTTTTTTCATTCATTTTTATTTATCATCCGTTACTTGACATATATTATGATATAGACATGTTTTCGCACTATTCCTATTAATTTATGTTTAGAATTAAGTTTTGAAAAAATACATTGGATGATAGTATTTAATATCAAGAATAAAATATTAAAAAAGATTATCTTTTTCTTAATATGTCAAAAGTTACAAGTAAAAATCAATGAGAGAATAGTATACAATAATCTTTTGAATTATCATTTATTAAGTGATAACTCGATTAAGAACTTTATTAGATGTATTAGGTGTGATTTGTATTTTTTTTAATGACTTGGAAGAAAATATCTTTTACTCGATATCTATTCATCATATTAAACATACATTTTTAATATCCCTTTAAGCATATCAAAGAAATATGCTATGTTTGTTTTTTTTTTATGCTTTTCCTTTAAAATCTCAGATTATTCATTATTAGGCGTGCATATTTTGTTTTTTGTAGTGGCATAATAATCTAAGTAGAAAAATAAAGTCAAAGAAGTAGACATCATTATTGAGAAAAAGAAATATGTAATGAAATAACTTATCCTTTTGATATTGCTATTTGTGCTTCTAATCCAATTTAGCCAAGATATGATGATCGACCAATAACCTTTTTGACTATAAAATGAATTTTAATTAATATTTGAAATATAATTTTTATGATATTGACATAAGGATAATCATTTTATAGTATTTTTAGATAATTTTAATCATCTAAAATTTTATTATAAATTATAATTGAGTTAACCCAAAATTTAAAAATTAATTTAAAAAAAAAAGAACGACACTTATTTTGAAACGGAATATCCTGAAAAAAATACAGCTTACTTCCTTAATCTATACTCAAAGTATATATAATTAGTATTACTGCACCAGCTTGTGCATTTTAACTATTAATCAAACTACAGTTGATATATTGAATCAGTTTATATATTAGAACTATGATTAAACTAATCAAAGGCGGCATCAATTAGTGAAGAAAAATGAAGAATCAAGGACAAATTAACACGTGGGAACTCAAAGCCAATATGAAACCAAAAAAAGATAAATTGATAGTGACATAACCATTGAATTGAACTTATGATACAAAGTCAAATAATAATATTCAGCTAATATTTCAACAATCAAATTAGCAAAACTCAGAGTTGGTGTGCAGGAAAGCGTAAAATGATTACTTAATGCTAGAAGTTGAATAATATTATATTTCGTAGTACACCAAAATTCTAAATTGGGAAATAGTCAATCGACAACATACGTGGGATCTTTTCTTTGTTCACATTATAATGAAGATAGCTTCAAATTAAACTTCAACTTAGGTTGTCATCAAAGTGACAAGATTAACACGTAATGCGTCAAGTCCGTTCAAGTTTTGATTGAGTTAATGATCCATCCATTTGATAACTCAAATAATTTTAACCTGTTCAATTTGACTCATCTAAAAATTAAACTTATTTGAACAAAACAATCGATTGGAGAATCGTTATTAAAATCATAATCAAAGTTTATAAGCCTCTGTATGTTAAACATCTTTGTAATCAACTTCAGGTGTATGGGACTAGTTGAATAAATTTGCGTACAAAAGTCGAGAAAAACTTAACTTGAGACAAAAGGTATGCAGTCTAGTTAGCATATTACTCTGCGAGGACACTTTCATATTTCTTTTTCATATATTTTATTATCAATATTTTAGGATAAAAAACAAAAAATCTACTGAGAGATAGCAGTAAAATATGCGCATATTCTATCTCTTGCGGATCATACTTGTAATGTTCGTGGGCTCTCTGTTTGGTTTGATGTGTGTAGTATGTCATAATTGGGCCCATCATTCCTGGATTCTAAATGGTCCATTCATCAAACAAAAACGAGAAGGCCCAGATTGTTCATAACTCAAAACATTTCAGAGAAAAAAGGCCCATCTGAGATGCTTTTTGGGCTTTGCCTTCCCACGCCCAAACCAAAAGTAATTTTGAAATATTAAACAATGAGTTTACAACATTATAGTAACATCGTGGATTTTGCTCCAAGTTATTAATATATAATGGAAAAAAAGGATTAATTATCATTACCCCGTTGTTAAAGACACAACACAATTTCAAGCCAAAATTATAACAACAAGGACATGAATGAGTAAACTTCTAAGAGAGGGCAAAGTTAGTCCTTTTTGGAAAGTGTTGGATGAGATAATTCTTTTCATCTTTAATTTGATGTATCGTATTTGAATCATAAAAATTGAAAAAATTCTATGTTTTTTGTGTAATGACTAATGAGCACTACTTGTGACCAATAAGTAGTGGACAAGAAAATAAAAGGAAAGTTTATAAAATAAAACCTTGCTTATACCGTTTGAACTTTGATATTAAACAGCAAGCCAACATATAATTATCATAGCAATCCTTGTTGATAAGTAATAAGGACCATATGATGTAATCTGATTATGAGTTATAAGAATAAATAATTGTTGTTATATCTGTTAATTATACTTTAAGCCTAAATATGAGAAAAGTCTAACAAAATTATAGAAGCCAAGAATTAGTAAGAGGCCCCATGTGATGCAATAATATATAATCTTCCTTAACCCCCAAAAGAGAAAATTGTATTCAAAATTATAAAATTAATGCTTTGGTCGTTTAAGGCCAAATATATAACTGTACAGGTCGTGATTATATGACGACCTATAATATATATGAGTTGGAGACACGTTAATGAAAATAAAAAATGATTTAATTAGTAAACAAGTGTTTGAATGAGTAGTCAACATAATTTTAGTTTAATTAAGTGGTGTTCACATGTTGTTGAGGCTTATTTCCAAGATTCATGATGTTTACAACACATTAATATAATTAGTGGCTTTTTTCTTATCTGTAAAGACACCATATCTCTGTCAATACTATTACTTTTTTAGCTTAATTATTCTTCTTTATGATGTCAATTTTTGAATTTCTTTTTCATCCTAGCTAATAGCCAGCTTCTTGTGTGTAGGTATCAATATTAAACAATGATCATGATCAAAACCTTATTAGTAATAAGTTATCACTATCTTAATTATTTTGTATTTTATTCCCTTGCGGTGATTATAACTATATATATATTCTTGATATGAAGGAATTAATCAACGTTAATTCTAATTTGGGTGCACTAAGATTCTGTATTTAGTTTAATTTCCAGTTTGACTTGTTCTAGTCGGTCATTTATGCAAATTTAATAGTAAGATTTTTCTTAATTAAAAACATGAAAATTCAAATGGTATCATGGAATTATGGTCGAATAGCTTGAGTTTAAAGGACGTACCGTACGTCAAACAACGTTTGTTTGGTGGTTTGCAACTAAACATAGGTGCATAACCCAAATAAGGAGCATCTAATTATATTTAAAACCGCATAGAAATGAGACAGAATGTAATAGATTCTCTTCATTTTGCAAACACAAACGTTGAAAATAAAAACACAAAATCTTCTTAAGAAGCATTTTTCTCATTTTATATGTGGCATACAACACAACGTAAATTAAAGAATTTGAAAGACGTAATTCCTAAAGTCACAAAAAAGCAGGTCATGAGAGGGAGCTGTAACGTTATTTTCAAAAGCTAACCCTACCTTTTTGTTTTTTAGTCAGCATTCCACAATTGTTATCGTCAATGCCAAACTTGATGACTCCCTCACATTCTTAAAGGACACACAGCCAAACAACTACTTGCTCAAAATGGGTCCAATTCTTCATCTAGCATTCGACTTATCGAGAATTTTTATGCTCTCGAGTTCAAAATTGAGATCTCGCTCATGCACGCAACACATCCATCTTCAATATTCTCTGTGTATTATTTTAAGAAAAGAACCTAAATTAATTTACTACTGCTCACCAAAATTATCACTAAGTTTTTGACTGCATTGATTATGACAAAAGGGGATGTTAAAATGTTTAAAAAGTCCAAATTGATAGAATTTTTAGCGTATAATTTTGACTTTCAGCCACTATTAAAATTTGAGAATGAATTTACAACAAAACTAGAATAATATCTAGATCTTTTTGTTGTCGGTTTTTAACTGAGAGTGGAGTAACGTTGTTTTCTGGTCCAAAATCCTCCGTAAATTGCTCGGCAAATATGAGATAATGTGCAGTATAAAGGACCCAGTTTCACCTAATTTGCCTCCTTTGCATTCAACACAGACAAAAATATTGTCCCTTTCCCAACATGGTGACCCAACTTAACTCTCAAATAAATACCAGTTTCAATTTTCAATTTCATTATTTAATGTCAATTTTTGAAATAAATTAGTCAGCATTGTAGAAGACTCTAGATTGATTGTAGTATTGATCACGAGATTTTTTTTTATTTTTATTTTGGGGTTTTCATCCGATTAATTATATTGTTGATCACAAGATTATGCATGATCCAATGTTTTGTACGTATAGTACTCCCTTGGTTTCATTTTACGAGACACTGTTTCTGTTCCGAAAAGTCTATCATCCTACTTCTTACTATTATTAGACCAATTTGATTTTAAAATTTTCGTTTTATCCTTAATGATTTATAATCACATAAAATATTCAAAAATTATTTTATACCATAAATTTCAAAAGCCTTCCTTTTTATTATATAAACATTGTGCCAGGGAGGGATCGGACTACATGACTTTCTTAGTCACTTGAGTTAAATGAATACGGTCATTTATATATTCGCTTACTAATTATTGGGTTACAACAGTTAGAAGATATATGCACTCATGATAGTGTGATATTGTTCATTGTATATCAAACATGCATGTTTGATATATACCAGTTGTTCATTTTAGCAATCAACAAGACTTAATTTTCGGAAACGGCCTCTCTATTTTTATGAAGTAATGATAGGACCTACGTACATTTTATCATCCTTGAACCTCACTAGTGGGATTTCACAGGGTATGTTATTTTTGTTATTGTTGTGAAGCAGGTTAATTAATTAGTTCATCAGGAGAGATTAGTCAACAGAATAACGATTTAAGATCTAGATGAATTCCAAGCAGGAACGATTTGACTATACTCATGAAGGCGGCTGTTTAATTTAATTCCAAATGATAAAGTTATTAGTAGTGTAGAATTTGAAGAAGCTCATTGCTATAACAGTTTTTTATGCATATTTGGCTATATTCTCTAAAGTGAATTAGATGAGATTAAAAACCTCATCTTTATGTGGCTTTTTGTAAAGTTGACTGGATGGACTAGAACGTAGGCAAAAGTGGTTTGATGAGTCATTAATATATATATATATCTGTGGAGGTTGCATGTTTGATCATCGATCTTATAATCATAAAAAGAGAAAAGACGTAAAGGAAATGGCAGTGTCTATTTCATATGCAACGTAGATGGCGGGTCAACCAGGCTAGCTTACAACATGTGGCACAACAACGATACTTCTTCCATTCAGTTTCACAATTGCCTTTATTTAGAATTAATGATAAAAACTTTAAAATATTTTTTCATCATATAAATGATAAAAATATAATTTATAGTATTAAATTATCTAATTGTAAAAATAGACAAATTAACTTTAAAAAGTATAACACGATAACTAAATAAAAAAGAAAAAATTGATAGTGAAGGAAAATTATTAATTACACACCTTTGACTAATGGACTCCAGCAATAGAAAAGTCAGTACTTTTATGAAGGGATTCAATATCTATATGCCGACTAAGGTACCATCAAACATATTTATAATAAATATATATGATACTTTTTGTTTGGATATTTTTTAACTATTATGTAGTAGAACATAAGATTACGTAAAAACTCGTTATCAAATATTTTAGAAGTTATAGTCAAATATTTTTACAAAAGCTTATTGTTATAGAGATATTTGAATCTAATATGTATATGTAAAAATTGACTTAGAATCCATTCTCGACGGTATATTACTATTTTCTGTTTTAATTCAGTTGTCATAATTTTCATTTCTTGAGTTAAATTACTTAGATTTTGACTAACATTTTTAAGATATATCTTTTTATCCTATTGATATGAAGAAAAGATGAAATTAATCACTTTTCTTATGATTTTTGAATATCTAAATTTTTATTTTAAAATATTAAATTAATTTAATATAATTTAATTCTAAAAATTAATCAAATTTAGTTTGGAAAAGAACGTCATAACAACCAAATTAGGACGGAGAAAGTACAATATATATTATAGGTATATGTTTTGGACGCATGCCATGGACTTTGATATATAGCCATTTCGTAAGCCAAAAAGTTGTTTATAGGACATAAATATAAGTAGAGTTATTCAACTAAGTGGAATAATAATTTTTTTATCCATTTCGTAAGCCAAACAGTTGTTTATAGGGCATAATTTTTATATTATTTAGCTTCTCATTTTCTAGTTTTTTACTTCGTAAAATTTTATTTAATTGCTCATAAATTTATTTTATTTTTATTTTCTTGATTTAGCATAATTTCAATGCTATTTTAGTTGTTAAAATTGAATAGAAATTTATTGTTAAAGAAGAATATTAACTCATCCTTTTTTAAAAAAAAATTATTTTAAAAAGTTATGAGGTAACATATTTTATGTTATGTTGAAATTGACTTAAGAGTATTATATGATTTTTATATAAGAAAAACTAGGTTGTTTTTAATTTCAATTTATTATCTTGTTATGTCGCATTGCATGTCATTCATTTTTCAATTAGAATTGATAGAATTTATTTTGTTCAAACATTTCCATAATTATAGCATTCCAATAACAACACACCAATTATAAATTTTTTTAAATGACATATGGTATTATATTAATGATATTAATATATTTTTTCAAACATGTATTTCATGACCATTCTTAGAAAATATGTACTTCAAATTTTTATAATTAATCAAAATCATAAAATTATTTTTTTTATAATATGTATCAATTAATTTTATAATATACAATACAAATGTATATTTATTTGTTAATATTTTTTTAAAAATAATATGTATCTGAAATAACCAATTATTATTTATAATGGTAATTGATTGTCAAACACTAGTCTTTAACATGGTAAATAACGATATAATAAGAATCACCAATATTTTGTTAATATGTGTCTATCCTAATTAAAATCAATCTAGGAAGGTCACACATTAATAAGATTGTCTTGTGCACATATACTACGTCAATTTGATAGTTTGAATTATTACTTATCTTTATTATTAATATGCTCTTTAATTTAGTAATTTTATTAATAATTGTGTTTAAGTAATTCAAATTATACATTTAAATAATTTTATAAAAATATATTTTGAATAATAGTGATAGTCAAAATTCAAAACATGTTGGACATGGTAAACATCGACACATTATGTAAATCATAAAAATTGTATAGTTCACATGTGTTGATCCTAGTTAAACATAACTTTATAGAAGTGACGCCCAAATATTATTGTCTCGCACCCATGTATTATACCAATTTGATAACTTTGTGAACCATTACTTATATTTGTTGTTAATATGTTCTTTAATTAAGCGATTTTATTAATAATTATATAAATATATTTAAAATTATATTTATATTTTAAAAAATTATAATCAAAACTCTAAATACTTAAGACACGATGGACATCGGCCCACTATAAAAATATATGATTCATGTGTGTCGATCTTAATTAGCACTAACCCAAGAGAGTCACACATTGATGTTATAGCCTTGCACGCTTATAATTTGTGAATAATTACTTAAATTTGTTATTCACATTACCTCTAATTAAGTAATCTTATTAAAACTATATTTAAATAAAATTAACTATATACTTTAAAATAATAATATAATTTGATAATATTTTAATAACAACAATTAAAACTCAGCACACTTTCAATATGGTAGATATTGACATCTTATAAAAATCACATAGTTTTAATCTCACACTTTAATGTTATGTCAATTTGACCACTTGTGAATCATAACTTATATTTGTTATTAATATGCTTTTTAATTAAATAATTTTATTAATTAGTATATTTGAATAATATTAAATTATATTTTAAAAATTTTAAACTAGTTTAATGACTGCAGGTAAAACTAATTAAATAATTTTATTAATTATTATATTTGAATAATATAAAACTCTATTTTTAAAATTGTTAAAATAGTTTAATTAACATTAAGTAAAACTCAAAACACTTTAAACATGATAGTCATTATTATATTATAAAAATCATAATGTTATAGCCTTGCACTCATATGTTACATCAATTTGATAACTGTATTTGTTATTAATATGACATCTAATCAAATAATTTTTGTGATTTGAATTTAACTAGAAAACGAGTGAAATCCAATCAGACCTTATATAAAAAAATATATAGTTTAACTTAATTTAAAAATAACTTTTAATTGTATCATGATTTTTTTATCTTTGAATATATTATTTCAGGTTAGAACTTAAATTTTTGAATAATTCAATAAGTTTTATAGCCCATTAATGTCAGTAACTCAAATAAAGTTGTAATCAAAATAAAATCAACATCAATGTTAATAAAAAATCAAATATGTTATTAATGATTAAAATAAGTGAAATAATTTTATCAATCTCTATATATGTTAGTCCATATTTGAAATAATTATAACAT
>JAPFFP010000099.1:15481240-15499330 GCA_026153255.1 Solanum medicagineum
ATGATTCATAATTTATCATTCGGTTCAAAATGATCATAGCTTTGGATCTGTGAAAATGATGTCAATAATCATAACTTTTACTGTTTGGTTCAAAATCTTTATTCAAAGTTATATTTTGACATTTTAATATTTGAGTTATCTCATTATTTGGAATAATACGAATGGATAAATATTATAGGAATTGTCATTTTTAAACAAGATCTTTTCAAGTAATTTAAATATTTTATCATTAGCGAATTTTTCAATCTGCCGATCAACTGTGTCAATGTTAGACACGCCATTCAACAATAATTTATTATACACAAATATTTTATACACGTCAAGCAAACTCGTAACGAATTAAACAAGAAAAAAATATACACATATTTATACACCCCTGCCAATACATTATTAGCCAAATAAGTTACACACATTATTTATTTTTGAAAAAAAATAATAAACTTTGTAATTTCTTTTCCCATGTTTGACTATAAAATCATTAAATAATTAATCATCTATCATTTTCAATGTTTTAAAAATATAAGTGAAGAATATATATTTAATTTTTAAGATAAAGGGTAAAAATGTCCAAATACAGACTAGTTTATAATGTGAACACATTTATTAATCACTTTGGCTAAATTTGAATCAAATTTTTTGGCCAAAAAGATTTTTCCTTTAAAATATATGAGTTTTAAATTTGTCATTAAATTACCCATAGCTAGTTTTAATTATTAAGTTCGTACGTACCTAATGTTGTAGCAAACTAGCATTGCGTCTGCATGCAATCACCAAACAGAAATTTCGTCATAGATATTCAATATATACAAGCAAATTTAGAATTTCTAAAATATGAGTATATTATTAAAAAAAAAGAAGGAAAAAAATAATTATGTGGGTATTGATCTCAAGTCGTATAAATAACTTCAATCAAGTGCATCACTTAGTCTTCTTTTGCATGAATACACATATATAATATTATAGTAATTGTAAAAAGTATATACGTAAAATATCAAATTTTATGGAGAGATAACAGGTTCACGTGACTTGCAATTTAATTACCATATAAATTGGTCGCTGAATATATATATATATATATATATATAAATTCACACAAGGTATAATTTTTTTCTCTTTATATATAATATAATTTTTTTAGTAAAGGATGTTCAGCTGATTATATAGGGTCCCATTGTCTGTATGATTTTGTTTCAATTTATTTGATTTTTTTAATTTATTTTGAAAAGAATAATTTTTTCAGTTGTTTGCAACTTTTGAATTTTAACTTTTTACTAATATATTTAAGATCATAATATTAAAAAAGTATTTTAATATATTTAACTTAAAAATAAAAAACTTAAACAAATTAAAATTGAGAAAGTATTGTGCTATAAGTGACTTAAAAATCTTGAATAAGCAATTAGAATGTGGATGGTTAAGGATGGGATTGAATGATGGACGTTCGTGCATTTTTCATGAATAGTCGTATGCATTTAATGTTATAGGGATCAGTATTCCACTATTTTAGATTTTGCTGTGATGAATATAAATATTTTACAATAGAAATATTAATTACTATATTTTAAAAATAGTTTAGAAAATAAATAGTTAATACTACGAACAAAATATTAAAAATAAATAGTGAACTAAGGGATATAATTTGAATGGTTTATATAGATGATTGTCAAAAGAGTTGATGCTATTTAAAGATAAATTTTTAAAATTTATAACTTATACATTATAATCAACAAAGGGGAAAAAGAAGTGTGGCATTTAATTCCCCTCATAAATGTTCTTTGACTGACGTTATAGCATTTAAGAGAAGAAAATTTGACACGAAACTATGAATAGATGACTTCTATTTTGGACAATTTCAAACTAACCAAAATTTTCGTTGATTCTTCTTTTTTTAAGGCAGTCCTCTATTTTATTTTGTTATGTCACGGTAATACAAAAATATGTAATTTCCGGAAAAGTATATTAGGGATAGCATCTAAATGTTAAACAATAATTAGAGATGGAAACAATTTTAATTGTCAAGACATATATATAAAATACAAAATGGTACGAGTAGTTAATCTGTGTGTATTAAAATAAGGTGATGATGAGATTATAGGATTCTTCATATTCTTATTATAACTCTAAAAAGTCAAAGAGATTCATTAGGATTTACTCCATTATAATAAATGCAGAAATTCACGGCTACTTAATAGAGATCAAAGTAGAAAAATAAAATGTGAAAATTATGGATCAAAAAAGAAGGTAGAGGGTAGGTGTGAGGTTTTAAAAGACGTAAGATTATTTAATGTAAGTTAGGTGCAAAATTGAAAAAGAATAGTAAATGTGGCAATTAATTAGTTGCAATTAAGTCATCGTTGGATACCCACCAGAAGGCTTTTATTATATACATGCAGGCAACTCCATTTATGTTTCATCTACTCTTTAATTACTCCATTTATGCTTTACCTTTCTTTCCACTCCAAATCATCTGTGATTTGAACAATTAAGGAAGTGAAAGCCACTTCATGGCAACCACATTGAAGGAATAGGAGTTTGGCTCTTCCTAAGAAATAAAATCTGTTGTTTCAATAAATTAAAGTAAAATAGGACTACTTATTTAAGTTAACTCTTTCAATATTACTCCAACTTACCCAATCCTATTGTTAGAATTGAAAAATAACAAGTACTAGGTGATTTTACCATCCCTCCACCTGTATTTTCCACTTTATGTAATAAACTGAGAATAGATTCATGTTGGCTGTAAGAATAAATTGAAACAAAGGGTCCATTCTTAATGCTTGGTAGATTTGTTCATTTTTATAACCCACAATTCTCATTAACTACCAGCGCAACAATTTTGGTAAGTCCAACTACAATCGTATACTAAACCGCTCCGCTTATTACTCCACGCAGGACCAACCTCTATAATTTTCCTTGTGTTTAAGCAAATATAAGAAAAAAAATATACACTGTCATATTACCAATCGGCCAAAATAATTATCAAAAAAATGACTATTTTAGGCATATATAATCAATAAATATGTCAGGTAGAGTGAAGCTATATTCAATTTCTGCATATCTCATGTATAAGTAAATACATAATATATAGTCAGTGTATACTTTTTATAACTTTTGGTAAGTTATATTGTATAGCTACAATTTATTTCTTATGATTTTAGCAGTTTTTTATATTATATAAATAAAACACAACTATAATTTATGATTTATGATATATATTTAAAATTAATCTTAGAAAATCAAACTTGTTAACAAATGAAAGCTCTTTAGATGTGTTGATAACCTTCCAAAGTAGGCAACCCTGTTTCTCATAATCGAACCAAACGGCAACATTGTCACACAAACAATAAAAGGTATTCAACAACAAAACATCAACCAATTGGAATTGTTTGAATGGTAAGCATTATCACTTTCAATCCGAAGATTACAGAGGGTGGGGTGAAAAGAAAAAGAGACTGTCCTGTCACCAGAAACTTTGTTATTACCATGCCTGAATAACATTCACAATAGCATCAGCTTGAAATACGTATCCAGCATATTGCAAAAAGACTTAATAAATATTGAGGATGCATGCATTTATCCCCAAAACAGAGAGGGGTAAAGGCAGATATGCCGAAGCTAAAAGGATCTGGTGAATTCATATGCTACTCTGCCAAGAAGGAACAGTTGAAACATGTATATACCATTCTATAACTTACAAGATTATATCTTTTATCTTTACAAAAAAAAAAAAAGAAAAAATCAAAATGATTTCTTGGCTCTTCAATCTTATATGGATATGTTGAGATCAATCCGAGGCTTTTTCATTGGTACGGGTAATGGAACATTGGTATGGCAACGTGGGCATTTCGGGTCATTCTTCGATATCAGCACATAAAGCAGGCAACTAGGACAGCCAGCAGCGAAAGAAGTGGATGTCTTCTCTTGATTGATCTCTGTATCCTTGATTGAGGATGAGGAATTGGATCTTGGAGATGATGACATTGACATGGAACGCTTCCGGCTTGTTTCCTTCTCTGCCCTTTCCAGAGCAGATTTCACTTTTTCAAGGGTGCACACACTGTGATAACTCGATGAAGATGGCGAGGAGGACGATGAAGGAAGCAACTTTAGGTCTAAGTTTGGCTCATCAAAGAGATTGAGGGGTTGCTTTGATGTTGGAGGGAAATTAAGGTCTTGAAGCTTTCCAACTGTTTGTTGCTTCTGTTCCAAAGTCGTAGAGGATGAATTGCACCTCTGTAGATATACTTTTCCTGACTGTTGTGCAAATGAAACAATATGTTTTTCAGTTAGAATGCAAAATCATTGCCATATTACAAAGCAACTTGAAAATACAACTCATATTTCCATAGAAGTTAGAATGCAAAATCATTGCCATATTACAAAGCAACTTGAAAATACAACTCATATTTCCATACAAGTAAATGATATGATTAACTTTCACATCGGTCAAAAGTTACAGGTTAACCAAGTCATTTTCGCACACAACAAAAAAAAGCTGATTATGTGTCTGTTGCATAAGAAATAATTAATACTGCAACCATGTGAGATACAGAGTACTACAACAGCAGCAAGGGGATCCATAACAGGATGATGATCAGCCTTATAACAAACAGGGGAAAATCAGCAAAAAGAAAAAACAGAGCTAGGGTTTGTTGGTACCTTGAGGTCGAGGCGCTTTTCCCATCCAGAAGGCACCTGCAAATCGAGGTCCAATTCCTTGGAATCAAGGGAGCGGCAACCTCCGAGCAAGTCCCTGGTGATTAAAGCCGTGGATGAAGATGAATCATTCAGGGCAGCAGCGTTCATAATCCTAAGCACAGAGCTAACTTCAGCCGCCATCGATCGGTCGAGGAAGGGACGTAGAAGAAATGTGGAGACGGAAAAGGGGCTTTTATAAACGAGTGATGAATGAATAATGTGATAAAATTTGAAGATGAAGAAAGATCAATAATGGCTGATTGGCATTATGTGGATTAGTAATAAATGCTCTTTGGAAGGGAGGGAAAGGGCCGTCACCGTCAGTAATGGAGGCAATTAATGCGAAAATGGGACTCCTCCCACCACCTATGCTTTTATTTATTACAAACATTTTTCTTCCTTAACACCTTTTCTCCCTTCATTAATTACAATCTATAGGAGTCTTTTCAATACAACTTTTCTTTTATTTATTTTTTAATGTTGTTATAAATAATCTACATCTACATTTATCGCAATTAAAATGATTTAAGTACGACATCATCAATCCATACTAATTTATCAGTACACAAAACTAATCGATGAGACAATCAAAATTCAATTAAACCAGGACTGCAAGGTGAACCCACCTCTCAACCAAATCGATAAGCCTTTAAATTTGTGTTAAATTAGTTTCTTAATATGGGCAATTAATTTTGATCTGGTTCAAAACACAAATGTGGATGATCATGGCTAGCAATTGCTTCAATACTTTGACTTTTTTGAGTGTGGCATTAACTTACTCCTCATGAACGGAAAGAATATATATGTACTTTTCCCTTTTCTTGTTGACAATCATATACTTTTACCGTCACTCAACCATCCCATGAATTCAATAGCTATTGTCCAAAATATGTATACATATAATTTTTTAAGTGTTTATAAATATTTATCGGCAACTTATATTAGTATTATAAATTTATCATACTATCATAAATTTAATATACAAATCATGAATTCATTTTTAACCTGTTAAATATCCCCTCAATTATAATGAAGAAACATGTGACTCTCTTTGTATGCACGGATGCTGCACCATGGCTACTGTTAGCTACAGCCCTACTAATGGTAGAGTATTTTTAAATCCAACTAATTTCACGCTTCCAATATTTTGCAATTTTGACTTTTTCTCCCTTTAAATATTTAATGTGGTACTTTTTCATTAATGCGGACGTTCCAGTTTTCATGGTAGGAAATTCTACCGCTCCTCTCTGTACTCAATAATGAGTATTTATTTATTTTATGAAATTAAAAAATAATTTTTTACTTAGTTCATAATTTATTTTTATTATTAATTATAATTATTTTTCTATTACGTTTGTTAGGACATTGTATTTATTATATATTTGATAAACTATTCTTATTATTTACTTTTTTACAATTGTTATGTTAAATTAATAGTAAATAATTCATTGTTGGATGAAAAAATAAACACAAATTTATTGGGTAACTTAGTATGTGAACTAAGTCGTCTCTAAATTTATAATTACCGATATGAAGAACGATTAATACATACACATAACAAAAGCATGAAAAGGAGCTGCAAACGATTAAAACGAGACAAAGTACTAAATGGATTTATTAATAGGCAGAGGTCACAAATTTACTATTGAAAAAGATGACAAAAAAATGTAAACTCAGAAAGTTCAACACTTCGAAAAAAAGGATCGTCGGTGTGTCTGCAAGTCCTTTTTACATCAGCACGTTTATTGGTGAAAATATATATGCTTATGTCCGATGACATTTTATAAAAGTAATTTCACAAAAATTTCTTCAATGTGAATTTGAAATTTGGCATTTAAAAGTTTCCATTTTTATTTTCTTCGATCACTGGTTCACGTCCTTGAATATAAATTAGTTCTTTTGTGGTACTTTGTTTGCTTTAGTAATTCAACATTAATTAGTACTTCTTTCGTCTCATTATAATCTTATTTGCGAGGTAATGCACATATATTAAGAAAAATATTCAAAAATAAAATTTAAATCATACTTTACTTGCCCTTTGTGAAGTCATAAATATGTACTGTAATTTATCTCCTAGAAAATATAAAACTTCCACAAATTAAATTGCAAACATGGAAAACGTTTCAAGCATTTATCTTGAAGTTTAAACAATTCAAGTATTTTGAATATTGTAGGGAGTGAGTAGTAAATTGCAAGTACTAAATACTTCCTCCGTCTCATTTTATTTATCATGATAAGGTTTAACACAATCCTTCAGAAAAATTTAATTAGAAGTGTTGTTTAACCAGTATACCCCTTATTAATAATCAAATTTTTATTTATACATGTGTCTCGCAATTCTAAAATAATTAATGTTCAACATATAGCCGAAAAAAATAATTAATTCTTTCTTTATTAGTCAAATTAACAACTATTTTTAATATAGATGACAACTAAAATGGGACGGATGGAGTAATATACGGAGAGTGAAGAGTTGCATAATGCAGCTTCACCTTCCTTGTGTTGTCCGAATAAATCAACAAATTGAATGGTACAAAAACTTTGTTCTCCCATTACCTCTACGGATCAATTAATTGCATTAAATGGATCATTTTAATTGCTGCATTTATGATTCAATTCATGTATTCTGAATTTTCCCACTACCATTCACTTTGAAGAAGAAACTATTCTATCCCTTTTTGAAAGCCTGTCATATAGTATTTTTGTGTCTATTGAATTGTTCAATCCACTACATATTTTCTTACTGCTTCAAGTTAGGGCCCTTTTTTAACCTATGTACTATAATTTTTTGATAAAAAATGTTTCAAACTGTAAGTTTAGAAGGAATCATAGACCATTTAATATGGGATTACGACTTCCTAATAGCCTCAACCCCATGTCTGTTTCGTTTTTCGTTCTTCATTGTTTAGGTATGCGATTTGGTGACTAGGAATCAATTTTCCCTGTCAATGTCGAGCTTGCCATGACATTAGACTTGCCCAAAGAAATGTGTAGTATGCAAGCTAGTAGATTTACAAAATGCTCACTTAAAATGACAATAAATTTTTCAAAAAGAAAAAAAAAATCTATTAGTAGTTCCATCTTTAAGGAAGTTTAGCTGCAACTTCTTTTTCTTAGTCTTTTTTCCATTGGAGTCCAAATATTTGATGGAAAAGTTTGCTAACATTAAATATTTACATCAAACTAATAAATATGTCTTATATATGCATATATCATGGTCGATTAATATATACTCTTTATTTTTGTAAATTTTTTTAATCATGATAAGGTTAGCGAATTTGATATAAATTTGGCATGAGTAAGTTTTTGTGGTTAAAATTTGATCAATCAAAATTTATCCCCCAAATCAAACCAAACTTTTACTTCCCTATATTAATTGGGCTCAAGTTAGAAGAAAAGGAAAGGAAAATGTGGGTTTGCTGCACTTAATGGGCTTTCGTCCCAAAGACGAGAATTTTTTTTTAATTTCAAAAGTGAAAAAGGGATAATTTTCTTTTCTTTTTTAATTCGATTTTCCCACGATAAAACTTATTTGTCGCATCACAAAAATTGACAGCGTCACTCTTCGGCAACTAATGAACTTGATTCCTTAAATCAATTAAAAGTATTCTATTTGAGATTGAATAATTAGAATTTACTTTTTTAAAAAGTATTTTTTTATTAAATATTATAATTTTATTTGTAGGACTAAAATGAAAATCGCGAGACATGCGTGTCTGCCATCATAATTTTCCTTCTCTTTTTGTTCTTTAATGTAAAAGGAAAATATGTCTCAACATTTAAAAAATTAGAGTTGCATGAGATTTAGGCATTTTCTCCATATATTATCCGTATTAATTTGTGGTGCCGCAGAAGAAAAGGTGACAAAAAACAAATATAAGATAGTAGAGGAGTGGATTTTTATTCTTTAGACGTTTTCTTCTCTGCGTCCTTGCAATAAAATTTCTTTTCGAGGCTTATATTTTTTTTATTTTTTTGGGTATGTGAGTGTGAGTCCATTTACTTTGGGGCGATTGACGAAAATAGTCCCTAAAGAGATTGGATTAGTGTATTTATAGCGATAAATAAACTCTTTTGTGAGGCAGAAATCAATCATGCAGATCTTCGTGAAAACCCTGACCGGGAAGACGATTACCCTGGAAGTTGAGAGCAGCGACACCATCGACAATGTCAAGACCAAAATTCAGGTTCATTTTCCTTCAAATCAGCCTCTACTGTTTGCGATTTAGGGTTATGCCTGCTCCTTAGGTTAATAAAGAAAACGGAGAAATACCAAGGCCAGTCCTACTTTTACACCTTGAATCCTCGCGATGGATTTCTATTTGATCCCCTCTGGTTCTCTCTTTCAAACTTTTTCATTAATTTTGACCTACGCAGCTTGTGACACTTTTTTCTTTTCTCGTAGCTTAAGGAGTAACAGGAATTGGCATTGAATTCAGCTAAGGTGTTGTGATAGTAACCACAAGCAGAGAACTGAAAAGAAGATAATTTTACTGGCAATAATTTGTGCATGAATCTTAAACACAATTATACCAATAATGTTCTTTGTATGGAATGGAAAAGACTTCACAATACAATCAGTTTAAATCCTGAATTACATATCCAAATAAATAATCCTAGTTACATATTTATATAGAACATAATAAGATGAGACTTGAACCATAAAATACAAACTTGGAATAACAACTGGTGGAGCAAATTAAGGGAGCAGTTGCTCAGCAACTGCTGCAGAAGTTGTGTTTATCCAATACACTTCAACTTCTTATCCTTTCGTCGATATTTTCTTCTGAAGTATGTCTTGGGAGGTGGGTCAGTATCACATTGCCTAGGTGGAAAATTGATACGTACAATAATAATGGATAAGATTACACACAGGGACAGTGGAAAGACACCAGCATATAAGCGTCTTTTGCTTTCTTGATGATGCCGCGAATTTTGGTCTTTTACTGCTCTTTTCCTTTTTGATGTTGGTATCTAACACCTTGTTTGGATGGTTCTTACTTCTTACCCTTTGTATTATATTGTTAATTAGATATAATGTTTGTTTTGATTGTTACTTAAATTCTATTGCAGTGTATGATTTAAATTTATCGCTAGGTAACGACAAAAAAATCCATTTTTGTGTAACGACTGATTTGGCGTAGTTGCGTTGTTGCGCTAGTATTTTCTTCTCATTTTGCCTTAAATTATTAAATAATTCTATTTTATCACTTGCCCTACCTTTTCATAGTAGTTCTACTTTGTGTCCTACAATTTCTTGTAGGTCTATGATGTACATTGTGTAACGGCGGTGTACGATATAATCTATCTAAAAGTTGTATTCATTAAAGCAATATAGTAAGATATACAACACAATACAATTCAATACTATACTTTATCAACAATACATAACAACGATCCAAACAAAGTGTAAGTAAGCTTAAATACTTTCATGTTCACAAATCTTGTGATACTTATTAGTTTTATCTCCTACCTGCACAAAATATAGGGTCCTCTTTCCTTTTTTTTTTTTGAGGTTCTTTTTCCCCTGTCTTTTGCTTTTTAATTTTTCCATTGAATGGCAGTGCACTAGATGTGCATTTTGTGAAGATTACTGATTTCTCGTCTGTTCTTATTTATGTTTGGTAGCATGAGAATGACCATTGACATTGTATTTGGACAAGAAGACATGAAATTTTTTTGAAATTGGCGCGCACACGTCCAATGGTCCCAGATAAACTATACATGCCTTAATCCTTACCAAAGTAACACAAAACACAGTTATACTTGCCAATAAAGACATTTATAACTTCACCCAGGCTTTAGGTAGAGGGCCCCCATAATCCATGGAGTTTCAATCGTACACCAGGGCATGGGCCGTTGGTAATTTCATTTAGCTTTTCTTCTGCAGACATAGTTTAGTGATCAATACAATTCTAATAAGGATAAAAATGTACCCTAAAAACTTCCACTTGGAGTAAGGAACAGAATACTGGACATTTAATTTAGTTGGGAAGTGTCTTCGTTCTGGGGTAATTGTAGACTCCTTTTGGAGATTTGATACATATAGTGATGGCGAGCTGTTGGCTTAGGCTCAGACCGACAAAAGAAAAATAGAAATAATTGCCTTAGGCGTCCTCTTCTCCTAGTCACCCTCCCCCTCCTCCCATGTGCTTATGAATTTGTCCTGCATATCGTTCGTTATTTTCTGCTCTTAATGCTTGCCTCTGGCACTGAGTCTTGTACTATTAGCTGATGAGTTGCTGGCTTTGTTGCTTACCAGGACAAAGAAGGGATACCTCCTGACCAGCAGAGACTAATTTTTGCTGGAAAACAGTTGGAAGATGGTCGAACTCTGGCTGATTACAACATCCAGAAAGAATCAACACTTCACCTGGTTTTGAGGCTCAGGGGAGGAACTATGATTAAGGTGAAGACTCTCACTGGAAAGGAAATTGAGATTGATATTGAACCCACAGACACCATTGATCGAGTTAAGGAACGGGTTGAAGAGAAAGAAGGAATACCTCCTGTGCAGCAAAGGTTCGTTTCTTTTTTTTTTTTTTTTTCACTATAGATTTGTTGTTTTGGGTGTACATTTGCTCCTCTTAAACTCATGGCCAAAAAACAAAAAGTATTTGGTGTTTGTATGATACTGTGTGCCTGTTATTAGAGTTCTTTCTGAGGGTGAAGTCTTTTCTATGGTATCTCTAGCATCCCTTTAAGGATAGTTGTTGCTATGCTCCATCTGCTACTTGAAGTTATGTACCCGTTTCCCAGAAATATAACTCCAGATACTCATCTCAGTTGATAAGAATACAAGATAGCATTAATCACGAAATGCAGTTCTTTGTTGTTAAGACCTGGACTGCATTTTAAATGCATTGCTTGAAAAATTCAACACATCTTTATACCTTAAGCCATGTTCAAACAGGCTAATTTTCATCATATGACCACCGTCATTCACCAAAAACAATGATAGCCAGAAAACTATCATGAATCATATCTTGAGCAACTTTTGTAAAACTTATCATTATCTAGTACTTTATGGTCTGGGAAATATTATATTCTTGGTTTATAGAAATCGGAGGGATTGTTTTACTGGTTTCTTTTTTTGACTATTTGAGATTTCCACCAGATTTGGTATCTTAGTTATCTTTTATATGCGCAAAAAGCCAATAACTCTCTGTAGTTCAATCTAAATGTTATTCGATGTAACATGTCCATGCTAGCCTCTTAATTTACCTGTCTGCTCGCCATACTGGTTCTTTGTTGTCATTGTTTTCTTACCAACTTCTTTATATAGTACTAGGGATATTGGTCATCCTGTTTAGCAATTCGAAGTTGTGGTTTGTTGCAGGCTTATTTATGCTGGAAAGCAGCTAGCGGATGACAAAACAGCTAAGGATTACAATATTGAAGGTGGTTCTGTTCTTCATCTAGTTCTTGCATTGAGGGGTGGTAGTCTTTAGATTGCACCAAATTTGGTTTAAAATGTGGAACCATTATCCATACATTTATCATGACAGTTCCCTTTAGTTTTTTTTTAAACCTTTTATTTGTAATTTTTGGATAAAACGTGAAAACTTGATTAAAGCTGAGATTGGTTTTGCGTTATATACGTGGAATGGTTGTTGCTTTCTTATTGTCTTATTGATAGCTTATGTGGCACTGGTTGCATCAAGTGTTTAGATGCTGAGTCCCCAAGAGGCAATAAGTGAGCCATGTCGCCCTTTTTCACCATAGTTGATCTTGTAGAATGAGTCGCATTGCTCGTTTTGATATGATAGTAGAGGATGGGCTTCTGCGATATATTTCAATTTGAAACTGGTTGAAGAAATTTATGTCTCTTATGTGTAGAAACAAAGGGCTTTGAATCAAGAGTGATAGAGGAGAGAAGCTAAGAGCTGTCCGGTTGCTATCCTGGTTGGTTAAGAGAATGGAATAGTCTCCTCCTTGAAATAGACTGGCCTTTCTCTTTCATTAATAAGAAAAACTCAAACATGGGATTTGGCTAAAGTTTTCTAATTTTGGCAGTGTGAACCCAATAAAAAAGTGGGAAGAAGAAGAAACAAGTGAATATTGACAAGTGTTTGGTGCTCCATGCTCATCCTGCCTACCTACAGTGACTGTCCAACGAAGTTGGTGGCGTTGGGAGTTGGAGGCACATCCCATTAGTCAATATTATACGATAACCACATTACATCGGATATGTCTACTATTCCCGTACACAATTTCATCATTGCACTATTTTCTGACAAATTCATACCTAGACACATTTAGCATTTAATTATGGTATTCTCACTTCATTAAATCTTTTAAATATGCATACTCAAAGTAGGCCTATTATATAGAGATGAGATTGACGTTTCATACATATGGAAGCCTAGCTACAAGGCATTGGACGGATAAGATTTATACTTGAAATTAAAAATATGTGGAATAACCTTGTTATTTGAAGAAAGAATAAAATATAGTTAGCAACTTAGAAGAATGAATGGGGGCAGCAGAAGGTTGATGCGTGTATGTTCCTTTTGTCAAATGGCCACCTAACCAAAATTACACAGATTCACTGTGTGCGCCACGTACCCTCCAACTCTCTCTCTATTCTTATAAACTTTGCAAAAAATTGAGGCTGGTAGCATGGCACTTTGCTGCTTTATTTTGTGACACACTTGCATAATGCACTCGTCATAGATCGTAGTATGTTTATATTTTTAAACAATTATTTTTCAGAATCTTATTATGAGACTTGGTAAGACAAAAAAAGGTCAAATGCTTATCGGAAGATGACTAACCCTGGTGACAAGTTTTCAATACTTTTAGGTTGCCAAAACTAATAAATGCATTAAATGACAACTCATGACTTTCATCTCAACAAATGGTGGTTACTGAAAAATTATATTAAATTATGAATTTTGTAAGCTTTCGTATTAAAGTTTCTGACTCGGTAATTAGGGATTGAGCCATCGCTCGGAGAATTATATTATTATTATATCGTTAAAATTATTTCTTTTTATATATATAATAAATGTTGAATTTGTCACTAGTGGTCTTTACTAGTTACACAATTAGTTGAGCATGGTAAGTAAATCGATTTAATTAAAGAATAAGAATTAATCTCTCTATACATATTAGTAGTGAAAAAGGCACCCATGTCAGCAAGCTGGTGACCTAAACCGCTTACACACACTCAATATTAAATTTATTTCACAATTAAAAGATGGAGTATGTATTATCCTTACATATTTCATAAGCTAATTGATGTAATCAACCCTACTCTAATATATATATTTATCTCCCAAGTATTAGCATATAATATATAAAAATTAAGTTTCAAATAATTATATAAATGTAAGGGAATGCAACATGCTTCTTCTTCCTAATAATACTGGTAGAAATGCATGTCTCATGCACCCAACAAAATAATACTATTTATGTCCTCCTATAATTTAATTTTTGTTTAAACGGAAAAGGGTAGAAGTTGTTAAAAATTCTACTCAACTGTTAACTGAATAAGTAGAGGAATAGGTAGCTAGCATCTGTCAATGGGAAATCCAACCAAACTAATTAAGTGTGATCTTCAAAGTCTTGATGTGCTGAAATTATAGTATTTATTTATCATAATTGTTCTTGGTCTAAATTCTAATGGTAGGTAAGGTAACAAAGACTTATCCTTAACAAGTACCGTAGTAATCAAGTACATAATATGACGTGTTCTTTTTGCATCTCAAAGTAATTATCACATATACATTAATTCTGAATAAAATTTAGCATAATCTAATATAGTGTTTGGTTTACAACTTAGAAATTAACATGTTTAGGTTAATTACGAGAGAATTAACATAATACATCTTCGCATATTATTATTTCTAACTAGCTACCG
Organism: Solanum medicagineum; assembly: GCA_026153255.1. Classification (NCBI taxonomy): domain Eukaryota; kingdom Viridiplantae; phylum Streptophyta; class Magnoliopsida; order Solanales; family Solanaceae; genus Solanum; species Solanum medicagineum. Next base: position 15,495,804 of record JAPFFP010000099.1, read on the forward strand.
TTATACAATTATTAAGTACCTTGCATCTTTCTGTTCATGGCGAACTTGATACTGCAAATGGGACGACACATAGTTAATAAGAAAATGGTACATGTATAAAAATCTTTAATTTATTTAGTGAGTATCTATATTTATTATTTGTTGTGGTCCTATTTAATATTCTTTTACGTATATTATTGAAGTAGCTACTTTGACTTGAAAGTAAATTGTTACCTACTTTATCACATAGAAAATAGTAAAATACCATACATGCATATGTCCAATTCCTTGTAAGTCTTTCATCGAAAAAAATAAAAAATAAAAAGTCCTTGTAAGTCTTAGATATATACGTCCCCACCCCAACTAAACATATATAATGATGTGATGTTGCGGTTGTATATAAATAGAGGGGAATTAGTGAAGAAGAAAGCAGCATATATGTGTGGACAAACAGACATCTTAAATTAATACTTATATTATATAGTATTCATATTATTTATCGATGGGAAAAGGAAGAGCACCGTGCTGTGATAAGAGTAAGGTGAAGAAGGGACCATGGAGTTGTGAAGAAGATCTCTGCCTCATCACTTTCATTCAGAAGCACGGTCACAAAAATTGGCGAGCACTACCTAAACAAGCTGGTACTCAATTCTCATTCCTTTTCATTGGTTTCTTCATGTTGCATGAACAAAGTCCCACATTAAAAATAATATATATTTCGAGCTAGGTGTAAAATAGCTAGAAAAAATCATGCACGTTTGTAGATTTAGATAATTAAAGCATGCAGAAGATCACACATGTTAAGATTCGATAATTACAAGTTTGAGTATGTGCTAAAGATTATGAAGCTACCTAATTACCTCTTGTTTTACTGCTAATTTGTTGTTGGGATTGCTTAAAATCTTACATATTTGATGGATTCGTAGGCAGGTAATTACTGGTACAAAGTCATCAAATGTATGGTCCACTAAGATGACCAATCCATTTAAGTTCCCACAGACTTACACTATATCTTGAACAACTTGATTAATTTTAAATATCTAATTCGTACGTGCTTGTTGATTTTTATAGGTCTATTGAGGTGTGGAAAGAGTTGCCGTTTGAGGTGGATTAATTACTTAAGACCTGATGTGAAGAGAGGAAATTTCACCCCACAAGAAGAGGACACTATTATTAAATTGCACCAATCTTATGGAAATAAGTACTACTTCATCAACACATATTAAATATTTTATTTATTTAGTATGCTTTATAATATTTCCATCAATCTCGGATGCAGCCAAAGATTCATTATTTTTTGGCTTTGGGGTATGATGGAATAAAGCAAAATGGCTCTTTAAACTGTCTGCGCTTCTTTCAGTTGTGAAGTAGCAGTTAGTCAATGCAACTTTCGACGCTCATCATGGGTCATCCGAAAACAGTCGCGCTATGTTTTTAAACGTAGGGGTCAGGCTGCGTATATCCGACCCCCCCTACCCCGCAATGGGCGGGAGCCTTTGAGGCATCGGGGTAATGTTGTTGTTGTAGTATGCTTTATAATATATACCTCTTATTTAATGATAATTGTTAATTTAATTGTCAGGTGGTCAAAGATTGCATCTCATTTGCCTGGAAGAACGGATAACGAGATTAAAAATGTATGGAATACACATTTGAAGAAACGACTCATGAAAACGTTATATAGTGAAGCAAAATTAGATGGTTCATGTGCTAATTCACCTTCTTCTTCATCATCAACTTCAGTAGTATTGTCGCATGCTTGGGAATTGAAGAATGAAAAAGCCAATATGATAATCGAGAAAGAAGAAACAACAAAATCTTGTTCTCCTACTTCTTCCTATGCCTCAAATCTCTCCAATTTAAGTCAAATTCATGAGATTTCAAGTCCAAATAACGTGGATATGGATTGGATATTCCAGTTCAATGAAGAGCCATTTTTAAGTACTAGTACGAGAAAGGTGCATGATGGGGTAATTGAAATTCCACTGGAATGTGATGATGCTGATATTTGGGATAAGTTAGATGTTACGTGCGCTTCTCCTCCTCCTCCTAATTCAAATGATCACTCCAAACTGGATAATGAAGCGTCGTCTCAGTTGATTTCAGAATTTGAATGCCAAAAATGGTTCAAATACTTTGAAAATGAACTATTGGGTGTCTAAGCCACAGTATTATACTACTACATCCGGTTAATCAATTGCTACGATCAACTGCACTAAAGCTATTACTCCCTAACGAGGAAAATTTTATGTTGTGCCTCATACAATTTGTGACAATTGTGTGAGGCACAAAATAATAATTTAACTTCAGTCTTATTAGCTAGCTAGAGATTAATATACATTGAGGAATATGGAGTTGGCAACTCTCTACGTTATTTTTTATTTTCTATTTTAAAGTTATTAAGAGTCCTTTGGTATAAATAAATTCAGAGATTAAGATCTAGATTCTTATGTTAATAGTACTTGTGTAATTGTATACTATAGAAAAAGTAGTGTAATTTAAATCGTAAAGTAACAAGAAGGGAATGAAAAGTAATTTCTAAGAATTATATACTTGTTTATATCAATAGCATGAGTTGATTAGTTAGAACAAAATTGCAATGTCCGTGTACAACTTAATTAATTTCTCATTTGACAAACCCAATCGATGAATCTATCTTTGAGTAGTTTCGACTTTTCCTCAGTTTCTTGAGAAAAAAATTTATAAAAACTAAAGAAAGAGCAATTACAATATCAATATATGTGTGTGTATATCACAAATTTAATCAATTTGCTTGGTCATAATAGTAGTAAGAGCGACTAGCGCACAATTTTTCTGTTTTTATAATGATAGTAAAAACTTGTTACATCTAAAATATATGTATGCACATAAGTATACATCGCGGTTCATCTCCATATATATAGAAAATTACAAAGATTTGTAATATATTTGTTTGATAATCAAAATCAGCAATAGCTACAAGGAGAGTATACTAACATTTTATGAAATAAAATAAAAAATTTTCAACATATCAATAAATTAAATGATTATCCTAACATTTCGATTGGACAATTAAGCCTACTTATAATCCTCAGCTCAATATGGATTGAATATTAAACCTACTTATAACCCTGACTTCAATATAAATTAAATAGTGACTTTTGCCACAACATATATATATATTCCCCGAGAATTGCATATAATAAACCTAAGCTAAATATGTCTACTTATCTATGTCTGTGATATCAAAACAAGTTAGATTAAAATAATATCAAATTCAAGCTACAAATATGCAGTATCGAAGACCTAATTTGTTTCATCTTCAATATTGTGCAACTATACTTGAGTTTGATCACATTATTTTTATCATTTAAAAATTAACCCACCCAATTAACGGTCTAATGTGTTCATCTTACATTGTTCGATTCTTTGTCAAATTGAACATATAAAGATATGGGAAAACAGGGATCATTTGATTGACTCAATTAAGCATATGATTAAACATTAATAATAGATATTTCTTTAATATGGTAGTAAAACAATTCATGGGTATTTGAATTAATTTATTT
>JAPFFP010000099.1:15508193-15523474 GCA_026153255.1 Solanum medicagineum
GTGATTTTGGTGGGGTTGTTGAGGGGATTTTGAGATGACGATGTCGTTTTTCAGGCTCGATTTGGGGTCTTTTGGTTGCTAGTTTTGGGTCATTTTAGCTGCGTTTAGTGGCTGGTCGGAGCTGCCATGGTATGCGGGGTGGGGGGTTTTTGACACTGATTTGGGGCTGTCTGGAGGGTTGTTCTCATGGAGTTTGGTGGTGATTTTGGGGTTTCGGTGGTGAACTGAAATTCTGAAAATGCCTAAAATTGTGGGGTCCACAAAAAGCTATACGTGAAAGCATTTTGTTGGTTTAATTATTTAATTTTATTTGTCCAGTTTTAACAGACATTTGTTTTAAGGTGATATAGCAAAATCATTGTTGAAACAGTCGAAAAAATTGTCTTATTAGAAGTGATATTTTCAAATCACAGTTGAAACACTTGAAGTAGGCATGTCAATTAGCAACTGTCAAAAAGAAAGATTTAATTAAAAAGTCCACAAAATATTTCTATGAACCCTATATGATAAAGGAATGGAAGCAAACTAGTCAAGCAAACACTCCCTACTTTGACGAATTCTGATTCGCTTTTATGAGCGGCGGGGCAGCCCACACTTCTATATATAGATGTTTAAGTGGTTTTTTTTAATAAGACAAAAGTTACCTTCCAGTTGGTCACTGCAAACAAACGTCGCGTCCCCTAATCATATTGTTTCTTACAAGTCTGAATAAATTCTACGTCTCCGTGAAATGTCTACTTGAGATCATATACCCTTTCTGAGCAGCATTTACGGTAGGTCATATGATTCTAACAAGCCAAATGTGTCACCATAAACCAATCGGTGGCCAACAGAAGAGCTCTAGAACCCGTATAGAACCTCCTAATTGTTCTTAGAGACAAATCAGCCAGCAGAAGAGGCAAAATAAACAGAAAAGCCAAGGCATGCATAAAAAATGCAATCCAAAAGAGGAAAGTGACAAACTAAGAGTGACTCATTAATTATTCACGTTATCAATCATGGAAGATTCTCTTATCACAAGAGAAAGTGTACCTCAATGAGGCCCAGAAAGTACTTATTACAGTTTGATCCACAACATTACATACTCTACAGATCAAAAGCCGCTCTAGATTAAATTCCAGAGATGAAAGCTAAAACAGAATGTGCAAAAAAAAAAAAGAGCAAGCTTGAGCGTATATGGCTTAGGCGTCGTCTAGGGCAAGCACCCCAGGAAGTTGTTTCCCCTCCAGAAGCTCCAAGCTAGCACCTCCACCAGTTGATATGTGGCTCATCTTCTCTGCAAGTCCTACCTTCTCAACCGCAGCTACAGAATCACCACCACCAATGATGGTTGTCACTCCCTTTCCGCTAAGCTCTGCCAGTTTCTTTGCAATAGCCTGGCAACAATAAGAACATTAGATGAAATTGATCCCCAAAGTCAAAAGAAAAACATCTGCAATATCTCAAAGCATCACTAGAAATATTCCAAGTAGAATAACAACTCCTAAATCTACCAGCACAACTTAAGAAAATATCCATTTTTTTTACCTCCGTTCCAGCAGCAAACTTATCAAACTCAAACACACCCATTGGTCCATTCCAAATGATAGTCTTAGTGGTATCCAATGCACTGCCAAAGGACTTGATTGCATCAGGTCCAATATCTAATCCCATCCAGCCATCAGGAATTCCAGATGCTGGAACAATCTGAAAGCGCCAAAGAAAACCAAGTCAGCCAAGACCCTAAAACAGTTATTGCTACAAAGGAGACATCTTCCAAATCAAGAAAGCAGTTAAACATATATAACAGTTAGTTCTTTTCAAGATAGAATTGACCTAATAAGGCGTTTATACAGATGAGGGTCATACCTTGCTGTTCGCATCAGCAGCAAACTTGTCTGCAATCACTACATCAGTGGGAAGCAAAAGAGAAACCCCTTTTGTCTTTGCCTTCTCCATGAGAGATGTTGCCAAGTCAAGCTTGTCCTCCTCCACTAGTGATGATCCAACAGAATATCCTTGGGCCTTGAAGAAAGTAAAGATCATTCCTCCACCGAGCAATAACACGTCAACCTTCTCCAAGAGTGACTCTATAACACCAATCTTACTTGATACTTTTGAACCACCAACAATAGCAGCAAATGGCTTCTGTGGATTTGCCACAGCTCCAACAAGATAGTCAAGTTCCTACAAGCATTGATGATGCAGGGTAAGCCAGCCAACCACAATATGGTGAAAGAGTTTATGGGAGTGCAGAATATGCTGCATCATAATTAACCATCCAACCACATGCAACACAATTGAGCAACCCTCAAATTAATAATTCTTCCTAGAACTATGCATAGCTCCTCTACTTTTTGAAAATACTGTCCTCTATTTGACAGCCTAAAATCTTATTTTTAGTACCTTTTGCATAAGGAATCCAGCAACGGCTGGTTTCAAGACCTTAGCAACCCCTTCCGTGGAAGCATGGGCTCTATGAGCAGTCCCAAATGCATCATTGACGTACAAATCTGCAAGAGATGCCAACTTCTTGGCAAACTCAGGCTCATTCTTCTCCTCTTCTTTGTAAAATCGCACATTCTCCAGAAGCACAACTCCTCCTTCCGGTAGTTCAGCCACCAATTTCTCGACTTCTGGGCCAATGGAATCATTTGCCATCTTCACCTGAGCAAAATCAGCAAATAATAACCTTCTTAAATTGGACTAGAAGAAAGAATTAAGTCAACAGAGAGTAAAAAGAGAACAACATACAGACCTCAACTCCCAGTAGTTCAGAAAGTCGAGGCACAAGTGGCTTTAAGCTGTACTTTGGAGTGACACCTTTGGGGCGACCCTGACAAAAATTGACAATCAGAGAAAACACAAATATGGAAAAGAAAATCACAAATGATTTCCACTTATTCAGAACATTTCCTCAACCATGCAAAGACCGTGAGTATCAAAGCCTAAATAGAACTTTCGACAAGTGAAAATTCCATAGATGACCAGAAAAAGAGAAAACTAGTTTCTCAATCTTCCAAAGCTATCAGATCTCCTCATCCCTCGAAGAGAGACATCAAGACCACCATTTATGCTTGGTATTGTGCTGTGCAGCATCTCTCTTCTATATGTATGTATGTTTATAGTTCCACTTTGGATACTTAGACAGATCCCGCCCAACCCCCTCGAACCTGTGCATCTTTCTACTTCAAAGGTTCTTTAAGTTACTCATCTAATTGTCAACAGCAGTATACAATCCATCCACAAGAATGAAACAAGAACAAAGCGGGAAATCAAGGATGTGTGCTGCAGTGGTAGCTGAAGTTGAAATGCACCATGAGAGACTATGAGTAAAAAATTTGGTGATGTTTTCTCATGTGTCTTAAGTCTTGCAAGACAAAGTTACCCGGTAACATGACCAAATTGAAAAGAGCAGACAAACGGTGCGAAACCAAGATGTGACTTATTGTTGTCGCTGACAAGAAAGAAAGATGGAGAAAATAAAGGTATGACCTTTGTATTTGGGTTTCTTATATGTATGTAATATCTGTGACAACTATTACAGCTAAATGAAAAGCTAGGCAAGTAAGTGGAGAAAATGATAAATAAACAGTGAACTTTGCCTTGATCAGCAATGTCCTTGTAATATCATTTCTTAAACAAATTTACAATATAAATGAAGCCACAAAACATAAGCTCTGGATGCTGAAATCGATGAAAGCAAGCAAGCAAAGACGTCCAGATTTAGAAAAGAGAGAGTAAAGCATACAAGATGAGAGGCAAGGATGACTCTGGCACCATGTTGCATCAAGTACTTGATGGTAGGTACAGCAGCTCGGATTCTGGTGTCATCAGTGATTTTGAAGCTATCATCCAATGGAACGTTGAGATCCACTCTGACGAATACTCTCTTCCCCTTCAGATCTGCTTCTTTCAGTGATCCCACACTCTTCTTCACAGCCATTCTTCAATCTGAAAAACACTGATCTGTCTTAATAAGCACACACACCGTCTGATAAAAAGGAAAAAGAAAAATAGAACTGATATCAGAAACTCACCGTCAATTTCTTCGGAGAATTCAATGCTTGATCGGTGCGATGTCTAGAAGAGTTTAGGAAGGTGGAGGATGGTATAAATAGTAGATATCCTCGCACTCGCTTTTCTTTCCGTGGCGCACATTGTTTAGGGCAATATTATGGGCTTGGGCTTCACCACTAATTTCTCTTTCTATTCCCAAAAAGTATTGGACTTCGTCTTTAATTTTTAACTCATTTTTTTTTAAAAAAAAAACCTGAAAACATCTCTAACATTATGTCTTAAAATGTTTATAATAATCTCGACATCAATAAAGTTTTGCCAAAAATGTTTGTCTGGAAAATCAACAAAAGTAGGAGTTCAACTTGTTGCATCCTTTTTGAATTCGATTGAAGCCTAAAAAAATAGATGGTTGATCCCCACTGTTATCCTATAATTCTTATTGGAACAAAGATCGAAAAAACAAGCTAGGACGGTATGGTTTCAATTAAGTTTTCCCTAAAGGGATTCATTTTGTTCATCTCCAACTACCTACATTCGGAATACAGTAATGTAAATCCACATGATACCGGACTCGATGAAATTTGCCAATTTCCTTGAAAATTAATGTTCCAGTTCCACCATATGCCTTGTCATAGTAATTTAGATATGAACACTGTACTGATCTCATTTCAACAACAAATATGTCATGAGCCAAAATTGAATATTAACACGCAGCATTAGTTTGTTCAGATGACAAATCTAGACAAGTTGAACCAAATTTGTTCACGAAATTAAGCTGTAGCTGTCTATAACTGATAATCTCATATACACGCCCTTTATTTAGACAAAGAACATACGTGGGGAAAAAAGGACCTTATATGGCAAGTATCACCTGAAAAATCTACAATGTTTCCCAACTGGAAATCACCACTGATAAAGGTAATTGACCGAAAAAAGAATTTAGTACAAATTGTTTTACACTGCAACAGGGGCATCTGCTTCATCTAGAGCTATGACACCAGGGAGCACCTTTCCTTCCAGTAGCTCCAAACTCGCACCACCACCAGTGGATATGTGGCTCATCACGCTAGCAACTCCAACTTTCTCAACGGCTGCAACAGAGTCTCCACCTCCAATGATAGTGGTCACTCCTTTCCCACTTAGGTCTGCTAGCTTCTTTGCAATTGCCTATCACCACAATAGCACGCTTGTTATTATTTACTCTTCCGTTACAGAAACAACTGTATCAGAATGTAAGATAAACACCAGAAAAATTAGAATAATAAATTCTCACACTAAATAACACATTAAACCAGCTTATTCCTCTTCCTCTAAAATCCAAGTAAAACCAGTTTTATTCGCTTTCCGTTTCTTTTATAGAACTCAGCATATGGTAAAACAAATATGAAGGGAAGAATGGTAATTGGTACCTCCGTTCCAACAGCAAACTTGTCAAATTCAAACACCCCCATAGGTCCATTCCAGATCACTGTTTTTGTGGAATCCAAAGCATCGTTGAAAGTCTTGACAGAGTCTGGTCCAATGTCTAATCCCATCCAACCATCTGGGATAGCAGATGCCGGCACAATCTGGAGTAACCAAAACAAAATTGTATTTTCAACACAATCCATACTTTGATATCAAGTGTCAATTACAGTGCAGGTGCAAGATTGCAGTCCAAAGAATCTCAAGAGATAAAAGTTCTCAGGTTAGATAGGTTTATATTAGAAAAGCTTAGCATGCAAACCTTGCTGTTTGCATCAGGAGCAAATTTATCTGCAATCACAACATCAGATGGTAACAAGAGACTGACTCCTTTTGCCTGGGCCTTCTCCAGAAGTGATGTAGCAAGATCTAGTTTGTCTTCCTCAACCAAAGAGGAACCAACTGAAAGACCCTGAGCCTTGTAGAAGGTAAAGATCATTCCTCCACCCAAAAGCAATATATCACATTTCTCGAGAAGTGATTCAATCACTCCAATCTTGGATGAAACCTTCGAACCGCCCACAATAGCAGCAAATGGCCTCTTTGGATTTGAAACTGCTCCAACTAAATAGTCCAATTCCTGAGCAGATAAAAGAACAGTTAGATTTGCTAACGATTGCAGTTTGCAGTAGATTCTTTTTACGATGGCCCATTAGTTTGTCAAAGCAGACAATCAAGTAAGCCTAACCTTTTGTAAAAGGAAACCTGCTACAGAAGGCTTCAAAAATTTAGTAACTCCCTCTGTAGAGGCATGTGCTCTATGAGCTGTACCAAAGGCATCATTCACATAAAGATCTGCCAATGATGCAAGTTTCTTTGCAAACTCAGGTTCATTCTTCTCTTCCTCCTTGTAGAATCTTACATTCTCAAGAAGAAGAACACCGCCCTCTGGAAGTGAATCAACCAACTTCTCAACTTCTGGACCAATGCAGTCATCAGCCTTGACAACCTGTTAGTCAATAGCACAATCAATTAGATCATCACCTTTTGATCAATCCATTTATCAAAAAACATTAAAATTGCATACCTGGATTCCAAGCAGTTCAGATATCCTGGGGACAAGTGGTGCTAAGCTGTATTTAGGAGTGACTCCCTTTGGCCTTCCCTGAAATTTCACTAAGCAATATAAATAACAAAATGTGGAAGAAGAAAAAAATCAAACAAGATATGACAGGAGCACAGCATTGAAGGGACTATATTGTGAAAGGCTTTGACCAAATTCTAGATAAACTAATCATCCATATACACGCAATAAGTTAAATTTCAGTTCCAAGTTGTACTGAAAAAGGCATAGACTTTGAGGGGAAAATTCAAACACACACGAAAGAGAAAGATGTAGGGGTTACTGACCAAGTGACTGGAGAGAATAACTTTAGCCCCATTTGCCATCAAGTGTTTGATAGTTGGGACGGCAGCTCTGATCCTAGTGTCATCGGTAATGTTCTGAGCGTCATCAAGTGGGACATTCAAATCTGCCCTGACGAAGACTTTCTTGCCCTTCAAATCGGCAGAGGTGAGGTCTCCAACGCTCTTCTTGGCCATGGATACAACGGCCCTGACAGGGTTGGAGGACCCTCGTCCCTTGAGTGATCGGAGCTTGGCTGCGACGTGGTTGGTGAAGAGAGGATCAGCGACGGCGCCGGCGAAGCCGAGGCGGCGGATAGGAGTTTTGAGTAGGAATCGAGCAGAATGAGTTGAAACCCTGTTGGTGGGAGAGGATGATGTGGTGGGGATACCGCAGAAAGTGTGGGAAGCTGTAGCTGATGCCATATCTCTTCTCTGTAAAGCAGAGAGTGTGAACTGCCAAGGGAGAAATGTCTTATAGTAACAGAGGACGTGGAGGAATGAGGTTAGAAATGACCCAAAAGAGGATTTTTCTTATCGTTGAGTTGGGGCTCAGGTTTAATTTCCCCTTTTTTATTCATTGGCCCAAACATATCTTCCATTCTGTCCTTCCCACCACAAAATCCAACTCACAAATACATTCCAACCACAATTTTAGTGACAATTATCAACTAACAATATATTTTGACTTCATTAATACTAGGTTAAGCAACTCTTAATATTTTACTTGACCCCTCTTATTCTCAGATGAAGGAAATAATCACCATTATTTTATGATCATTATCAATTAATCACAATATGTAAGAAATTTTATGATCATTATCAATTAATCACAATATGTAAGAAATTTTATGATCATTATCAATTAATCACAATATGTAAGAAATTTTAAAGGCTCATTGAAACTCAATTATTTACTCACATAAAGCAACTTGCACTACTAGTGTATTAACTATAAACCTCATTTCACTTGTTTTTTTAATGCTTATTTGATAGTATATATTTATTTATTTTTTGAAGACACCAATAAGAGATCATCATGATAAATTTATTTTTTTGAAGGCACCAAGCCATTTTCACATACTGCTCAATTTCGTTTGATGTTTGCATTTCATCTCAATTGATTATTATTGAAGATCAAATATAGATTAACATCCTTTTGTGTTTTGTAAATTAAATACAGTTTTATATAATAACACTTATTACTAAATTTTAATAGATGCAATTAATATTTCAATATTCACACTATCAATTATTTCGTCACGTAAAAAATTTTAAGATGATGAAATTGTAATTTTTTTGCAGATCTTTGATTATAATATTCTTATTTTTATTTAAAAAAATATACGTACTTATATCATTTGATGAATATATTGACATAAATTTATAAATAAATAATACTAGTAAATTAAAATTTCGATGATGAAATTTTTATTTAAAACAATATATATTATTAGTCTCTTGATTTGTGAATAGTTAAACGAGAGGATGTACATAGAAGAGTAAAGGTTGGGTTCTCTTTGGAATATTACGTCGCCGGATGTTGGTCGGGGAAACAAGAATAGGATGAGGCCACTTGTTTCTTCTGGCGTGCATCACCCGAATTCCGGCATAACTCATTTCACCTTTCACCAAAATGCTTCTACATACGACACAAAAGGGGGGCGTCATCACATAAAGATTAGAGCTTTCAGGGAGTGGCAAGAATACGAGCAAGCAGTTAAGGACAAAGACCTGTCTCGAGCTCTCCGCTTCTTGAGAGAAGACTCTAAGGACTCGTCAATCCAGCCCACGGTTTGGTCTCCGATGGAAAGAGACTGGCAGATTTTAGATACATGCTTGAATGCCGATGATATGAGGCTTGTGGCGAGTGCTTATGCTTTTCTCAAGGACAAAGATCTCTTGCCCAATTTTGGCAAATATAGCACTGTTGGTAAACCCTTCACTTTGTTAATTTTAACCTGTTCTATGTTTAGTCCCTAAATCCTTATTAGCTGAACTGTCTCTTCTGATTGAGATTCAAAGTGACTGTCTTGTTGCGAAGAGTTGATTTTTTGCCGGTCGTTGAACATCCACTGCCAGCCTAAAATTAGAAATGGAAAGCGAAACAGATCCCTGAATCATTTTGCTTTAATCAGCTTAGAGTATTTGTTAATCAAGGAATTGCCAGGATACTAAATTTATAGAGAGAGATAGTCATATCTTTGTGTGTATGCCTTCAACTACTTCACTGAACTATAAAGCTGAGACCTTACTTCTGTATTTGCTGACCAATAATTATGTTATCATTGATTATCCCACATCCCAAAGGACTTCACTTTAATATCACCATTATGCAATATTCTTTGTCACAAATTCTGACAACATTGCCTATATCTGCAGTTCTAGAAGGGCCACGGGATGTCACACCAACCGTCTTAAAGTCATCAACTGGTTTAGATGGTCAGTGCTAATACATATCACCTCTCTGAAGCACCTAAAGTGTTTCAACTTGCACGTTTTCATGGACTATTTGGCAGAATAATCTGGTTTTTGCTTTTTCTGGCTTTCTTAGGAGAAAATGACTGATTTAGTAACATGTTTTTTAACTCTTCTGTAGTTCAGTGACCAAACTTTCGCCAAAGAAGTGGGGTCTTTCTGGAACATCTAGCTTTCTTTTGGCTACATTGTTTGCTGGAGTTTCGTTTCTGCTGAATCAAGGAATAGATATTAGGCCTAACATTGCTGCAGTCTTGGGGCTTGCAATGCTAGATGCTATATTACTTGGTGGTTCCTGCTTAGCACAAATCTCCAGCTTTTGGCCTCCGTACAAGCGTCGAATATGTGTTCATGAAGCAGGCCATCTCCTTGTTGGTAAACTACATTTCTGCAAATGTTTGACAGAATTTACTGCAATAGAATGAAAGAACTTTAGAACTTGATTCATCCATCTTGCAGAGATTAAGTTAAGATTATCTGTACTTCTGGATATAGAAGTTCTGATGTGATGACTTGCCATAGATATCATCAGCTTGTTTACCCAACACCAACTGCTTAGAATATCAGTCTTGGCCTTTCTATTACCATCAGTCTTTATTGTCTGTAACACTCAAAGGAATGTAAAGTTGTAAACCTAACCTACCTCTTATAGTAATTCATTTATCGACTGATATGTCTGCAGCATACCTGATGGGTTGTCCAATTCGTGGTGTAATTTTAGACCCAATTGTTGCAATGCAGATGGGCATTCAAGGACAGGTATGCCACTGTAGATCCTTTGTATTGTCTCTCTTGTTCAGAGTATAAAGCTTGACCACTTGTTAAAATAACAGCCAACAAAGACAGTAATTACATAGATAACTGCTCCTCCCCTTCTAGGCGAGCAGATGGGAATTCAAGACATTTGTTTCTGACTGAACATGCACAAACAGCATTCCATTAGATGTCACTCTCTGTAGAACAATTTAATCCATGACATGATACAACCTTTACTAAATTTCCTGACTCCACTTGTGGGATTACACTTGGTATGTTGTTGCTTCTAAAAGCTTTTACACCCTTTGAGAGAACCAGTTGTAGAACAAATATCGGCTGTGTGTCAGCATAGACTCTTGCAGTTGTCTTGGCAGTATTTTTCTATAGAATAGGGGTTGAATGGTGTATATATAATTTCTTTTCGTGGCACAGTGCAACATAATTATGTAGGCATCCGTCATATTTTCCTTTTCCTCGGTAGTGGCTGTCCTTATTCTTTGAGAAGAATTTATAATTTAAATAGTGAGATCTTTAGCTTCTTATTTTCCTGGAAATCAAGGTCATCCTCCACACGTAAGGTTGTGGTCCCATTTTAGAACTATTTGAACAGTTAAAATTTGCTCATTTTGGCTTGTGATCTTCTATTTTTCATTCATGCAGGCAGGGACGCAGTTTTGGGATGAAAAACTTGAATACGAGCTTGCTCAAGGCCAGTTAAGTGGTACCACGTTTGACAGGTGGACTTCCTAGTCAGTCATTTTGCTTACAATTATTCCGTGGACAAAATACATTTCTATGTTGGAATCAGCTCTCTGGATTTTCCGCAAGCCATATATTTAGTTCTTTACACAAAGTCTCATTAAATCTCCATTCAATAGGAGATCGAAAAACCTTTTTGACTATTTTGTTTGCTGCAGTTTCTTGCACCAAGGTAATTAAAAATAAAATTGTCAGGTACTGCATGGTTCTATTTGCTGGAATTGCAGCTGAAGCGCTGATATATGGAGAGGCTGAAGGTGGAGAAAATGATGAAAATCTCTTCCGAAGCATCAGTGTTCTTCTGGAACCCCCACTCTCTGTGGCACAGGTCTTTCTCTGGTTAAAGTTATTTGCTTGTCTAGTAACTCTTTATTTTTATAATGCAACATTTGAGTTTTTCAAACAGATGTCAAATCAAGCAAGGTGGTCGGTATTGCAATCTTATAATCTTCTGAAATGGCACAAACAAGCACATCGAGCTGCTGTAAAAGCTATTGAGAATGGATGCAGTCTTAGCATAGTCATTAAAAAAATTGAGGAAGCCATGTCTCAAAAAAAAATAAAGCTCAGAAAGTAGAAATATGTGGTACTAGAAGAGGTGATTCTTAAACCCCCCTTATTCCGCAAAGTCAGGATACTACTTGTTCATATATGAATGTAAACTAGGAATCATTTTTTGGACAATTAAATGCAGGATGTGCTGAGGCATTTAGCTAGCTGTAAGGAGAATGCAGATTCCTAGTGTGCTGAGATACTTGGCTAAGCATGCATACTGCTATGAAATGCCTCAACTGGAGCTCGTATAAAAGGAATTGAAGGTTCTTGGGCCCATAAAGATGCCTGACCTTTGATCTTGCAGTGTGATAGCTCCTCATAAGAAACGTGCTATTTTTCTATGATTCTTAGGTGAGCAACTCTTTGATGCAAGCTTAGGAGCAGAATCATAAAGTTAGGGAACAGAGTGAATCCTGCATCTAGTATCCTTTGATAAAAGGTGTTCCATGTAAATACTTGGCTTATTTTTCGTAAGGGGCAATAATGTTGTGTTACAAAGGGTAGCTATGAAAAGAAAAATCTCATTGTAGTTTTGTTTTGTAGAGTGTAAACTATCAAGCTCACTCAATCTTTTAAACAGAAGCAGTCAAGCAATGACCTATTTGAATTTTTATTTAAAAGCATCCATCGATATTTACACAGAGGTTGTGGGGGAAGATATATATCTCTTTTAACCCAACATACTGCTACCAACACCTTTTCACAGTTTCAAGGCAACAGCCAAATGAAGGCTGCTAGTCAATTGTGTATCTGTTGGGGACTTTGTTCTTTTTCCTTTTATCGTCCCTCCCATATTTTCAGCTATTGCTTAATCCTCCTCTGGAGTTTGGGGTAGGGAATGAGCTGTGATGGTTATAAAATATCATTTCATTGATTACCGGTTAAACTATTTATTTCCGTTTCTAAAAGAAGTAATTGATATAACTCTGCCTTGTGTCAATAAGAGTGTCTTAGCCTGATGACGGGATTGTGAATAGTAGGAAAGGTCGAACGATCCCCTCAATGGGGTGCTGATTTTTTGCCTTGCGTCTTACTACAAATTAATGGAGAAGACTTCTTTAAATTAATAACCGACTTAATCATGGTTCTGTATTCCCTTTCTCCAACCCGCAGCAGACTAGCCAGGACCTAAAAAGGGAAAACCTTTAAGGCAAGTTTTTTCCTTAAACGTGCCGGACACTGTCAGGTATCTGTCTTGATTGACTGGTACACACACCAAAAAAGGAAAAAAGATAGTACTAACATAAACTGCTGAGGGTCTCTTTCAGTTGCTTAAACTGCTAATAAGCTCGTTTCCAATTGTCTAGTATATGTATATAAATCTGTCAATGGACACTAGCCATAAATAATAGTAGATTTATTCAACAAGTTCCTTGCTGCGACTGCACTTTAATTGCTCCCATGCACTTGATAGCTGATAAACTCATAGCTTGCTGGGAGGAACTCCTACTGGCAGATTTCTTGATTTCTTCTCGACTGTTCGAGATAGCTCTTTAACTGCATCTTTAGGTAGATGTCGAGGTCTGCTAAGCCAGAGTCCTCCATCAACAGGCATGATGGTTCCGTTGATATATTTGCCTGTATACACAGGAAGCATACGCAAGAAAAAAAAAGGAGATTACTACAAGCAAGAAGCAAATTGTGGGTTTCTAATTTGAAGTCTTGATTTAGCCAATACTGCCAGTAGAGTGGATGTTCCACACTGATGCACTAAATGAATGCCGGATTCGGGAAATATGCACACTCTTTCAGGGAAAAAAGAATGTTTTCCTGTAACGCAATGAGCTTTCTTCAACTGTCCTGTATGTTAACATTTTAGAACCAATACAAATTGAGGAAGCATAGCAGTAATAGCAGGTTTACGAACATGGTAAGCACATAGAAGTATGGCACACCATTATCTCACAGTAAAAACAGGAGATCCCTGAACAAGTTCCGAAGAAGCCAACAACAAGAGAGCTCAACCTTTTGTCTTTTTTTGAAAATGAAAGAGCACAACCTGTTTTTAAGTACAGGATAAGCAATGGTTGCTCCTCTCCTTCGTTTTCATTGGAAGCAGGAGCCAGTTCAGGATGTATAACGGCAGCTTCGAAACCAACATAGCTGCATCATTTCTCTATTGAAGCAGCATGTAAGGTTCTTTAGGTTACCAATACTAATGACTTTTCACATACATATTCAAGGTTGGTTCTACAAGCAATGTATTCGGATATGAACTTCTGCACACATTCAATACCAGAGCTAAAAGTAGTTTAATTTAAAAAAGGAATACAATGTAGAAGTGGTAGTCGGAGTCAAGTCAGTCTGAACATCCAGTGCAGAGAAAAAGGAGTGGAAAAGTGAGTCCTCATTTGCAAATTCCACAAGGAACAGGAAGAGAGATGCCACAAGTGGATAGGAAGAACTGACAATAGCTGGTCATAACAAAAAACTGACATTAACTTGTCACATCAGTAGTGAACTTGGACATGCACATGGTGGTTAGGCAAGAGCAAGGAGTACAGGTGGAAAATGTCCGTCACCGTGGAAGGAAAATGTTCTCCATGAAAATATTTCTTTGGAAAACTAGTGAGTTTCTTATTTATTTTCCAATGTTTGGTAAGTAAGCAAGAAAATATCACCCCAAACACATTTATAGGTAATCTAGCAAAATACTATTGTGGTGGGAGGGGGTGAGGAGTGGGGCCTTGGGGGTGGGATGGTCAAGGGTTGGGGGTTGAGATGGTAGGTGTTGGGAAGGAGACATGAACTTGAAATGTCACTTATGAAACTTGTTTCCCTAATTCCATTAATGAAGCCATTTTTCCCCTTATTAAGGAGCATGTTTTCCTGGAGAAAATGAGTTTCAAAGCTTTTGTCCAACCAAACATTCGAAAACTTTTCCAGAAAACATTTTCCTCCATATCAAACACACACTGAAAAACTAATGCCAAGATGCATCTATATCAATTTATATTTAATATCTTAAAATTCATCCAGATCATGAATATTAATATGACCAATTAAAATTAACACATAGCAGTAATACTGAAGTGCAAGCCTAATACCAACCAGCATCTGATGCGAGGTACAGAGCAGCCATGGCAATATCATATTTCTCCCCAAGTTTGTACAGAGGCATGTATTCTCTGCTCTTATTGCTTATCTCTTCTGGTCCAAGTTTACGCATGCCAGCAGTATCACCTATAGGGCCTGGTGCAATACCGTTGACCCTAATATCATAGTCCGTGCCCCACTCTAGAGCCAAATTTCTAGTGACTGCATCAACAGCAGCCTGTACAGAGAGATGACGTAAATGGGAATTAGAAATAACAAAATAAAAATGAACACAAATTATGCTTGAAGCAAAAGTACCAAACCTTGGCAGCAGCTACATGGATTTGATACCAAGATGCAGTGTAATGCAAAGTAGCACTGATGTTCAATATCAATCCACCAGACGTCGAACTCCTCCCAAGTCCCCCTTTCTTGATATAGTTAAGTGCTTCATGGCACATTGTGAATGTACCAACAGAATCAATATCCAGTACTGCAAAAGCCATCATGAGCACACAACAAGAATCAGTATGCAATCTATGAGAGCCTTCCCCCTCACTTCAAATTAAAGAGAGGAAAGTGACTTGCTATCCTCTTTTTCTACAAACACTTCCCTCACTCAACCTCCTTTCTGTATCTTCTCAAGAAGCTTCCATAAGCCCAAGATATCAATTGAGAAACAGACGACAAACTTTCCTCTGCTACTCTTGTTTTAGGAAAATAGAGCAAGACAAGCTGACAACACAGAAGGTTTTGAAAGGAATTTTTCACTCATAAGCAGTTTCTGTAACCAACTTCTCAGCCTTTGAACCTTAAAACAGCTTCAAGATAGATACTAGCCATCATGAAGAAGACAGCTAGAATTTAAGAAAGCTGATTCTAACGATTTT
>JAPFFP010000099.1:15523574-15549843 GCA_026153255.1 Solanum medicagineum
TAAGTGAAGTTATCCACTTGAACAAAATATCTCCTAAAACACCAAGGGTTAAACATTCAGAATGGCTGTGATTATGTACTAGCCATCATGAAGAAGACAGCTAGAATTTAACAAAGCTGATTCTAACGATTTTTAAGTGAAGTTATCCACTTGAACAAAATATCTCCTAAAACACCAAGGGTTAAACATTCAGAATGGCTGTGATTATGTGAAGGTATTAAGAAAGCAGTCATGAATGTAATAAGTAGTTGTTATCAAATCATGTTTGTTTTTCCTCTCCTTCCTACTTGAATGAGATTTGTTTAGAAGGTTCGGTGAATGAGATTTGTATAGAAGGTTCAGTTGAGTGTTAGAACATAAGAAACTGAAGAATCTATCACAATCCTTATGAAACAAACCTGTCCTGAAGCCATTAGGAGACAAATCCTCAGGAGACACAAGGAAATTGCCAGCTGCAGCATTAACAAGAATGTCAAGCTTCCCAAATTGCTTGACAGTTAACTCTACAACTCTTTTTGCATCTTCTTGCTTCCGTACGTCCCCCTGAAATCCAATTGCCTAGCGATGTGCAATGGAAACAAAAGGAAGGTTACACAAGATTATCACAAGTGAAGCAGCAGGGCAGTGTTGAAAACAAAAGGAAGGTTAGCCAAGATTATCACAGGTGAAGCAGCAGAGCAGTGTTGAAACAAAAGTGGTATTCTCTAACTACTCCTGTGTTGTTTGATGGTACATGAAAGAAAAATATGAGCTATATATACTTAAGCTTAATATATGTAACACACCAAAAGAAGCCGTAGTTCTATGTCATGGCATTCCTATAAGAACATGCTGTTAAGGACAATGAAAATGTCAATATTATAAAGTGGTTTCTAAAAATAAAAATGATGTTTAGCACGAACCAAGAAGGGATATTATATGAAAAGGATAATGCCAGCTGAGAGTCAATTAGCTATTAGTTAGAACTCAAGCAGTTATTGGTTTGTTAGTTTAAATAGGTCGTCAGGTTGGTTAGTGTTAGTATTGAATAGTCACCGTTGTGTTCATTTTCTCACTGAATCGCAGGGATCAACAGAAACTGTGGATGAAGTGGTTTAGGGTAAATCAAAATGAGTTTTTGATTGAATGATGCGATAGGTAAGGTGATTGTGTAATAATTAAAATGATACAAAGTGATTAAGAAATTACCGGAATACCAAAGGATTGAAGGTAGGAGACGGCAGAGTCGAGGACGGCCTGGCGGCGGCCCATGATGGCAACGGAGGCACCATGTTTCCCGAACTGAGTGGAGATCTCAAGACCGATGCCGGAACCGCCTCCGGTCAATAGTGCTACTTTCCCTTTGAGTATGTCCGACTTGAAAGGAGAAGCAGACTCCATTATCCTCCTCTTTCAATTAAGTAAATTTGTGTTTCTCTCTGTCTTTGCGTGTTTTTTGGTCTTAATAACCAACTACTTACATGTATTGTGATCCACGGCCAGCCGTCTCCTGATCCTCACCACACAATGACTTAATCTTTTTAATAATAAAATCAACCCATACCTAATTGCTAGTATTTTTTAAAATCAAACTTACATTAATTCTGACGTGATGTGATCCACTCTCACCATACAATAATTTTCTCTTTTTTAAAAAAAAAAAATTCAAAATCAAACTTTGCTATAATAAATGAGGATAATTTTTGACTCATTCTATCATCTTTCTTCCGGCAACCAAGTTATAACAATTGGCAACCAGGAAATAGAAAGGCAAGGAGGAATTATTTGAATAATATTGGTCGAGCAGAGTAACTAGAGGTTGCACCAAACCACTCCATGTAGTTTTTCCAAATTCTAGAGTTTGCACATCATGAAGATAGGATTGAAGAAGGTAAGATTGAGGGAGGACTTAATTAGAGAGCACAGCATCTCTCAACACCATTCTTCAAGATTAGGACGCCAGCCACAATGCCCTCCCTTTTCACTATTATTCTGCCATCTTTGATTCATCACTCTAGGACACCCAACTTGCATCCAGGGTGGAATCTC
Organism: Solanum medicagineum; assembly: GCA_026153255.1. NCBI lineage: Eukaryota > Viridiplantae > Streptophyta > Magnoliopsida > Solanales > Solanaceae > Solanum > Solanum medicagineum. The sequence goes on from JAPFFP010000099.1 coordinate 15,525,603, forward strand.
TATTTAGCTGAAAGCACGCTTTCTGATAATAATAATAATAATAGACCTTCCAGGTGTGGAATGTCGCACTAAATCAACTAATTCCTTCCTTGTTAGCAGAAGATTACTCAACTCTAAAAAGCAATATTATTTCAATAATGTGAAATCCCAAGACACAGGTGCAAAACTCAGTAATAAACGCTGCAGCTCAAAAGACCACAAAATGGGCCGTAAGTTTTTCAATTGTGAAATGTCTAATGATTAGCATGCAAAAAGGGTATTGTCAATGAATAAAACATATATTTTCTTGCTTTTCCCGAAAAGGATATACGCAAATATAAGTAGCTCTCCCTGATACAAAAGTTATCCTCATATCTAGAGCAATTCATTATATAAATGCCTGAGCATAGTGCTTGTTGATTCAACAGAATGAATTACTTGTAGACGACTATTATTTAGATGCCTTGTGACCGGTTGGTTTGTTCTGGGAAGCAGACGATAATAACCGTAATCGGCTAGCAATTTCTGAAAAAGAGGGCCTAGATGCAGGATTTGGGGCCCAGCATTGCTCCATCAAGCACCTCCATTCTGAATCACAGTAGCTAGGAATTGTTGGCCTCAGAGTATTGTTCACAATACCTCCTGCACGTGAGAAAGAACATATCAGAATGACTAGCCTGACAAAATAGCAGATCCATAAAAGAATACAACTGTTGAATGATCAACATTTATACAAAAGATTCAAACGGGGACATAAGTTGCAAACAAGATTATTTATAATGTAGAATGTATCAAAATGACTAACCAGATCAAAATAATAAACTGACAGAAGAATAGAACTGGTAATAGCACCAAGGGTCAACATCACATAACACAAATGTTTAAACAAAGGGCATAAGTTGCAAACAATATTGTGTGTTTATATTAGTATTTTGAATTTTATCAGAAATTTCTAAATAAAAAAGCAAATAAGTAATAAACACAAAAAATTGAAATAATAAGGAAGAGGAGCATTTTTTCAGGGAATGATTGGTCCATCAGCCTTTCTTGTGTCACTTAAATTATATAGGAATTTCTGATACCAAGATTTAAGAATAACAAGTTTTTCATTACCCAAAATAGAATACCCACTTAGAACAATAAAACAGATGGTATCATCAATTTTTTTAAATGAATGATCGGCTACAAAGGGATTTTTTTGGGTAAATGTGTCACGAGCTTACTCCCATTTTATTTTATCTTGTAAAGTTTTGATCCAATCCGCAGGAATCAATAAAAAAGGCAAGTCCCTTATGATACCTTTCATCTATTTCTGTGCCGTTAGTAGGCCTGGTCTTTCTGGCAATTAAAGTGGCTTCTTTATTTCTTCATGTTCAGAAAAACAAAATGTTTAAGATCCGTCATATACATTTCACCACTCCACGGGGAATTCCTTCTGTCCCTATTATACCCCAAGGTTGAGCCTAGGATTTGATGGCAGACTTGAAAAGCCACTGACAGACGTTTTACGCCCAATCATTCCGGATAACACTTGCACCCTATTTATTACTGCGGCTAACTTCTTTTTAGTCCAGCAAGGTGGTAAACATAAAATCAAAAAGCAGAACGAGAACCATTTGGTAATCTTCTGATGCTGCCAACACTTACAATTGCTTTCGACCCTCAGGAATCATCGAATGACGACCAAATAAATTTAACAAAGGGCCCTAGATTTGCTAAAATTTGACTGTAATGCATGAATAGCTGCCTGATTGATTCAAAGTCTTTGTAGCTTCTCAAGTAGTCAAGCAAGCAACACAGACAACAACCACATGCTGCAACCCCTACAAACATGCCAATTTAGGAGGAACTATACTCTCAAGGATCATCTTAGGCCATTAATCTATTTTGTATCCTTGAACTTGCAACATTTTGTGGGCAGGTATGGCTATATTCCTGAGCGAACTCTATGTGAATATGAAGTCACACGGATACAAATTATGCTTGGAATGAAAGACAATTCTGAATCCGCTTTGACCTATAAATAAGGAAGCTATATATAACAGAATTTAACGGAGAACTTATGAGTCCTCCCTATCCTCAACAATCACCACTGAAGTCTATTTTTGCAGCAGCTGGTTAACACCTTCAATCTCTCAATTATTAGACTGTCTCCTAAATTGCAAGTTCATCCACTGTCAGAAGAATAACCAATCCTGCAGTCCTTGTGTTCACAAGAGAAAAATTTCTGGAAAAAGACCTTTTAGTGTCATTTCCTTCAACTATTTTTCACTCAACAGTTTAATCTTTTCTCTGTTGCTACTTTTCATTAATTATTTTCATCTTAACTCTTTCCATAACCATTTTATTTGCTTCTACACTGCAACACCATTAGGAACTATGAATTGGAACAACGGTCTCAATCCTTTACATAATTTGAGATTACCACTTCCTTCCATTAATCAGTAAGACTCCAAAAGCCACACACACAATAAGCTTTTATTTTGATGTCTTAGATACTCAATTCCCATTCCCCAATCTCTTCATATTTCATAATAGTGGACCGTCTAACTAAATGTATTTTCCCTCTTCCACAATTTTCTTCCCATAAGAAATCACCCTTCAACATGTTTCTTTCTTCTCCGCCTTTGTAGGGACTGTAATTAGAGATATAACATATGTTTGAATACCATTGTCATCCCATACATTATTTATTACAGTCAATCTCCCACCAAATGACAAGTACTGCCTTTTCCAAGGTGCTGACGTCTATTCCATAAGATTTTCCTTATTCAAAACAATGAATCTAAACAAATAGAATCTAGACATGTATTCTCTTGATATTGTAATAGGCCTCCTCAAATTCAAAGTGAGAAACCAACTTGAGTTTGCTTATTACGAAAATATAGAAATTGACACCAAAATCTTTCTGCAATAGTGCACAATCATCAAAAAGAAAAATAGCATTTGAAATTCTTTCCTTAAGAAAGACATTGATAACTGCACAATGAAAAAAGTGTTCTTCCACTATAAACCAAAAGGAATTCTAAATCGCGAAAAAGAGATATGGTTTTGTAGATGTACCGACATTATTCGCAGTTTCACACAACTTGAATTGGCAGAACAAGAAGACATTCAATGTTTAACTTGGGTGAAAGTAGAGCTGCCTGCTGGAGAGAGAGGAGCACTAGAACAATCACTAGAGGCAACGCCTAAACAATTACTAGCGAGGAGCTTCCTACTTAGCATGTTGATTTGCAACCAAAAACAAAAAATAGTTTCTGAGCTGATATACAAATTAGTTCAAAACCTATCCTAGTTCATAACACGCCAATTTGACAGCAACTAAAACTGCAACATGGAAAAGTAAAGAGCTGACCTATAATAGCTCCATAATGCATATTGGCATAAGGTTCCTCTCCAGTGAGAATCTCCCACAGGACAATACCAAAAGAAAACACGTCGACCTGTTGAATAGTCAAGAGAAAAGAATATCGTTCAAAGTTCCCATAAGCAGATAAGTACCAAAATGTAGGAAGTAATAGATGCTAACTCCCAAGTCTCTTAACTATTTATTTTATCCATCAAAAAGGGTGAAATCATCAGACAAGACTGTTGCAACTTCCCATGATACAATCAAGTCCGTAAGGATTAAAATGCGGATAAGGGTGCGGTCATTTTAAGAGCAATTAAGGAGAAAATGACTCTATCCTTAAAGCAAGACAAACTTTTATTGCCTTTAACATTTTCTATTGTTTAAGTAAAATATCAAAATTAATGCAGGAGAACAGAACTCATTTCATAAAGCAATAAAATTGTGAAATTGCACAGGGATTGTTTTATCCGAGGACCAAGATGTGCAAAAATACAGCACAGACAGTTTTGGACCTAAGCAGTCCTCAAAATCCCATAGTAATCTGTCCAGACTTCTCATTAGTTAAAAAAGATATGCCTCTTCCTTGAAATGAGGGGTACCTCAGAATTATAAAAGATACTATTCAATCTGCGCCAATTAATTGTGTAGCACCATTTGACTGACATGGAGTTCAAGATAAAAAGGGAAGGCTTTTGGAATTTGTGGTCTCAAAAATGCCTTAAGACATTTTTGTGGATATAAATAGTCTCATTAAGGATAAAATTGAAATTTTAAAATTCAATAGTTTCTAAATATAGAAAGGTGTTGGATAGACTAAAAGGGAAGGTGAGCCACATAAATTAGGACAAAGAGTACAAGTTAAAGATTGAAAAAGAAATGTCTGATTCATCCCAGCCAGACTTGATATTTCTCAGTTTCCTAAAGTGAGATTAATAGAGAAACATGATGTTGGTTATCTTACTTTTTCAGAAACTTTGCTGCTGCTACCATTTAGCAACTCTGGAGCCATCCATGGTAGTGTTCCTCTCACACCACCAGAAACCAAGGTGTTTCGCTTTATCTTTGACAAACCAAAATCACCTACCTAACAAGTCCACCACAACAATATCAGATACTAATTTTACAGTTGCTAGAAGATCTTATTAGGGAACCTTAACTTGAACTCCTTTTATGGATAGGTAAATCAATATCATTAGAATAAAAAAATAAAAAACTAAGAACATGTAATCAAAAACTAATAATATCACAATTAGACCTTGCAGATTGGTCGCAATGGATCTTTCAAATTCACCAGCAGGTTGTCACATTTCAGATCAAAATGCACAATATTCTTAGAATGCAAGTACTCCATGCCAAATGCCGCATCCATTGCTATTATGAGTCGTTTACGACGATCAAGATGCCTGTAAAAGGTGAATATAATACGATAACAGGGGAACAAGTCTCAAAACAGGAAAGTGAATACTTATTTGTGTGTTCGTGGAGAAACTAACGATCCAGATATTGTTTTGTTTGGAATGCGTGCAAAACATCTAAGAGCTAATACTAGTTGGATTCTACCTATCTTTGCGGATCAAAACATGTCGTAGTGAACCATCAGCCATGTACTCCGCCACAGTAGCTAATGTACCCCCTGGTCCATCTTGCACCACACCATAAAATGCCACAACATTTGGGTGGTGAAGCTTTGACAAAATCTCAGCTTCTCTCCAGAACTCTATGGCCTGGAAAGGGGGAAGATATAAGTAGCTGATCTGATAGAGTTTAACACATGCTTTAGGCACTACACCTATGAAGAGAAAGAAAGGGAGACCCGGTTGGATTAGTACTAGTTAAAAAGGTTACCAGTCTCTCTAGTTCCGAAAATTGCCCAGTGAAGCAACTCTTCTTTATCCGCTTAATGGCAACATCTGTTCCCCTCCATTTTCCATGATACACTGTGCCAAATGTACCTGAACCAAGTTCTTTCAGTTCCTCAAGGTCTTCATTCTTAATGATCTGCAAGTAAGCCACATGAAATTGAGGACTATTTAGAACACCTTTGTCCACACCCGTTTAATATAGTACAAATACTGAAGCTTAGGCTTCTAAAGCAAAGAATTCATGGAAATGAATTGACGGCATGTATAACATAGCGGATCTTACATCTACTTGTCTGCCCAGTTTTTAGTGGTATGTCTGACATGTTTGACAGCGGGAAATACAAGGCTAGTAAAATGATGGTAGGATATCTCAGAGACAGTATAAATTCAGTATCTGAACAATAGGAAAGAGATAAAAACTCGATGAATTTGAAAGCTCCTCCTCTACCACATGAAAAGCTTCTAGCTGCAGACTACCCAAACTTCCCGATGTAAAGAATATAAGTAGTTAGACATATCATTGCTCTCCCAGAGTGGAAAGTCCATTATGTCCCTTTCCTTTCCTCCCTTCAGGATTACTTAAACTCATTTCCTTTCTCAGCCTTTCAAATTCAATAACACAACTAGTTCTTTCCTAAACTACACCTTCATGCATGTAATAGCATGCAAATGAACGGAAAGTTAAGTCGTCTCCTGCCTCTCCTCCCTTAATGAGCACCCAGAAATCTTTCATCTCCCAGCCTTTTTACTCCAGGAACAAATCTATTTTGTTTCCTGAATCCATAATTGCCAACATTTAAATTACATAAGACTGGTGCACAGGAAATTAGATCTAAACTTACAACAGTTAATAGTTTTTCAAAACAATAATTACCCGACAGGTTGCAAGAGCCACAAAAATTAGGTATTCCTTATGTGCCTCACTCATATATAGATTCAAGAATGCAGAATTTGAAAGATTACCTGCAGAGAGTTAATGTCAATTTCTGCAAGTGTACGACCTAGAGGCAGTCCAACATTTTTAAATCCATCCTAAAGTAAACAAGAGATTGAAGAATTCTTAGGAAAGAAATATACACGAAGAGAGGCTCTACTAAATAATATATTGGCAAAGAAATGCACCTCAGAATCGATTTGTAACACCCTAGATTTATCCATCATATCATCATGGATGTCCACACTAACTTCTGTCTGGGTTGCAACAAACCCTAATGGAAGTTGACCATCAACATCGTCAAGTGCATGAAGCAGCTCTTTAGGACCATCATCACCACTATTTCTTTGGGGATCCAAGTTGATAGTTGGAGGCTCTTCATCAACTTTTTGGAGACCAGGTGAGAATGCTATGTGATCTTGGTCAATTAGCGAAATATCTTTCCTAACAAATTCATCCCCTGCTAATTTTTGAAAAAACGACCAGTGCTTTGGTTCCTCGTTTTGCATGTTTAAACTCATACCAGCTCCATCCTGCTGCACTTGAGAAACATCAGATGAACTATTAGAAAGTATAGCTTTTGCAAATATATCAGAGAGTATATCTCGAGGGAACCGGTCATTAATATCAATCAAGATATCCCCTTGCTCAGACCTGGGTAACACACCAGATGGTTCCCCTTGAAGAACACTCTCTCTGTAATTCCCTGTCCAATCTGAAGGTTGAGCTCTCTCGTGAGAGTTACTGCCATCCCTATCGCCCTGATGGATTTTAAGATGAATATCCCCCCCATCTTCATGGTGATTCTCAGCATCTGCGTGGGCTAGTGGGTTTGGCCTTGATCCTCCATCCTCCGTTCGCTTGACTAAGAAGTTTGTATACTTACTGTCCATACATACTGTTTGCTGATAAGCTACGGGAACCTGATCCACATGCACAACATTATTCATATTTGCAGCATTTGGAATAACATGCTTCAAATTCTGAGGCACTCCAAGATCATGTGCAGCAGTTTGAGGACCATGGCATAATGGCTTTTCAGTAGAACCAAGCTGCTCATTCATGTTCCTATTTTGCATTTTGTCAATGGATTCTTTAAGAATTTCTGGTTGTGCAAATTCTGAACGTGAATGAGATGCAAGAAACTGTGAATTGTGTGAATCATCCGACTTTGATAACCTGCTGAGCAACTCTACCTGCCCTCTTGGAATTTGCATAGAACAGAAACCCCTCTGAGTTGGTGGAGCAGGATCAGAGAAGCTTAAATCTGTTGAATCAACCGCTAAATTGACAGACTCAGGAACAAAAGCTTTATTATACTTATCAGTTCCATATTGTTTTCTTTCTGTTTGGGAGCATTGACCTTCAATATTATTTTTGAAATGAGAATCAGAATTGAAACCAAATTGCAACTGCTGCTGCTGCTGCTGCTTACTGTTATCACTATTTTCCATCTGACCATAATGAATGCCTAAATCAATGTCATAAGTAATGGAGGCGCTGGGGACATTAGGATTAGCAGATTTAGTGATCAATGATGAATCATCAAAACCAGCTGAAGGTAAGTTACTCGCACCAACAAAGCCCATAACAGATCTACTCGAGTCCTCAATGGTATTTCCATCCAACTCAGCTAAGTTGTTTGCAGAAGAACCTAGATAATGCAAAGTTGAGCTATTTCTTGATCCTGTTTCCAAGCCATTGATTGCCACTACATACTGATATTCAGACTCTACATCCGAATTTGTTAAACTAGAATGAGCATCATACAAGTCAGAGATGGAAAACAAGAAAATCCTAAGTTTTTTTGAAGGATCTCCATCTTCTAGGACATTGCATTCCTCCAACATGTTCTGCAAATCCTCATCGCAGGACACAGTAACCAAAGCATCAAAATCCTCTCCAGGTAGTTGATATTTTACGATATGAGTTAGATCATATATTGCAACCACTTTCTGCCACAATACTTTCCAAGTAACATCCTTCCTGATGCGGATAACCCGTGTTTCACCACCAACATACCTGAGCTTTCCATCACTAGGCCGAGGTAATATTTTACCACCAAAGCTACACATTGCCTTAAGCTTTGCCACTGAATCATCACATGTTCCAGATGAAGTATACATAAGAGAGCCAAAACTATTGTAATCTGACGATACTTGTTGCACTATCCCATTGTAATTTTTGTCATCATGTACGGAAGAGTTCTGTTTCTCAAACTCTTTTGGACCTTTTTCAACCATCGCTAGCATGGAAGTATCTGAACCACCTTCACATACAGTGTGACTGATGCCTAAGACGCCTTTTAGCTCCAAGTAACCTTGCGAAAAACTAGGATCACCCGAAGTACTGGGAACATAATTTTTGCTGGGATTAACACGATCACGCATGAACTCTAGTACAAACTCTTCTCCTGTTTGCAGAGAGAAATTAAGCACAGGCTTAGCCTCAGAACAATTATCCTTTGGGGCCTTTAAATTGTGATGTGAATGATCAGTTGGGTCCAATGTAAAAACTTGAGGTTCAGGTCGAAATTCTGCTTTTGGCTGTTGAGCAGAAGCGAACTGAATACAGTTCTGATCATTTGATTGATCCATAGCAAATTAGACTACAGCCCCTATTACTTCAACCTCAATGGCAACGGATATGGATGCCAGACCACTAAGCTATGTCTTTAAAGGATCACCGTGAACCTAAATCAAATATCAAACACTTTGCTTAGAACAAGTTTATCCAAATTCCCCAAGACATACACAGTAGAAGCGATGGGTAAAAGGAGGCAGATTACTAACTATTAACATACATTGCTCTAACAAGACTTGAATCTCAATTATTTCATAAAAGGAAACTTCTCTTTCAAGCCACACAGTCCCTCAAAATACACTTCTTAAACCATTAATGCTGCACAAATGGAACAAAAAAGATTTGTCGATGAGGAGATTTGGATTTATTAACAGTGCATAAAATTAAAAAGATGTCAAACAAATTATTAATACACTACAAACTTCTGAAAGTTAAGAAGAAGTTGACTTTTTCTTAAATAAGCTTCTTCAGTGATAATCAAGAATAACTCATACAGATATTCCCTGTTTAGCTTGAGCTTTAGATCTTTCCAGTCCTTCTAATTTACTTCCTGAAATAACTTAAGGATTTCAATCTATCCTGTTTAGAGAAAGACGGATATTCCTTGCTCATTATCAAACAATCACTTATTCACAAACTTCAATAGTTTCATGGAAAATCCCTTGAGTGATAGCTTCTATAGGAATTGGAGATCCTATTTGGTCAAATAACTAGCGATGAAATTCCTATGCTCCTTTCATTATGGTATTTCTAACAAGTCTAAAGGTTTTCTTCTTGATGAGATCGATATTTATGATAGTGACAATATTGATGCTAGTGACAATTTGAGATTGATATTGACAATAGCGACAAAATTGATGCTAGTGACGATATCTATATTCAATTCCTGCACAATAGCCCATTCAGTCTAATTAAAATTCACATTGTACTGAACAACAACTTTGAAGACACAAGTCCTAAATGGCAGGCAGGCAAGAAATCTTAGTGCAGAAGGCTGTTGGTCAATATTCCAGATTATTTTTTTTTAATTAACTTGAGCGGAGGTAGTCTGTTTTTAAACATAGGGGTCATCCGGAAACAGTTATGTTTTTAAACATAGGGATCAGGCTGCGTACATCCAACCCCCTTTACCCCGCAATGGGCGGGAGCCTTTGAGGCATTGGGGTAATGTTGTTGTAATGTTGTTGTTGAGCGGAGGTAGTCTGTATGAAGTGAAGTCTGTCCACAAGAGTGGAGGTGTGTATAGTTGACGTTGGCAAGCAAGAAGCTGTTATAAGTACTGAAGATGTACCTATTTTCCAACCCTATTCTATCATAGTTTAGCTAACTTTGTCCCGTATATGAGTTCAAAGCAAATACGAAAATGCATAGGTTTAAACTTATGCGATCCAAAACCAAAACCTAAGAGCGGAAAACTCATCAGCATCATCAATGTGTTGTATAAAAGAGCAATCCAAAAAGAAAAAAAGAAAAACAATGAATGACAAGGAGAAAGGAAATACTCTGCTTTAATGGATGGTTACATAAACGAAGCGCCATTTTGACATTGGAATATGTACTGTCGTCACTACACCTACACTTCATCTCTTCCTTTCCCTTTCAATCTATTCTTCATTCCAAATTAGCCTCAAACCCCTAACCTCTTCTCTTCTTTCCCCCAACATTATTAAGTACTCCATTTCTTTCTTTTCTACTACTCGAGCCTTTTTAAAAAAATTTCTCTTTCTAATCTCACTTCACCATTTATTAATATTTCTATTGGACTAAACTTGTTCGCTTATATCACTTCTGTAATACTCAAAGCCTCCCATCCAAAACATTCATGTTAGGTTTAAATTTAGAATTTATTTACATGTATTTTACTTCATTAAATTATTTAATTATAAAAAATAATATTCCTTTAATGTGAATAAGTTTTTATCTTCTTTTCAATTCAAATCATATTTCTCTACCTATTTAATAATACTGTCAACAACTCACTCAACTCATTTTTACATATTTTTTTTAAAAATAAATAAATAAAATAATAATTTTATTATTTATAATCATTAAATACAAGTCATCTAAATAGCAAGAGATAAATATTTATCTTTTGATTTTCAAAATAGACAAGTAAAATAATATTTATTTTTAGTAAAAAAAATAAATAAAAGTACATGAAAGGGTATTATTCATTTGTTTATTGGGCGGTGCAATTCGTGTTGTCTGTTACTTTATTTTAACCCATCACTCAATAAGTAGCTCCATTCCCAATTCCCATTTTGGACTGACTTTTAATTCTTAGATCCACCTATTGTTCTGCCGCGCCCCTTGCCCTTCATGTGATTAATTATTATTGGGAGTAGTAATTCACTGTTCATGTTCCGTAACAAAGAATAAGAGAATTGAAAAAATAAAATAAAATATCACGTTGGGAATTTCTATGACTTAAAGCAATTGTTAAAACCTCTTTCGAGACTTTAGTATAAATAAAAAAAGCTCCATTTGCATAACAGTAATTCAATTGACTCCCCCTCCCAGATGGCTAATTACTTTAATACGAAGCATAATAGTAACACTCACATGTAAATGAAATTATAGGGTGTAATATGATACATATATATAGAAGGAATATTTACATACAATGTAAGACTAGATAGAATATTGTACATTCACAAATATTTACTTCCTATATGTTAAGCAAAACATTGAAGAATTGGTGAAATAGTTAGACTTGGTAGTCGGTACCACAAGCTCACAAAATGTTACAACTACCGGCTGCTTCCCTAAAAATACAAATTAAACCTTCGTTAAAATTCAAGGCCATTTGGTCAGTCAATCGGAATTAATTCTAACTAATAAATGCCTACCTTTTTAAATCTTCATAACGCCTCAGTGATTCCTCAAATCTAAGCCACAGAGGACCGGTCTCCTGCATGTTCACATTCTGGGGTCCAGCAAGATAAGCCTGCACAACAAACTGGAGGCTCCTTTCTCTATTTGGCACAGAAATCAATCAATCATATATATTGCCAGTGGTGGTGGTAATAGTTCCAATTCAGTGAGTACTGACAATAAAGGACTTACCTTCCCTCGTACTCTGATAGCCAAGCCACATAGGCTGCGCCAAAGTACATGGATACAAATGGCTTTGTAAGATCCTCAACTGACTCCACTTTGTAAGCCTTGTAGCTCAAGTCCCTAATTTTCATGTTTAACAAGTTTGGAAGATGTATTAGTACTAAAGTATTATATCTCATTGGCTTTCTGTGTCATTTCTTTTCTTACTTCAACTTTCGAATTAGTTAAGTAACTCTGAGCGAATAGATTTGGAAGTCTAATATTAGAGAAACTTAACTAAAGTTAGAATAGGTTACCAAGAGAATAAAGGAAATGGAAAGTAAAAAATGATCGAACCAAACCAGACCAAAATGACATTTTATTACAGGAAAGTATTGGTCACATACTTGTAAAGCCAGCGTGCCGTGGGATAGTCAATGCCCATTAATCCAGTACGTTGTCCGATTCCCTCAATAAAACGCATGGTGACAATCTCAGAAATAGCACACAAGACAGCCTGCAATAAGAAGGAAATATCCTCATTATGTTTCCTCTTTCCACCAAGTGGTGAAAGAGGGAAGAATAAACACAAGCATTCTTCTATCAATCCTTTTAGATGGTTGAAAAAAATACTTTCTTTAGATTGTAAACTAACCAATAAAATATACTAAAATAGCTAAGTGTGGCTTGAAATTTGAAAATCTCTATCCCTCTTCTTTCTATCAACAAATCTCTCTTGAGTTATAAAGGTGATTACAGATTTACATCCAAATTCTCCCTGTTTAACTGTCCAAAATTGAGCCTATCCGCCCTCTTTTACATTATAGTTATCTCGTCATTCTCAGTGAAGCTGTTACAATAAATAATGCTACTGTATTATTTGATAACTTTTATCACTTCAGTAGCTTCCTGCTCAAAAGAGAAGTACCCACTTACAGGTTTCAGCCCTCTTGTGCTAAAGTATTTTGAAATAATTACTTCTGCAACTGCCTGCAACAAGATGGGTATGTCAGAAATTCAGATGATTGAGAAACTAAGAACTTGCAGAAAATTGATATTCAAACTACTCTAGCAATGAGTATGTTAAAGAACCTCTTTCCATCAAAAACTCAAAAATAATATGTTTACCTTTAACAGACGTAACAGGCATACAAAGTTCCCAAAATGAAAATAGTCAAAATAGAATTTAAATGCTTACAAGCTGTAATTATTGCAGGTTGCAAAGTAGCTCTCCATCTTCCCAGTTTATCAATTTGTAACTAGATATGATCTTACAGTTTGTCAAGTCTAAGTGGTGCAAGCAGTTTAAACTGGAAAACACAGCTTGTTTTAACAAAGACATCAAAGTCAAATGGCATAATCTCCGGGACTGGAAACATCCAACAACTCTTACTAGATTTACAGTTCTACTCATAATAATCATGCATTCTTACCCTCAGTTCTACCCGAGAAAGATATGGTCTCTTTTCAGTATCATGAGAAAACCGCACATTTCCTCTTTTCTCCCCTGACTTGCTCCACTCCTTGCTCACACAGGGATGATTCCACATTTCTTCCATGTCTTCTGCGGAAGTTCTAGAGTCCCAAGTTGTATTGACTGGACCTTCACCAAATGAAAAGAACATATAAGAGATTGCTACCCTGCGGAAAAGATTGAGTGGTAATTTTGGTTGACATAGGACAGAAAATATGAAAATAACAGTTACAGAAATTGAGTCACAGTGCTATATGCTACAGCCAATTATACTTGTATCACCCAGGTCAGGGAGAATGAAAGCCTTTCCCTTTGTATAGTATACGGGTTGGTGACTTCAACACCTCAACCTACTTTTTTGCTTACTGTAGCATAGGTCTTCATTGAGCTTTCGTCCCTTCGCTTATAGATGGGGCTTGGCTTCGCTATCCCCGATGACTTGGTGTAGAGTTGCGTAGTGATCGGTTTTACCACCAGAATGTCTATGAGACAGTGGTCTACCTTTCGGATGCCTTTTTCCTTACTTTTCTGGGAAGCCTGGAGTAATCCACTAAGCTGAATGCTTGGTTGAGTATTCGATCGCACCTAGTAAATAGGCATATCCCCATATCTAGCCTGAAGAGTGTCAATCTCAAACCAAAGGAAAGGCGCCAACTGGCTATCGATGAGAGAAAAAGAATCCGAATGTATGGCCCTAATTTAAACACGCACCTACATGACTCAGTTTTTGGTAACGGCGACTGACAGATCGGCTCCAAGGCTTGAGTCCCTAGGTTGCAGTGGTAAGAGTCGTTCGGTGAGTTCTAGCTGCCAGAGTCTTCGATAAGAAAGAGGCGTCTAAGTAAACCGAAGTGAGATCTTCCTATTGATACGAGCACTAAAGGACTGGCTCTCGGGGAAAGGGAATTCACTAGATCTTAGCCATGGCACTCCAACAAGCTCTTCAGTCTACCCTACTGAAACCTAAAATCTCACTCTCGGGCTTTCTCCTTCTAATAGACTAGCTTGCGCATCTTCTATTTGGCACTCATCCTTGGCTTGGGGAGTGCTCTCTCCCTTCTATGTCAGCGAAGAAAGGATAAAAGCAATCGGCCAAATGATTGTTATTCCACTTACGGTTGCAGTGCCTCTATCGAAATTGCAGAGTTTGATGACCCAAAATTGACTTGGCTTCACCAAAAAGTCTATCTCTAAAAGCCTAGCTTGCGAGGCATCCCTCTCGCAATAGGTTTCCAACCCTCGCCTTGCTTTTGTGACACTCTATGTTTCCCCTTTCTATTCCCAAGTAAAGGGTGAGTTCCATGCATCAATTTGTGAATTCATCTATTATATTTTCATGCAAATCGAGGGCAAAAAAACTCTGTGGAGAAATGGTGGTTTAATTCGATGTTGTTTAAAAAGGAGTTCGAACACGTGTGGGCTTAATAAATCAATGGGCCCCAATCCTTCTTAACTATGTATGGCTAATGAACTCCTCACTTTAGTCCTTTCTTTTCCTTTTTTGGGCCTTGGGTTGATAGGAGTCATGGTAGTGATGCCCTGGAGCCTAGCTACCGACTTGAGGTGTCGATTGGGAAAGTAATAAAGGGATGTTAAGCGTAATTCTAAAAGGACCTTCCCACAAAAAAATCAAGCATATCTAGAGTTTCAAATTCTCCTCACGTTCTCTCTCTTCGAGAACACGCCTTGTTCCTTTTATCTTGGACATTGAGATTTTCATGCAACGCAACTGCGTCACAACTATTTCATTCCTTTTGTACTAGAGTTCAGTGGAGGAACTGTAAGAGAAGAATGGAACTCCGTGTTCTAACTCGACATATTTGTCCTAAACTCTTAACAATATTCGACCCTGTCGTTCTTCTCCAGTTGATGATGCATATTGAACTTCAACCAATCTGCCTTCTAATAGACTAGCTTAACCTCCATTATGAGGCTAGTCCACAAATACAAAAGCGTAAATAGGGACCATGATCTATAGTAACCTAATGGCTATCCTGTTAAGAAGGCGATCTCATTCACCCTCTTGACTGTTAAAGGGATGATCAATAAAGTGTGGAGACCCAAGTAACTATTGACTATTGATGATGCCAGTGTACTTCTCCACATGCAGGACATGAAAGTTCTATACTCAATTGCCATTTCACTTTAGCCAAAAGATATGCAGAGTAATTCACGCTGACCAAACCTCTTAATATACCAATTAGCTATATAATGAATTTCTTCCAACAGTCAAGACCCTTCTTTGATCTGAAAATATAGATTCTCAATTTCTAATTGTTGTGACGCATAGAATAGAATAATAAAAAATAATCATAATCAAAATACTAGAAAGAAAGACTAGACAAGGAATGTACAAGTTTATCCTAACACCACTTTAATATTTCTCATGATTTTCTCAGTCTACTAAAAGCTCTCTCGTCTCCTCATATTATGAGAGAACTCTCTCCACCACTCATCTACAATTTTTTAACTTTTGAATACCATGTTAACAAAGGTAGGGTAAGGTTTTCGTACATTCTACCCTTGTGAATTACATAGCTAACAATGAGCAAAAGGTGGCTATTTATGGGACAATTCTTTCACCAGTTCATATTGTCAACTTGATCACTTAGGTGTGAGATATTGACTTTGAAATCAAGTCGCAAACTAACTTCAGATTGTCATCATCTTACTCAAATTTTAATCAAATTGTAAAGTTTTCAAACTTGCAAAAAAGTTGCAACCAAACAACTTACCAAATGCTAATAAAAATAAGTTTACATATTTTTCTGTCAAATCCCCACCTTAATTTGAATTTTATAACACAAAAGAGTTCTCCACCTTGGATAACATCGACTAAGAAATTTCAACAAGGTCAAGATCTCACTTTCCATCCCTTGTAACCCTACAAATGACTAGGTACATAAAGTGGCTAGGGATACAGGTGAACTTGACTTGCATTCACCGGAACCCCAAAAATGCTATAGCATCCAAGAGTCACATAATCACACCGTATTCGTTGTCAACATTCTGAAGTTATGAAGACACACAATAAAAATGTACAGATAAGTGTGTACCATACCTCTATATGAACAAGGTGCCTCAAGGTTTGGAAACAATTTGTTACATTGTGGAGGATGAAGTAATACTTTTGATCAAAGAATGATAGACAAAATACAATAATACAGTAAGAGAAGTAGAAGCACGGAGAGTTACGTGATTAATCTAGTTATGCCTACACTAAAGGGCGAGGATGAAAAATTTCACCATAACTGAAGTGTGTTTATAGAACATATGAATTAGAGATCTCACTTTAATTTATCCATGAAATAAACAGAAAGATACCTGAAAAATTCACTTCATGTGTCAAGGCACTGAATGAACTGATAATGTAATCAATCTTCATGCCCTTCCCATCACATTAAAGTGATGCTAGCTATTTCTTAACATCGTTGATCAATTATCTTTAATATTTTTTCGTACATAAGTGTTGCATGATGACCATGCAAATTTTTTTTTAAGTCTCTATAGCGGTAGAATGTCCAAGCATACAAAGTGTTGCATGATAAACATCTAATTTTCTTATCTTTAAGTCTCTATAGCTGATAAGAGATTTGCATACACTGAATTGGACAAATGCTTAAGGCACTGCATGAAGTGATATAGGTAATCAGGCTTCACGCCCTTCCCACCGCATTTAAGCTATCATCTGTACATTTTCACATAAATGTTTATACGCACTTTGCAAGAACAAGACATAGAGAAAGAGATAGAGAGAGAGGGAGAGGGAGAGAGAGAGAAGATGAATGCTTCATTAGTTATGCTCACACGACCTTTCTTTCCAGGAACTCCAGAAGCAGATGCTGAACGGGGCAAAGGATTGACGTCAAATATTTTCCTACAAAAGTCAATTGTAGTATAGCATATATTAAGAACGAGTACATTGTCCATTTTCTTATTAACAAGCATGTATAATCAAAAGCATCTACTCAGTTCATGTAAATTGTCAAGAAGATAACTAGCACAATCACATACTAGAGTAGCAACCTTCTCATGAACCTAAGGTACCTAATAAGAGTATGTCTACCCTACTGTAGTATTTAACCATCTCATGGACCTAAGGTGCCTAATAAGATTATGCCTTCACTTTGTCTGTAGTTTTCAGATGACCCTTTTGACCATGAGCATGACTTTCCCAGCTGCTTACTATGACAAAAATGGTGACCATCCTTTGCTGAGATCTAACTGAAGTGTTATCAATCAAGAAAAATGATGAAAGATTCATAAAATATCTCAACCAGAAGATTTAGTTTTACAAAGGAATACACCCAAATGTGAGACGAAAAATTGTGTCCCCCCTTTACCAAGATTGCATCCTCATCCAGGATTGACCAGTAATAAAACTCCAGAGATGGTTCATGGAGGCTTGAGACTAGAGAGTGCTCCCATCACATCCTTGCAATTTGAACTCCTAATTTTTCAAATAGCACTCTCCACAATACCACATTTTCAGAAGTTAGACATGATAAGCAAACTGTTTATATGAGATTACAACAATCTTAAGTCTCATTCAACTTGGCTCTAACCCAACCTTATTTGATTTATAAAACAGATTCTGTGTATCTTCCGTATTGAAGATCAAGTATCCGTGTAAGACTCATCAGGATGTCACAAAATACAAGGACCTTCATTTGATATATACTATATATATACAACATTACCCCAATGCCTCAAAGGCTCCCGCCAAGTACGCAGCCTGACCCCTATGTTTAAAAACATAGCGCGACTGTTTCCAGATGACCCATGATGAGCGTCGAAAGTTGCATTGACTAACTGCTACTTCACAATTGAAAGAAGCGCAAACAGTTTAAAGAGCCATTTTGCTTTATTCCATCATACCCCAACGCCAAAAAATAGTGAATCATTTGATATAAATACTCATAACTCTTTATAGTAGCCTTCGCAAGTTAGTCAAGCAGGCCACTTACTCAAATTATGCCTTCCTCTGGTGTAATCACTAGTAAGACCTGATGTTATAATAATTAAAAGGGAGGTTTATGAGCTCTAGTAGATCATGATTTCTCTTTGGCAAAAAATTTGTTTAAAATGGTACGTGAGTATCTCATGAGATTATACTATATCCAAGTGCAAAGTTGGCATCATGTTGGGTCATCTGGTACCATATGTAAATAGTTGTAGACAGTATTACAGGTCACTGAAGTCAAGAAATTTGTTCAGTGTGGAACTTTTCAGTAAATAGTATATTCAATTCTTTTAGAAACACATCTTCAGAAAAGGTATATGCCTACGCATACAACTTGCTTATATGATATAAAGCCTACTAAAATAAATCATACATTACCACAAGAGTGAACTCTCCTGTCCTTAATTCCATTTAAACTCAGACAAAATAATGATCAAACTGAAACAATTTCATGGCATGTGAACAACTACCTCGATGGTAGGGTCTCTTTGACGGAGAGATAACTTCTCCAAAATGGTAAAGTGGACTTGTGAGTTGCCTTCTTAGCACTGCCCTTGTAAGCTCTCACCATGAACTCTTCACTTCTCTCTCTGCCCATAAAGCTCCACAGTTAGGCATTTAAAACAAGATCTTTAGGATTCCTTAGCACTAATACATAAAATAGAAAGAAGATACTACAAGAACAAATACCATGTGAACTTACTTTTGTTCATAATTTGATAACCACTTAAGATATGCAGCTCCAAGATATACATTTACAAAAGGTTTGTAAAGAAGTTTTGAATCCGTTGTTACTTCATATGTTCGGTAACCCAAATCACTGAAACAAATTGTAACTTCAGCTTATTTCAATCAAAAAAGAGCAAGAAGACAAAAGGAGAAGGAAAATCAAATACCTCACCAACCAGTCTGCAGTTTTTGGCAAAATCTGCATAATTCCCATAGTGATCTCTTTTGACTTTTTATTGTACCGTGTTGCAAGAAGCTGCCTGTCACTTTCAAGCTCAGCAATAGCGCAAAGCATATCCTGAAAATATGGGAAGGACACCTCATAGGAGAATTACGAATGTTGATAATTTCTAAACTCAGTTGATTCATCCTCTAACTGGGCAACCTAACAATCATTGTAGATTGAGACGACAAAAGATTCTAGTGGAGAAAAATCATGTACTTGTGAAAAGTCCAGACTTAGACACCATGGGAGCAACTGGTGCAAAGCATGTAATGGTAGAAGTTAACAACATATCATACAGCCAAAACTCTCCATCGACTATACACACACGTGTGTGTCTGTATATCCATGCAGTGAACAAGAAGTAGTGACATTCAAGTTTGAGGAGAAAACAAGGTCATCCACAAGTTAACATGAATTAAGGTGAGTTGAAGAGGAAATTGAAAAAAAAAAAAAAAAAAACTGTGAGTTTTTCAGTTGTTGATGATTAAAAAGGTCTTCCTTGAAGAGATCTACTAAACAGACTTACATGCTATTGTTCACGACATATTTTAAAAGTAATGAAAAATAAATTGTAATCACAAATAAATCATGAAGAAATATAATTTTATTCATAAGCATATGGGTACAAATCTGAATCTCCCTTGATTCTTCTCTCATGATATTTCTTCATGATTCGAGGGTCATTAATAGCGTATTTCTCGAATCCTTTAGCCCTATTTTGATCTCTGAGATATTTGAGATCTTGATATATTTATGAGATATTTGAGATTTTGATCTCTTTGAGCATATTTTGATTTCTTTATGAATATCTCCGAATTTATGGGATATTTGAAATGACTTTTCAAGAGAATATAATACCCTTTATATAGGCATGAATTAGGTTTTAACATCGAGAAGCCTACAAGAAACTCTGACTGAAATAGGACTTATCTTGTAGAGCCCTACGAAATTTCGATGTCTACAAATGCCCTCTGCTTCAAGACTTGTCGGAGTGTAGACTTGATAAAACTCAAAGACGGGGCTTGAAGTACTCGCTCTTTCACCGTTGCTGACTTCAGATTTGCAGATCTTGATTTATGAGAGAAGGGATGAAGGGTAGATTTGGTTCCACTGGGCATGCCAGTTTGTTTGCAACATATTTAAAAATGAAAAAAAATAAATTGCAATCACAAATAAAATATGAAGAAACATAATTTTATTCATAAGTATGTGGTATAAATTTGGATCTCCCTTGATTCTTCTCTCATGATATTTCTTCATGATTCGAGGGCCGTTAGTGGCGTATTCCTCGAATCTTTGAGCCATATTTTGATCTCTGAGATACTTAAGATCTTGATATACCAAGAATTTATAAGATATTTGAGATTTTGATCTCTTTGAGCATATTTCGATCTCTTTATGAATATTCCCGAATTCTTTGAGCATATTTCGATTTCTTTATGAATATCCCCGAATTTATGGGATATTTGAGATGCCTTTTCAAGGGAATATAATACCTTTTATATATGCATGAATTAGGGTTTAGCATCGAGAAGCCTACAAGAAACTCTGACTGAAATAGGACTCATCTTGTAGAGTCCTACGAAATTTCGATGTATACAGCAATATACAGCAATGTTCAAGCTACTCGTCAACTTATCTCATCCACATTTAAACAATCATAACCCCTTAAAAATAGGGAATGCGGTGACTCGCTATCCCCCCTCAACTTCATCAATAATACAGTTCTCCTTTTTTATCCAAAAAGCAGAATTTTTTAGGCAACAATGCTTCGAACAATTCGATACTTGCTAAATTTGGCCACTGATTCTGTATAACATGTATTAATAACAGATTCTTCTAGATCATGGAAAACATACCGAATCAATCTGCGATAGAAAATGCCTTCGGACAACAATACCTGCTACTGCCTGTAAAAAGACAAAATTCAACACAAGTTGCATAAAGAACAATGTAAGGAATAATTCTCAAAAAAAAAAAAAAAAAAAAAGCTTTTGCAGAAAAACTATTCTATCAAATCCAGAAGCTAAAGACAGACATTGTTGGTTACATAGAAGAAATAGTATTAGCATGGGAATTTTGTCTAAACAGCTCAACCTTCATTTCTGTTTGTGTTAGATAAGGCTGACCATCAGGATCGCGCGAGAGGTGAACTTTTGATCCTTTAGTTTCTCCGGCATTAAGCCATTCGGCTTTAACGTCTGGATCGAGCCACATAGCTTCCAGATCATGAGGATCGACACAATCATTCCAGTATTTGAAGCTAACCGAAGCCATAATATTTTGGAAATTAATTATCCACCAATATAGGAGGAAGCATAAAGATCTGCAAGTAAGAATGAAAAATCTAGCTAGTCATGGTTCATGAAATTGAAAGAAAAGATCATCAGAACCTACATTTCCCAATGTAGCTACTTTTGGGAAACAATCGGTTACGGTTAGTATATCTATATATGTATATATATCTTGTTATGCCCAACAAATCTTAATGTCCGTTTAAATACAACAACATTTTCAATTTCAAGCGTGGATTGATCCTCAGGAATCAGCAATAATAATTTTTGGAGAAATAATGCTTTTTACATTCATGAAAGTAAAAAAAGCAGAGAGAAAGGTACCAGATGAGGATCGGAGGAAGAGAAGAGAACCTCTTTGCCTCCGTGTCCCCGATGGCCGAAGGATGTGATAAATTTGAGTCTGCACCTTCTGAATTTGCTTCCCTTCTCTCTATGTATATGTACGTAAAGAAACAAAATAGGGCTCTCCACTAGCTTACACGTGATACACCCGCTTTCCGCTTCACCGTAATTAATAGCATGGTTATATATTAATTACAACAATTATTTTTCTCCTTCACAACATACATGCATGCATAGGCGAAGAGCTGAGATTACAAACCAATCACCGTTGATTTATACCTACTCTTAAATTTAAAAATTAAATTACTAATTATGCTTCTTAAAAATTCTAATATGCTAATTAACTTATTTGGCCCCAAGTTGTTCGATTGCGCATTATTCTCTAGAACAAAATATACAAAAAACTGTAAGCTTTCTTTTTATTCTTTGATTATTTTATCTTATAAACTTTCTTTTAATGCACTTAAAAAGTTTTAGTATTTACTTTCAAGCAAAGATGGTTTATTTAACAGAATAATTTTTTGTCAAAAAAAATTTAGCGCCTGTTAAATAAATCAAAACTTATTAAAGTGATCAATTTGTCATATCAAAAGTTTTGTATATTTTAAGCTCTATCTTTGAATATAAGATTACCAATATCACGTGACAATACATGTGCACATTTTTCAATCTCCACAAATATAATTCTTTTTAATTTACTGTGAGATGATTAATTAAAGAAGGTAAAAAATTTTATCATACTTTAACAAAAGATTTATTTATGGCATTCGTTAAAAGTTTAGTTTAAATATAATATTATTGTTAAGGAAAAGATTCAGGACTTAGTAAGCAAGTAGGTGACTCACCTATTTGCTTAGCTCAAATCGCTAGTTAAATGGAGACGAGGCTCGACGTCGAAATTGTCCAAGTTTGATTACGAATAAAATATGTGTTAAGGATGTACCTTTGGGCCATGGTTTAGCATCACACATGGACTATATTTTCAGCCCAAAGATGATAGTAAGAAAGGCCCAAAGAGATCACAAGATTCTTGGAAACTTTAGGCCCAAACCAAGAAGAACAAAATCTGAAAAAAATAGGCAGCCCAAGTCCAATCAAGTTGCTGCCCCAAAAGGCCCAAATGAAAGGAGCAAGGAGCTGCATCACCTACTTGATTAAATAAGGCTGAGAATGTCTTAGTAAGTCGGCATAAATCTTACTTTAAAAAGGGTTAAAGCAGCTCCCACAAAGTCATTGTTCACTTGAGCTTACAAAAAAAAAACAATTTTGCTTTCAAAGTTCTCTCAAGTATCTTGACGTGCAAAGCAGTAAAGAAAGAACTTTTAGGGTTCTTATAGAAGCTCTATACCTTGAAGGTGGTCGTAAGTAAGCTTACATATGCTTTTAGTATGGTTTTACTGTGAAAAATAAGAAGTATATGTTATATGACTGTGCTGGAATTTCTGGACAGATTGTGTGCTAAGGAGTCTTGTGCACTTTTCTTGTTAATTAAGTGGTTTTTCTCTTGTGGCTGGCTTTGTTATGTATTAGTACTTAATTATTCAACAAAGAGTAATTTTACAATAGTGTAAAAAAGCTGAATAACCACGTTTACAGTTCACACAAGTGAGTCCCTAAATGATATTACAATTGTGTGTTTCGTTTGAACTTATGGATTGTTGAAGTGAATGCTATTATTGCACGTCCTTGATGACTGATTGCTACTGTTTTGAGGCTGGTTCATGACTGTTTATATGTGAAGATGTTGCTGGAACAGTTTGGGTAAAGTTGGAATAGGTTTGGAGTTATCAACGTCGAAAGGTAGCGAAGGGAAGTAATGTTATGATTTCCGTTTTTATATTATGTGGAATTGTGATGTGTTGTATTTTGTGGACTATTATAAGGCTGGTATGACATTAGAACAGGCTGCATATGATGTGTATAAGTGAATGTGCACTATGGAATACGATTAGAGGCAAAATGGTTGAAAGAATATGCTATGGTTTGTAATTGTCTGCTTGCTGCCCGTGTGTTGTTTTGTTATGTAATTAGGCTACCAAAGTGTGTTTATTGGCTGCTAATGTTAGTGTTATCACCTACTATGTTGTAGATAAGTATTTGAAGGAAGGGAAGGTTATTTCGAGTTAGTAACGAGGTCATCTAACGAGGTATGTAAGGTTACTTAATTCAGTATCATTTGGCATGAAACATAGATACTTCTTTGGTACACAAAGGCATCTACCAACTCCGACACAACCATTAACCGTGTCTCCACTCCTTCATATGTTTACATGTTGTCATATATAGTCATTTTCAAATCTGCATATATATATGAATACCAAGTTACACGAGTTCCTGTTACAAAATAAAGTTCACGAGTCGTTCCATTTCATATGCACTTTATCAGTTGTGTAGTGTACTCTTTTCATTATCATATTGTTTTGTATGATCATCCACATGTCATATGCTACATATACAG
>JAPFFP010000100.1:0-13932 GCA_026153255.1 Solanum medicagineum
CTTCAAATAGTTCGATAACAATGGGAACGAAGGAATATAGAGAATATTTTGACTAATAATTCACTTTGGTTCGTTGGCTTCCTTTTTCATGTTAGCTTTTATGGCCCACGTATGTTAATTTTATGGCTCATGTTAATATTCATCTTAGTTTAATATTTAATTACTAACTAAATTCAAATGGATAATGTCTAGCGAAGTTGTTAAACCACCCACTACTCATGTTGGTGGAAGTTATTGTAACTTCCCAGCATCATCCATTATGATTGGTGGAAGTTACTATAACTTCCCACCACTCTTATCATAACATCCCACCACCACTCACTACTTATGTTAGTGGGAAGTTGTGGGTATGTTACTGGGAGGTTATGGGATGATAATAGGTGGTTAAGGGGAAAGACAGTGGGAAGTTATGGCGGTTATTATGGGCATAACGTCCCCTACCCATGATGATGGAAAGTGGGATTAAAGTATCTGGTCCTCTCTCTGCCTATAAATACTGAAGATTATTACAGTTTCCATCAACAGTCATTCTGAAAGAAATGAGTATAAGGTCAAGAGAGAGAAAAACTAATATCTAATCAAGAATAAGCAAAAGGCTTCCGCACAAGCAATCAAGTCAAGATCTTATGGCCGATTCTGGTATGTTTTCTTGACTAAACTTATGTGTAATATGAAAATCATATAGTTCTACGATCTTTAATTAATGATAGGATTGCATGTTAGATTGTTTATGTTTGACAATCTGAAATACCGGTTAATCCTTACATGTGGTATCAGCCCACGGTTTAAGAACTAGTGATTTTCCATTCTGATTATGTTTTCTTTAACTTTATGAGTCTATTTATAAAATTCTAGGAATCATAATTACTGTTAGTTACAATGTGTTGAAGTTTTAATACTTCTATTAATTTGGAATTATATGTGAGATTTGTTAATCACCAAAGTGGTCTAATCTCTGAATGGTTAATTCCAAAATAATGATTAACTCAATTCAATTATCCATTGTTTTGATGCTTATAACCGATAGAACTTATATGGATAAATTGATGTTTTTGGTTATAAGATATTTATGGATCGCCCAAAGATTGATTATTTGTTCTATAACCATCATGAACGTGATAATTTAAATATATTGTTAATGATACTTATTTATCCAAAGATAATGAATGTTATTAATTGATATGTCAAAATTAGCAAATAATGTTTATACTTAAGCATCATTATGTGTAATGTTGTATCTTGATGTTCGCCCAAAGGAGGACATCAATATACATTTAAGAGTTAATAAACCATCTCTGAATCTAATAGTATAAATCAAAGCATCACTGATGAGCATAACCTATTTGTAGTATTTGCCCTTCATTCACATTCTGCCTCTGTTACGACCTTTAACGGACTTAACTTCTCAGACTGGTGCGAACAGATCAAATTCCATCTCGGAGTTTTAGATCTAGATGTTGCACTTTACACTGAGAGACCAAATGCTATTACTGAAACTAGCAGTGTTAAGGAAAGATCCCATTATAAGCACTTCATGCGAATGAATATACGGGTAATATTAAGACTACTCTTCCCAAGACTGAGAATGCAAGTAAATTTTTGAAACTTGTAGAAGAATCCTCCCAAACGGCTGATAAGTCTCTTGCTGGGAGACTAATGGGTACTTTGACCACCATGAAGTTTGATGGTTCACGTACTATGCATGAGCATGTTATTGAAATGACAAACATAGCAACAAGACTTAAGTCCTAGGGATGGAAGTAGAACAAAATTTCCTTGTACAATTCATCATAAACCATTACCGTTTCAGTATGGCCCTTTCCAAATGAACTACAACACCATGAAAGATAATAGAATGTGCATGAATTGCATGGAATGTTGGTTCAAGTGGAAATAAGGCTCAAGAATCAAGGAACCCACTCCATCAACTATGTAAGTCATCAAGGAGCTGGAAAGAAAGGAAAGAAGCATGATAAGGGAAAACAGAAAAAACTTAATGTTAAAGAGTCATCATCTCAAGTATGTAAGAAGGAACATAAGGATGATAAGTGTCATTTCTGTGGAAAACTTGTACACTTTCAGAAAGATTGCCTGAAACGTAAGGCATGGTTCGAGAAGAAAGGTAGGTCTTCTGCTTTAACATATCTCAAATCAAACTTAAGTGAAGTTCCTTGTAATACTTGCTGGCTTGACTCTGGTTGTACTGTTCATGTTTCTAATACGATGCAAGGATTCCTTACAATACATATTATTAAGAAGAATGAAAGATTTGTGTACATGGGGAATATAGTGAAGGCTCTAATTGAAGCTATCGGGACTTAGTGTTTGATTTTCGATACTGGACATCACTTAGATTTGTTAGAAGCTTGTTAGTACCTTCTCTTTCAAGAATTTTAGTTTCTTTGTCTAAGTTAGATAAAACTGGATACTCTTTTAATTTTGGTAATGGATGTTTTAGTTTGTTTAAGCATAATTGTCTTATTGGTACTGATACTCTTTGTGATAGCTTATACAAACTGAATCTTGATAATCTGTTTGCCGAATCACTCTTAACTTTGCATCATAATATTGGTACCAAACGAAGTTTGGTGAATGAACAATCTGCTTACTTGTGGCATAAACATTTGGGTCACATATCCAAAGAAAGATTGGAAATATTAGTTCAGAATGAAATCCTTCCAAATTTAGATTTTACTGACCTTAACATTTGTGTGGATTGTATTAAGGGAAAACAAACAAAACACACAAAGAAAGGAGCCACAAGAAGCTCACAGCTTCTTGAAACTATACACACTGATATATGTGGTCCTTTTGACATTACATCTTTTAGTAAGGGAAAATACTTTATCATCTTCATTGGTGATTTTTCACGTTATGGATATGTCTGTTTGTTGCATGTAAAATCTCAAGCAATTAATGCCTTAGAGGTACTTATTACTGAAGTTGAAAGACAACTAGACAGGAAAGTGAAAATAATTAGATCAGATAGAGGTGGTGAGTTTTATGGAAGATATGATGAAACTGGACAACACCCTAGTCCATTTGCTAAATTCCTTGAAAAGCATGGCATATGTGCTCAATACACAATGTCGGGCACACCACAACAAAATGGTGTGGCGGAAACGCGTAATCATATATTAATGGATATGGTTATGAGTATGTTGAGTCATTTATATCTACCTCTTTCTTTGTGGATGTATGCTTTAAAGACTGTTGTTTACTTACTAAATAGAGTCCCTAGTAAAACAGTTCCAAAGACACCCTTTTGAACTGTGGACATGTAGAAAACATAGTTTGCGGCACCTGCATGTTTGGGGTTGCCGGGCAGAAATTAGAATTTATAACCCACAAGAAAAGAAACTGGATTCAAGAACAATCAGTGGTTTCTTCATTGGTTATCTAGAAAAATCAAAAGGGTATAGATTTTACTCTCCTAATCATAGTACGAGAATTGTTGAAACTAGAAATGCTAGGTTCATTGAGAATGGTGACGTTAGTAGGAGCGAGGAACCACGTAATGTGGAAATTAAAGAAGTTGAGGTTCAAATTTCTCTACCTTATACTTCTTCTAAAGTTGTTGTTCCTGAAGTTGTTGTACAATCTAATAGTCAACATGAACAATAAATTGATGCTCCTACTAATCATGATGAAGCCATAATTGATGAACAAATAGTAGATGAATCACAAGAAGTAGCATTAAGGAGATCTCAAATATAAAAGAGATCTGCTATTTCTGATGATTATTTGGTATATCTACATGAGTCAGAAATCGATTTGAGATTTGATAATCATCCAGTCTCATTTTCACAAGCCATTGAAAGTGAAAATTCTGATAAATGGATAGAATCCATGAAAGATGAGGTGAAGCCTATTGAATATAATGATGTTTGGCATCTTGTTGAATTACCTGAAGGTTGCAAAAGATTTGAGTGTAAATGGGTCTTTAAGACCAAACGAGACTCAACTAGCAACATTGAACGTCAGAAGGCAAGACTTATTGCCAAAAATTTAACTCAGAAAAATGGCATCGATTATAGGGAGACATTTTCACCCATCTCTAAAAAAGATTCACTCAGAATTATAATGGCTTTAGTAGCTCATTATGACTTAGAGCTACATCAAATAGACGTGAAAACTGCCTTTCTAAATGGGAATTTGGAGGAAAAAGTTTATATGAATCAACATGAAGGGTTTTCTGTCAAAGGAAAGGAATACATGGTGTGTAAACTTAAGAAGTCAATATACTAACTTAAACAAGCTTCCCGACAATGGTATCTTAAGTTTAATGAAAATATTGTAACCTTTGGATTTAAGGAAAACACCGTTGATCGGTGTATATATCCCACTTTCTAAAGGCTAGTGGGAGAAAGTTTATTATGTTAGTTCTCTATGTTTATGACATCTTGCTTGCTACTAATGATCTTGGTTTATTGCATAATAACAATAAATATCTCTCTGAGAACTTTGAAATGAAAGATATGGCAGAGGCATCATATGTGATTGGAATAGAAATATTTCAAAATAGATCACAAAGATTGTTGGGATTGTCTCAGAAAGCCTATATTAATAAAGTGCTAGAGAGATTTAGAATGGAAAAATGTTCATCCAGTCCCATTCCAATTCAGAAAGGAGACAAATTTAGTCTCAATCAATGTCCAAAGAATGAATTAGAACGTAAGCAAATGAATGATATTCCTTATGCATCAACCATTGGGAGCCTAATGTATGACCAGACATGTACAAGACCAGACATAAGTTTGCTGTTGGGATGCTGGGGCATTATCAAAGTAATCCAGGAATGGATCACTGGAAGGCTGCGAAGAAGGTGCTACGATACTTGCAAGGAACCAAAGATCATATGCTCACTTATAGAAGATCTGATCATCTTAACGTGGTTGGATATTCAGATTCAGATTATGCTAGTTGTGTGGATACAAGAAAATCCACATTTGGATATTTGTTCCTATTAGCTGGAGGAGCAATTTCATGGAAGAGTGTGAAGCAGTCAGTTATAGTTGCATCCACTATGGAAGCTAAGTTTGTGGCATGCTTTGAGGCCACAATTCAGGCTAATTGACTGCGTAACTTTATTTCAGGACATGGGCTAGTCGACAATATTTCTAAGCCACTGAAACCTTACTGTGATAATACAGCAGCAGTCTTCTTCTCTAAAAATGATAAATATTCAAAGGGTGCTAAGCATATGGAATTGAAATACTTTTAAGTTAAGGAAGCAATTCAGAAATATGAAGTGTCAATTGAACATATTAGCACCAAACTTATGATTGCTGATCCTTTGATGAAAGGATTACCACCCAAAACGACAATTCATGCTGAATTTAGTAATGTGCACATAGTAATTCAAATGTTTATTAAACCATTAAGTTATTGATGTTATGTGTGCCAAGTGGGAGAATGTTAGCTTTTATGGTCCACGTATGTTAATTTTATGGCTTACGTTAATATTCATCTTGGTTTAATATTTAATTACTAATTAAATTCAAACGGATAATGTCTAGGGAAGTTCTTAAATCACCCACTACTCATATTGGTGGAAGTTATTGTAACTTCCCACCATCATCCATTATGATTGGTGGAAGTTACTATAACTTCCCACCACCACCCACTACTTATGTTAGTGGGGTATGTTAGTGGGAGGTTATGGGATGATAATGGATGGTTAAGGGGCATGATAGTGGGAAGTTATGCAGGTTATTATGGGCATAACTTCCCTAACCCATGATGATGGAAAGTGGGATTAAAGTATTTGGTCCTCTCTCTCCATATAAATACTGAAGATTACTACAGTTTCCATCAACAGCCGTTCTGAAAGAAATCAGTATAAGGTCAAGAGAGATAAAAACTAATATCTAATCAAGAACAAGCAAAAGGTTTCCGCAAAAGCAATCAAATCAAGATCTCATGGCCGATTCTAGTATGTTATCTTGACTAAACTTATGTGTAATGTGAAAATCATGTAGTTCTACGATGTTGAACTAATGATAGGATTACATGTTAGATTGTTTATGTTTGACAATCTAAATTACTGGTTAATCCTTACATTTCATTCTTAGTATTCCTTCATAAAACATCAATTGAAGAGATCAGATTACCTTTTTTTAAGGGGGATAAAATTTATATTTATTTTCAAAAAAATAAATAAAAGAAGGCATGATGGGAACATAATGAAAATTGATTCATGAAGGTGATCCATTTTTTGTGAGTAAAGTGAACACACAATATGAAAAGAAGATATTCATTCTATCTCACATGTGAAAAAAAAAGACAACTATTGTTTAAGTTCTACCTAGGCCAATCACGATACATCAACAAAAACTATCGAACAACTTTTTCCAATTATATTCTATCTTGAAATATAAATGTCACGACCCAAAAATGGGTGGGATGGCATCGTCTTATCTCACCAAGACAAGTCATCCTATAACCCAACTATAACATTAAAAATACGGGAATTATAATAAAAATGAAAGTTCAATTACGATAATAAGTCAACTTAATTAAAAATCTCCAAAACCTGGTTGTCACGTGCACAAGATTCTAATGTATTACAATAGATTCAAAAGGAAACACCAGTATCAAATGATATTGTCTCTAGAATAGAACAAAATCATAAATAACAGTAAGAAGTCAGCTGGGATGGCAAACAGCTACCTCTCACAATCTCCACAGGAAACCTCGGACAAGGAAAGTAGAGAGTATCACGACGATCCGGGCTCGCAGCCTACAAAATTGTTGTAGCAAGGGTGAGTACCAAACACACGGTACTGAGCAAGTGAACTACTAAACATAAAATTAAGTAATATAGAATACAGGTACTCTCAAAACTCCAACCCAACCCCCACAACTACAACCTGCATAAAATCAGTCCAGCATAACAGTTCACAATGTACATAGCATATAGCTCAATAACCACCCCAACTATTATATATCAACTACACCAGGGATCAAGTGCATCTATCACAAGTTTCACAAAAGCACCCACACGTTTATAAATGATAATGAGATGTAATGCAATGCAATGTCACGTAATATAATGCATGTCTAACCTAGTGATACACACCCGCTGTCTCACAGTCTGGGACCCATGGGGGACTTCTAGTCCATGCATCTGTCGCGGCGTACGACATGACCCTTGAATCATAGTATCCGTTGCGGCGTGCGACACGTCGCTTGAATCATAGTATCTGTCGTGGCGTGCGACATGACCCTCGAATCATAGTATCCGTCACGGCGTGCGACACGTCCTTCAAATCATAGTATCCATCGCGGCGTGCGACACGTCCTTCGAATCATAGTATCCGTCGAGACGTGCGACACGTCCCTCGAATTTGGTACATCCTCTTTAATTCTCATTCTTTTTTAGTCCACAGAATAATTGTCACAAAAGTCAATGCAAATAGGCATGTTTACACAATAATGAGAAAATGACTTATTTTAATACAATGCATAATTCACAACAACATAGTTCGGTACAACATCAACACTAACTCAATACCTCAAAATCATTTTCATCACCTCACACAAGAAGCACAAGATTCTATATACTTAACAAAGGTTAAGAAATTCACTTGCCTTAGTCAAATTGTGGTCAATCAAGCACTTGAGCCTTCCCCTTTCAAATGGAATCCGTAGCACCACAATATAGTTAAATAAATTACCGCAATAAGATTTCAAAACTAACAATACTCGTATTACTATACGTGTAGCTTAAACCCAAGCTAACCAATTCTATAGTCAATTCTTAAAATTTCAAGTCTAGAGTTAAGTTCCAATTTCTCCAATTACCATAACTCTAATAGTATTCCGTATGATGCAACACTCCTAATTATCTATTTCTATATAACGAAGTTGAATTATAAACAAGAAAATATTGCGTTACTTATAGGGATAACAATTTCCTCAGTGAGACTTCTAACGCATACGTTATGTATGTATAACATACGTTTCTACCACTTATGCTCCATAAAAGAATATATGTTACTGCCACTACATATATTAACACATGTACACACAATGATTGTCAATATACAGCCACCCGCCACCCATTATATTGCAAAATATGTCAATTCACTAATATGTCTTACCACTAAATATACTAGTTCCCTTTCTTTCCACTAACCAATTATATGATACATATATGATAATAATAACTTTTTCCTTAACCAGTCAATAATCTTATTGGGACCTACTACCATTCCTTATTCAACTCTTTCTACAAATACTAAGGAAAATATTCACATCTCTTACAATGGTGGGAGCTTAGTTATATATACATGTTTATCTTACCTGGAAACGTTTTGCTCCCCTGTTAACGCTGCAATAACTTTCCAAGCTTTCTTGTTCGAGGTTCTACCCTTCTTTCTTTCTTTTGTAATTTTATTTATTTTTTTTGTTTAAATCTAGTTATATACTAAAAGTGAAAAGAATCCTACTACTTATTTTTAATAAATATGAGATAAATAGTACAGATTTTAAAATAAATATCCACTTTAGTTCATAAAGTAAATTAATTATTTAAAATTACTCTTAGCTAAATAATGAAAATTATTGAATAGTCCAAGATACCCTTTTTGAAATTATACGGGATGAATAAT
Organism: Solanum medicagineum; assembly: GCA_026153255.1. NCBI lineage: Eukaryota > Viridiplantae > Streptophyta > Magnoliopsida > Solanales > Solanaceae > Solanum > Solanum medicagineum. Next base: position 8,616 of record JAPFFP010000100.1, read on the forward strand.
TTATAGAATAAGATGCTCTAATTCTCAAAATGACCTGATGGGTCATTACAATAAAAGCATTGAATTTCTCCAAAAGTGCAATAATGTATATATGGGATTCTTACTTTTACTGGCAAACTATATATACATATATATATATATATATATATATATATATATATATATATATATATATTACAGTTCAAAATAATCTTAAGCATAGGAATAACTAGTTTTCTCTTTGAAACTGATGTTGCGGAGAATTGTATTGAGTTGTAAGAGCTGACAATCTGAGTTGGCATTATTTTAGCTCAAAAATTGTCAAGTTCTAGCAATTCAACCCGTTCATTCCACCCATTCAAAGAATAATCATTTGAACTCTGTGAAGCTACAAAAGAAACTTCTAGTGGTTGAGGTATGTTAGCTCCTTGAAATAATTCATTCAAATTCGTAGAGAAGTCACTTGAATTCAACACATTGGAACATTGTTCCTTGTTGAAGTTCATTGAAGTAGCCAGCTAAATATTTGGAGCTTATTGTTTTGGGATCAGTATTTCTGCATAAGGACCATAAAGATGAAAATTATTAGGGAAATTCGGCAAAACCTAGTATCACAAATTTCATAACTATTGGCGCATAACTTCCTGTAATTATGCATAGTCAGTTATAGTGTTACTACACTTCTTTTAATTGTGCAGATTCTATGTTTTTAGGTAGTTATCTACTACTCATAGGATTAGCATTGCAGTTTATTATTAAGAGTACTAGGAATAATCCTCCTATAATATAGGAGTTATATAGGCATGATTTGTATTTAAGGTGCTTTCAGTATATTGTAAAACATAACTCAGTCGATCCTAAATCTTTATGGTATCATAGCGGCTTTAAGCTCCAACGAGTATCAATAGCCAGTTGATGTTAGTTACTTTAGGTTTTCTTGCTCTTTACATCCGTGTACACACCTTTACAATTTGCTATCCTTGACTTTTGTTTGGGATTTATTCTAGCATTTTCTATTATTTTTATTGTGCTTACTCAATTGACGTATGATGCCTACTGGATACTAATTTGTGGGACTCATACTACACTCTAGATCTATTTACGTGATACAGGTCTGAGCACTAGCTATCAGCACAAATTATTTGAGCCTTTATCCACTTTTGAGGCTTGTATTTATTTTGTAGCATCTCTATACTTGTGACTTCCAACGTCTGGGAGGGATCATTATTGTATATTTGCATAATATTTTTAGTATTATTCACTTATTACTTTGTTTTACCTTCTAAATTGTTATTCTTGCTGGTTTCCTTCCTTAAACTCATTACTTATAATTTTGGGCTATGGGCCGGCTTATCTGCCGGTAGAATATGGTAGGTGCAAACACAACTCGAGAAATTGAATCGTGACATACTATTAGAAGATTCAAGCAATATTGCAATTCGCACTACTCTGGTCCGCTAATAATTGCAGGTTGCTTTCCTATGAGGTTATTTCAACCATTGCTAGTGAAAGAGGAATTGTTGATTTTATGCTCACAAACATCAACACTGAAAATGGGATTGGAATCAAGAATAAATTCTATTTCTTCATTCTCAGATTACTATTAGACAGTTTGCGTGTACAGGTGATGTTTCCATCTACAGGAGAGTTTAAATTTAAATAAAAATTTAGTGTTAGTTAACAATACTAAAATTTTGTGAGTTATTAACTGAATAATAAAAACCTTGACCAAAACTATAGAGCACTGAACAAGAGTCTGAAAACAAATGTCATAGGGACATCCCCTTTGAATGATAAAATAATTCAAATAGATAAAAATAAAACTAAATCTCCCACGGAAAAGAGAAGTAGTAGGAAGCTAAATCGTGAAAAATAACTACAAAATAAGCAGACAAGGAATTTATATTAGAGTTAAAACTACAAATCTGGTGGTGCTTAAATTTCTCTAATTTTGATTGATGACCATTTGCAGGAAACTCTTCAAAAAGAAAACAAATAAAACTCTCCTATAAAGTGGCACAACTCAAAGGAATGTGTGTGGCCCTTGGATCAACTCAAGAAAAGGAGAAGCACCAAAAAGGAAACAAAGTATCAGAATCAAAAGATCCGAAACATACGGAAAAGAATCAATCAAGCAAATCTGGAAAATCAATCAAGCGTGTTTGGACTGGAAAGAACCAATCAAATATCAAGTAAGAAAGAAAAATAGTCTATAGAATCAATCAAGCTTCTTTGGATTGGAGAAAATCAGTCAAGAGAAGATCTTAGTGCTGCAAGCATCTTTGGATTCAATCAAGATAAGATCCTTTGCATCTTTGGATTCAATCAAGAGAAGATTTTGCTACAGCATTCCTTAAAAGCTTTATCCTTATCCCTGGAAAAAGAATCAATCAGATAATGAGAAGATTGAAAATTTAAATCAAGGAATCAATTAGATAATGAGAAGATTAGAAAGATCAATCAAGGAATCAATAAGATAATGAGAAGATTGGAAAGCTTAATCAAGGAGTGATTGGATTAGAAAAGATTCAAGGAGAAGATTTGAAAAATCAATCAAGCAGTGATTGAATTGTGAAGGATTCGGTCAAGCTTATAAGTGCCTTGCCTTCCATAAGCCTTACTTTAATTTATAATTGTAAAAAGGAATCTTCATTGCCTAATTCCCAGAACCAAATCCCCTGGGATGCCATGTCTTCTACTTCAAAAGGAGGCATCAAGATATCTCAAAAATTGCACAAGCCTATTGATGTAAGCCATTCTTCACACTCTTCATCTTTGAAAAAGCATTGTATTTCATTTAGATGTACTGTGAAAAAAAAAAGATAAAAGAAGAAAAAATTGAAAAGGAGGTTTGTATCAAAAGAAAGAAAGAAAAAAAGATTGAGAGTAGTTTACAGTTTTTTTATTCCTTGTAACCACATTTTTGTAAGGCTTAAAGAGATATCTCTTCCAACCCAAGGGGATTGGATTAGGATCCACATTAGATTTGAACCGGTATAAAAACATCACGTGTTAAATTTCCATTTACGCACTTTTATTGCAGTACTTTACTGTTTACTGTCTTAGTTGATTGATAATTAAGTTAGTCGACTAATTGTAACTAATTAAAAAAAGGAAATTCAATTCACCCCACCTGTCATGCCCTGAGTTCACACCCTGGGAATGCTCGCACCCAAAATCATTTTTGATCCCAAGCGAACCACTTGATTGGCTGCTTTACTCAGAAAAATACTTAAATAATAAATGGTAGACTTAGATATAATGTGCTACAAAGAAAGCAATGGTCTGAACAACTAAACAAAGGAAATATCCCAACAATAAGTGAAAATAAGGACAGAAGCTCCTGTCATATAGTCTATGGAACCTCTAAATAGAATAATTTAAAACAACTATAGTGACAGGCCATGGTAACCACAACTGAAAAAAAAATTCTAAAAACATAGATAAAGGCTCCGAATCCTTTGACTAACAAAAGGCCTCACCAGTAGCTGAATGAATAGCTGGTCCTCAAAGAAGCGTCTGCTGAGGAACTCTATCATCTGTGAATGGATCATAAATGATGCAGGTCAAAAGGACATCAGTACGTGAAATGTATAATATGTAAAATAACCAAAATTGGGACATTAGGATAAGGCACTATACTCAAGGTAACTAAAGCATGTCTCAAAATAGGATAACATAAGTAATATATAAAGTGCATGTTCAAAATGAAAACATATGTGAAACTCCATATGTAGAAACTAGTTTACTTTAGCTGGGGAAGTTGTCTAACCAACAACCGTCACTATAAGTTTCGTGATGATACAACGTCTTGCATACGCTGCCAAAGCTATTCCATACTTTGCCAGGGTAAGAAACAAAAACTAGGGGAGTTGATCTATCCCAAAACTTGGGTCATATTTTTTGGTAACTCTTTAATTCTAACATTTTATATGTCATATTTAAGGAGATAATATCTCATATGGTCATTCAACCATACTCTTTTCATAGAAAGTTACTAAACTTTGATTTTTAATTCAAAAATCACTCAACTATGGGCTCTTTTCATAAAAAATAACTAAACTTTGATTTTTAATTAAAAAACCACTCAACTATGGACTTTTTTCATAGAAAGTCACCCAACTTTGATTTTTAATTCAAAAATCACTCAACTATGGGTTTTTTTCATAGAAAGTCACTCAACTTTGATTTTTAATTCAAAAGTCATTCAACTATGGGCTCTTTTCACAAAATGTCACCCAACTGTAGATGTTTTACTCACAAAGTCATTCAATTAGTTTATTTTAAATTTTTAATAAAATTTATTGACATGAAGTTTTATTTAAAAATAATTTTTTTAAAAAGATGATACCACTTAAATGATTTAAATAATATTTTTGTTATCTGTTTATTATTTTAAATTATAATTAAAAAGAAATTCATCAAATTTACACGTGAAATAAAAAGACAATATGATCATTGAAGATTCATATAGCCGATCTCAAATTACTTGAGATTAGATATAGTAATACTAGCACTCGTATTGCTTTCCTACTAGTATATCTATACTTCTAGTAGTGAAGTCATAAATAAATATATGTATATAAACTAGTAATACAATATTACCTATATAGTCCATATAATTTTTTGATACGGTGTTGAACTGAAAATAGTTCAGTAGTTATACTGTAACACCCCATTCTATCCTAGAATAACACTCTAAGTTTTCCTAGCTAAGACTGGACCTAACATCAAGAAGAAAGAAAATTTAAAAAAATATATTAGGGTAAAGCAGATTTGAATCCCGGACTTGGGTAGAAATTTTGTGCGTGAATTTTTTTTTTAAAAATATTTATGAACCAGAAGAGTTTACATCAAGTTTGTATCATGGACATAGCTACAAATTGCATGCCTTGAATGTGATTTGTGAATTATTCATAAATCACATATATCAAATGTGTTGCAAAAAAATGAAATGAAATGAAATGCGAACTTACTCAATATCAGTACCAGTTTTTTGGTTTTAAGTGAGGGGCATTCCAATCCTTTCAACACCCCTCCTATACTGAACCCATATCTTTTTGAGACCGAGATCAGCCATATCAGTGCCTAAACTCTAATTTCCTCTTATTAACGCTCTAAGACTTTGAGAACAAAAGATAAGGAGATAAGGGAGAGGCTAGGGTTCAAGAAATTCTAGTCCAACCTTCAACTTTTGTTGTCCAATCTTCATTCCAAGTATGTAAGGCTACTTAGAGTGTTGACTTAATCCATCCTCATGACCCTCAGCTAATTTTAGTTAATAAAGCTTAATCTAGGGATTCAACCCAAGTCTCTTGAAATTTCGAATTGATCTTGA